>OZ010596.1:56757581-57005081 GCA_963932145.1 Acanthosepion lycidas | reverse complement strand
ATCCATGCACACCAAGTGACCCGCCCTGCTCATTTGATTGAGGATGATTAGCTTCTCAAAACTGGGGATATTAGCTTTGTCTAGAACTTCTGTGTCATACATTTTTGGTAACTGGTGCAGGTTGCACTATACATAGGTAACACATATACAAAGTTGGCCATTACCCGGCATATACAGTACTTAAGGCCATCTAAGTGCTGTTTAACAGAGGCTCCAAAAAGACGCAAGATAAAGGGCTGGATTTGAATTCATTAGAAGGAATGTGATTGGATAACAAATAAATATGAATACTTAGATATTATTCTAGCTAGTTCTAATGAATTCTTATGGACACTTGTTAGTAAAAGAATGATTTTGATCTCAAAAGCCATGGATACATGATACATTGGATACATGATACATTTATTATAAACAAAAAAAACATGATAAAAAGAGAGACATAATTAAAAGCTGAACCTCATTTGCTGTAAAAGATTTTATTCATTTTTTTCTTATTCATGATAAATCGCATCAACTTATGTTCTCAGAAAATGACAAGCCGGTTCTGTGGCTGATTTTTACACAAACATTTGAAATTGAAGTCATCTCAATTTTGGTAAAAATAATTTTTACAGTATTAAGTTTTTTTTATCCATATACTGGATGGTCCGAAAGTCTTGTTACCCCATAATTATAATTTTCTATTTCAGATGGCTGACACGATATGACCGTGTTCATACAGAGCTTCTCGATGTGTGACAGCGTTAATGAAAGTGAATAAACTGAATCCAGTATATGTGTTTTGTATTACTGCATTATTTGTTCTTCTATTGTTCTCTAATTACTTTTAGTTTTTGGTATGGGTAACAAGACTTTCGGCCCACCCTGTAGATAATTAAAAAAACAGTTCCTAAACACATTTATTGATGCTTTATTTTTTTCTAAAAATGTGTGAAATTCGCTCACCAATGTGCTGACGTCAGTAATGTTTTAAATAGAAACTTTTTTTTATTAAAAGAAAATCATTTCAGGTTCTGGTTATATATTGTAAAAAGTGCTACGGCATTGTGTGACGTCAGCGCATAAGTCCTGCCTGACATTCCATTAGGGACCAGAACTTTGCACCGAGGTAAATCAACACCTTCGGGGGTTAAATCCCCAGCCAGATATCTGCACTATCACCGTGATGTAATGGTCAGCAATCTTTGCATAGCACACAGTTAATACACACTGTACACAGTAATATTAGGAGTTCGATCCTCGCTGGGTGCACGATACTTTACCTTGTGTCAGAATGTAAAAAATGTTTCAGTTTCATTTGCTTGGTTGGTGAAAGAAAGCAATTACTTTCCACCACAATGTAAAAAAAATAAAATATTTTTGCAACAATCATTAATAATTAATTGTAGTGGATTATATTTTTAAATGCAATGTTTAACTTAATCAGCAATTAGTTAATAATACTAATTAATAATTAATTAATAAGTCAACAATTAGTCAAATGATGACAACTTGTTAATGTTTTTTTTACACTACAGTAGTACACTCTACTGTTTTTTTCTTTACAGGTATAAAAAGAAACTTAATTCAAATTGTTTAGGAGTGGAAGAAAAGAAAATATTAATTACTTGAAAACATTTAGAATGGAAAATTTTAAGTTAAGAAAATGTAGATTTATTTGGATCCTCAGGTTTTATAAATTAAAAAAAGCCAACACAGTTTTATTTTCTACGATTGTAGTAATGCTGCGTAAATTATGATTTTTAAAAGCATTTCTACAGTAATAACAAATTATGTTATTTTAACATTAGTGACCAGATGAATTCAAATTGATGAAAATTTCTTTTAAATAAATTATAATTTATATCAGATAAACGACATTAAAAATATACCAGAGCAGGCAAAAAGATATTTTTTAAAAAAGTAGTAATAGCGAAATATGAAAGTTATGTTTTTAGTTTTTCGCAAGTGATGAAGAGAAGGCTGTGTAAAACTAAAAAAAACAAAAATGTTAATTTTTTTTGTTTGTTTGTTACTGACATTATTATTCAATTAGTTTTTCTTACCTGGACCGATCTGATGGTGACAGAATGCAAATAAAAACGTAGACTGAGTTTGCAAAGTCCAAAGTTTGCTTATCATGCAATCAACATTTTTGTGTGCTGAAGAACTTTAAAATAAAATTCTATTTTCCCATATCGATGACAGATACTTCCTTTCTTGCGGAACCTTTACACAAAAAACAAATACTTCACTAGAATATTAACTGAATAAAAATTGAATTATTTTATTAGGAGGGAAAAACAAGTAATTAAGAGATAAAAATATAATAACTCTTAGTTTTCATTTACTTTATGTTAAGAAATAAATTAGCTAGGCACTATAAACTTACTTAACATGTGAATGAATTTACTATTTATCTATGTTCGTCCGCCATCCCGTTTGTTGTAGTCCTGTTTTTACTAGTTCCACATTTCGTTTTTATATCAACTGTTTAATAGGGCAAGCGCCGCCTGGTGGTGGGGCCAGTCATATTACCAGGACAAGCAGCAGGAAGAAGGAAGCTAGGAACTGGGATTTTGGTGGACAGTAAACTTAATATCAATCTGGTTCCTTTTTTTTTTTTTTTTCCTTTTTTTTTCTCAATACATTTCTACTATTGGAATTACTGAAGCCAGCACTGATAAATCTTAAATATGAGTCTCTTTGATAACGTCAAACGTCTACACGACTCTGAACTTTATAGTGACCTAAAACAGCTGGTAAGTAAAAGTAGACTTTAAATGAAAAACTAAGTAAAGTTGAAAAAAAAAAAAAAAAAAACAAACTTTATTATGGCTTCAGTCCGTTATTTCTTTACTGTGATTATATAGCTTTTCAAATAATACTGATAGTATAATTGTGAAAATACAAACAACTTGGTATTGTTGTTAAATGTTTTTAGCTAAAGCAAAATAAATAACCGTGTTTTCACAAATTGAAACTCAGCAATTGTGAGTTAATTTCTAAATTGTGATAAGTTTATATTTTAAATTTAAATATTATATAAAAAAAACGGTTTGGTAGAGAAATTTAAAGTGATTTCTTCAAATACTTGAAAACAAGATTTTTTAATTCACACAACTTGTAAAAAACCACTACTAACTAGAGTCACTAGTGTAAGTTTATGTGACAAAACAAAATAGTGAAAAAACCTTCATTCAGTTAATTAAGAAAAAGAAAGATCATTACACGTACACTAAAAAGTAGGCAAATAAATTAACTTTTTTTTTTTAATTAAAAAAAAAAAATAATGATTTAAATGACCATACACCAAAAGATAATTTGTTGAAATATAAATAAATAAAATGAAAGTATAATTAAAAAATATTTTGAATTTTTGATAATGGAGAATTTTTCATCATGTAAACATAAAAAAGTAATGTATTATTTTTTCTTGTCAGATTTAAAAACAAACAAAACAAAACACCATTTCCCTGTTTAAAACACTCAGTAGTTCTAAAATTAATTTTCTGGTACATTTAAGATTTTTAAAGCTACAAGTTTTAATTGTTTTTATCGTTTGGACGAATTTTATTTTTTTTTTAAAAGTTGCAAATAAATGACTAGTTTTTAAGTTTGTCTTTAAAATAAAAATAAAGGATAAAGTAAAGAGTAAAAGAAAGACTTTACTCTTGTCTTAGAGTCTTTATCTTTACTCTTTACTTTTTTTATCCTTTATTTTTTAATCGATTTTACTTGTCTAGGTGATATTACCAACCATTATTAACAGATAAAGTGATAAAAAAGGAATTATCCCGAAGAATAAGGCACAACCACAAACTAGTCAAGTGAATATATGTGATTGTGATGTGAAGCTAATCAATAATGTGCAGAAAATACTTTTTAAATTGAAGTCGTTTAAATCAAAATCTCATTTTCCACTTCAATACAAAAATATTTATGTTTGATAGGCATGAATTGATTTGTTTAGTTTACATTTTTATTTTTTAAAAGTTTATTAATAATCAATCAATCAGTAAAAAATAAATAAAAACACTGATCAGTAATGAATCAATAATGAAATGCTTAGGAAAAGGCAATTAATCTTTCAGCGTAGTTTTCTTACACAATATTTTTAACACTACAGCAATTATTACCCAATAGCTGATCAATAGTCATTTTTCGTTCACCTTTATAATAGATTTATTACAGAAAACAAATAATACTAGAAATAGCAACAAGCCTAATTAGTGAAAATTTGTATCATTTTATTTTTTGTTGCTAGTACTTTAAGACTATTAAGTACTAGTGTTTTTTTGTTGTAGTTTAAACATTTTAACGAGTTTAAGAATTTATATTTCTTAGTATATTTATTTACTACATTTTAAAATAATTGTACATTACAATGATTTGTGAATATGCATGCAGTGTTGACTGTATTGTTGCTGTTATTGTTTTTTTGTTTTTTTTTTTGTTTGTAAGTAGTCACTTTCTTTAGCCATGCAACTGCTGTTTCTTCTCTAATCTAAGTCCATTCGTACTCATTCTCTGTTTTAAAAAAAATTAAACCGGATTTTTTTTTTTTTTCAAATTTTAGTTTTTAAGGTGACGGATTCTTTGATCATGCCATCGTGTCTCTGCTTCTTTTTGCACCCTTTCGCATTTTGCTTAAAATTGGAACAAATATTTCATTGAGTAAAATTTTCTACTTTGAAAAGACAGGTACTGAAATTCTAGTTTACTCACGTGGTAAATGTAACCTAGTTTAAATAAAATAAATATCGACTCAAGTTAGATACCTTAAAAGTTAATATTGTGTGAGATCAAGCATTTTTATAATTGAACAATTTATTTCATACAAAATATTTCGTACCAAATATTTTGAAATTTCGGTATATTTTTAAAAAGAATGTGAAAAGTCTACCTCAGTCTTTGTAAAAAACCGCTATTTTTGCAATGGACACCGGCCTTGGATTTTTAGGGTTAGAGAAGTTGGTACTTTATGGCCGTTTAGTGTTTCTCTATTGACTTATTTCATAAATAAATGTTTTTAAATTTACGTGCAAGATGTAAAAAGGTATGAAACAATAAGGTATATATAATTAATCATTTTTAATTTAAAATAAGTTAATTTTTTGTGAGTGAACTGGGATCTTATTTATTTCTTTTTACTAAAAAAAACACTTTAGGTTTCCGTTTACAAATCCTGACTGAACACTAATACCGATCATTTAAAAAAAAAAAAAAAAAACTTTTTTAAAAATTTTATTTTAAAATAATTGGTGGTCAGCAATTAAAAATGTTATGGAATCTTTATCAACAATTTATTTTAAACAATGTTTTTTATTATAGACAATATTTGCTTGTCATTAGGGAAATAAAAACAATCGTAAGAGAAGCTAATTTTACTTTTATTTTTTTCTTTCTTGATTCACTTTCTTAAATAAAGTTAAAAATTAATTAAAAATTATTTAGTTTTTGCTTAATTTCTTTATCGTTGTAAAATATAAATTTAATTTTAAGATTCTCTTTTTAAAATTAAAAGTAGCTTTAAAAGGGATTTTTTAGGGATTTTCATTTCATTATTAAAATGACCCATTTTTTTCATAATTCTTTCTTTTGGTTGAAAAAAAAACATCGAAATGATTTTTGTTTTTTGAAACAAGAATTTCTTCTCAATATGTATAAGAAAAATTCAATTTTTTATTTATTTTTTAAATAACAAGTCAACGTTGTTAAGAGGAACCATCGTTTCAAGCATAAAATTCAACATGTTTCTTAGTTTCTATGTTTTTATTGATGCAAGAATTACTTTAAGAACTTTGAGAACAACAAAGATGAGAACAATAGTTCGAATGTAAATAATAAATTCTCAACCCAGAAATTCAGACAGAATTTGGAGAAGTGTTTTTTTTATCTTCTCATTGGTAGTCTTTAGTTTACTTTTAGTTTTACAAGTGTTTTTTAATCTCGTTTTTTTAGCATTTTGGCTTTCATTTTTCTACTCTTTATGGCATTTCAAAATTGTAAACTGAAAGAAACATAACCAACCAGTATTTTAATTTTTGGTGTCTGGAGAAGATATATTTCTTAAAGCATCCTATGAGAAATTTTTCTAGGCATAACCTGAAAGCAAATACTGTTGAATTGAGAAAGAAAATGAACAAAAACCTGTTTTAATGATTCTATGAAAAAGAAGGGAAGGTAAAGAATAGATTATATTACATACCTTTTCAAAAATACTCTTGAGTCTTGCATTATTACTGACGGGTACATTTTTTAATGTATTGAATAGAAAACTTGGTCGGACAAATTTAAGGCACAACAAATTGACAAAATATGGCTAAAAAATTAACTTCCACTTTTAAACACTGGTGTTATTTTGGTAATTTTTAATTCATAGATCTGATATGAAATTGGCATTTTAGAAGTTGATTACAGATTTTTCTGGCGAGGCAAATATTCTTTGGAGACTCTCTTGAAGTTGATATTTTTGTACAATGTCCTCTTAGTAGAATATTATAGATAAATACAACCTGTTTTTTAAATTATTAATATTCTCTGTATCTGTTCTCATGCTAAAAAAATGTACCAGAGAAATTTTAGTATCTGTTTACTTTCTTTTTTACTGTATCATAATATCGAATTAATAAAAATTTTGACATTTAAATCCTACCTATGAGCTAAGTTACAGCTATCTAATATTTAAAAATATTATATAAAAGTGAAAAAATCATGCTGAATCATCAGTTTCTGTATGATCACCGAAGTTGAGCATTGTTGAGTCTGGTCAGTACCTAGATGAGTGACAACTTTGGGAATACTAGATGCTGGAAGCTTGGATATGCAAATAGTGTAATGGATATTGGCTTGGAATTGTTAATCAGAGAGCCAAGTTCCAATTCCAATTGGGTTCTTTATGTGCAAATACCATTGGGAAAGGTATGAATCGACCTCTTCTCTCCACAGCTATGGGTTAAGTAAGGCAGTTTTGTTTGTTTAAAAAATAAGATCTAGACAATATCCCTAGACATGGGCAGTGGAATGAGAACAGTCTATCCTTGCACATTAAATAAAGGGTTCAGTTCAGAATCACATCAGACCCACATCAATATACACCTGAGGAAGGCCGGAGGCCACACTGGCTGAAATACTGTGATTACAATAACAAAGATGACGACAATAGTCCAAATATAAATAATGTAAATTGTAAATTTACAAAGTTGGATGTAGGATTTTGTGGTAAGCACCTGTAATGTTGAGGGGGTTACAGCCATAAGACTTGTTATCTTAAAAAAAATATTGCGTACAGAATATTTAGGTTTTGGCATTAAATAACACATAGAGGTTGATATGTTGCTAACCAACCAACCTGTGATGAGATACCATAATTACATTTTCTTCTAAGAATTACAATAACCTCAGGATATAAATATTGATTCTGTGCACTTTTCAAACACTAGAATTTATACCATAAAACTATATTCCTTGAATTAAAAGTATGCTATTTGTTTCTATTAATGTGCAAGTTGATCATGCTCTAGCTTAATACTGTTGGTTATAAATTTCACTATTTAGTATTATCTGTAGGCACTGCGGAGTAATGGATAGCAGCTGAGATTGAGGAATCAGAGAGCTGAGTTTGAATTCCAGTCAAATCCATTACATTGACTTATGTGCTAATATCCTTGGAAAAGGTATGAATCCTCTTCTTCTCTGCCCCCCCCAAAAGCTATGGGTAAGTAACTGGACAGACCAGGTTCTATAGCTTTGGATGACAACTAGTCTACTTCAGAAAGAAATGCCAACCTACTATGGGGGGGGGGGAAATCTGCCTCGTCGGTCATGTATTGAAAGATGCATGCTCGCTAAGCATGTATCACATATGGCACATAACTGACTGATTATCTGTTTGCATGCATATACAATGCTAATACAAATATACTGTATAATGTAGTAATAGGTTAATATAAAATACTTGGTATTTTTTTTAAAGAAAATTTCTTTACTCTTATTATTGTTAGGATTTTATTTATTTTTTTTTTTTTTTGTAACATTAAAAAGTAAAGTAAAATTAAACACTAGTCATGATTTTAAATGGATGTCAATAAAAATGACTTTTATCACACAGTATATAAAAAAATAAAATTTTTCAAATTTTAAAGTTTAAAACCTCGTTAATTATTGATTTGGGTTGACTAAAATTTAAAAAAAAATTTGCTTAAAAATGGAAGAAAACCAATAATGGATTAGAGTAAAAAAAAAAATATTTTTTAAATGGTTTGAACTATGTATATTTTCTGTTACTCTTCATATATATAAATGATAAATATATATATATATATATATATATATATATATATATATATATATATATGATAATTTCCTTAATCTCCAAAACTGTTTATTTTGCTTTTTGAAACTCCATTTCAAATTTGGTATTGGGTTTAGCTGGCATCCTTTTATGTGATGTCAAGATGCCTTTGAATCCTAATCAGAATGAGTTTTCTACTATAATGCCTGTTGATACATTTCTTTAGTAAAGGAGGGAAACACTAAAAATATTTTTTTTTTAAATAATTAGTATCATCAAAATGAATCCAATGAATCTTCTCAGTCATTTACTTAATCAAATGGATATTTTTCTTTGAATTACACTTTAGCTTTTTTAACTTATTTTTTTTTTTTTTATAGGTTGCACTTGTATTGACATTGTCTGACCAGAATTCTGATTTACTGACATTGGCCCAGAAGTATCAATGTATTGTATATTATGCCAATGCCCTTTATCAACTTAAAGAATATCGAAAGTCAGAGGTAAGAATTTCTTTACACGTTTCTCTTCATTTTGATGCTACTGGGTTGTCTCTAAAGTTCATGCCGATTTTTAGTTATTTATGTTCCAACATGTTAGAATACATCAAATTTATCAACAGATGTAATATGCTTACTTTTCCGATTAGAGCATACGTCAAACTATCTCTTGAGAAAGAAAGTTTAAAATTATTTTATTCATGTCAATTTTGCATTCCTATGAAAGTGGAAGATTATAAGGTGCATATTAAACATTTGATGCTTTTTTTTTTTTTTTTCTCTGTAAAGGCAAAAATGCCTTGCAAGCAACAAAAAAGATATGTGCTGTGTACAATGAAGGTGTTTTAGTTGACAGAACTGTATGGAAATGGTTCACTAGGTTTAGAGTTGGTGATTGTATCCTTATTGTTAAAGAATGCTTAGGCAGAGACCCCTGCTCCCCACTACAGATGACGACCAAATCAAGATATTGATTAAGAATAACCCACATTACACAATGCAGGAATTAGCAGAAATAAATTAATCAAAATCCACCATCCATGAGCACTTAGTGAAACTTGGATGCTCAAATCACTACGATGTTTGGTTACCACATGATCTGACTGAAAAAAATCTTTTGGATTGCATTTCATCTGTGATTTGCTGTATAAACACAATGAAAATCCACCTTTTTTTAAGCAAATTGTGATGGGTGATGAGAAATGGATTGTTTATAACAATGTTCAGCAAATAAGATCCTAGTGTAAGTGACATTAGCCTAAGAAAGCATCAATTGATTCTGAAAAGTACTACTCACAACTGAACAGATTAAAGGTGCAATTCAAGAAAAAATGCCCAGAATTGGTGAACAGGAAAGGTGTTGTTTTCCATCAGGACAGTGCCAGATGTTACATTTCTTTGGCGACCTGGCAAAAATTGTTGCAGCTTGGCTGGGAAGTGTTACCCTATCTGCCATATTCACCAGACATTGCTCCTTCAGATTTTCATTTATTCAGCTCCTTGCAAAATTATCTCAATGGTAAAAATTTTAAATTTTTTGGATGACATTAAAAACCACCTTAATGAATTCTTTGCCAAGAAACCACCAAAATTTTGGGAAAATGGAATCTTTAAATTAAGGGGAAAATGGAGAAAGGTTGTGCAACAAAATGATTCATATTTAGTTGAATAAATATTTAATGGCATAATTTTGTTTTGTTTTAATTTCTTGTAAAAATAAATATGAACTTTTTGAACAACCCAATATTTACTTGTTCAGTGGCTATTTTTTCTTTTTTTTTTTTTTTTTATGTTGATGTTACTAGCAAGGCATGTCAGTCTCTCATCTTCCTTTTTTGTTCAGACTTTGGGGTGGTAATCCTTGAAGAGTAATAAATTTTTTTTCCACATGTTGCTTAACTATAGTTGATAAAAGGGAATATACAAAAAGATGTATGAGAACCAAATGCCTTTTTTTTTTTTTTTTTTTTTTTTTTTTTTTTTTTTTGCAAAAACATTTACATAGCATATTTGAATTGCACCAGTCACTATTGATGTAGTCGTTTATATTTTTAACATTTCTAGATTTAAATAAGTAAAACATAATTTTGTAAATAAAGATTTTATGCACAACTTTCTCTATTAATACTAAGGCTATGGATTAAAAAAAATAAACATATTTCAATAATTGAGATACCTTTAAAATTTTGGTTTTAGATGCAAAACAATGTCAATTATAACTGTTAGAAACAAAAAAAAAACTTTTGGGAAATGTAAATAAGATTTGAAATTATTTTTTTTATTTTTTTTTTTCAAAAATTATTTTGATTACATTGTGATAAATCAGTTTTTACTTTTGTTGTTTAACCATTATCACTCTGTATTTGACTTCATTTGCTGTGCATAAAGTTTATCCTCTCACTGAAGTTGACTTTGATTCTTGAATCTGTTTGAATTTCATAGTTGTGTTGTCATATCCTGCTATTGCAACAGAAAACACCTTTGAGTGAAATTAACAAGTTACTGAGATTGAGACTCTTGAAAAAGATTGCAGTGGGAAGGGAAGTAATAATGCAGTGTGCTAATAGTTAAAAGAATAACTGAATTCTCTTATCTGTGGTATTTGCTGAAGCTTCAATAGCACTAATCTATAATTTTGTGTGCAAGTGATAGTATTATTCCCCTGGTGAATAATTTTTAATTTTTAGTATTTGAATTACTAGGCCAGATTTTGAATAACAAAATTGTAAAATTGCTACTATAAAGTTTATTCTTTTTCAGAGCATGTACAGAAAAGCTCTGCTGTTAAAGAAGGTGATCAATAAAACCAAAGGCAAAGGCATAGCTCATGTGGTAAGTTGAGTGTTTAATATGATTTTGTTACTATCAATATGTGAATATTGATGCCCAAATCTTGACTTTAAATTGTTAGTATTAAATTTTACACACATTTTAAAATATTATTTGGAGAACCATATATTCAAATTTTAATGTATGTACTTTTTAAACTAGAGATAGGTTTCAATGTTATTGGCAATTTCTCTTTTGATAGGAGGGAGAAAAATTTTTAAATTTGATTTCATTTAAAATATATTTTGTAGAATGCTAGATTATATTGGTTTAGGTCCTTATTTACATGAAATAAGGATTGAGCATTTTTTTTGTTTTTGTTTTTAATACTATTGTTCACCCAATACAAGGCTCAAGAACCACTCAAGGTAGAGATGGGTGTAATGGAGGAGGAAGAGGTGTATATTATGAGGATGTTGTAATTTTGGCTAATCCTTATTGCCAAAATGTTGTAACCTAGAGAAGGTTACTGAATAGAATAGTCAAACGAAGGTTGATAATGAACGATAATACTTAGGACAAGAACACCACATATAAGGTTCATCAGCGGTGCATAGAAGTAGTAGTCAACTGCTAGAAGTGAGCCAAGTGAATTCTACAATGATTCTCCAAATGCAGACCAACATACAGTATTTACTACTGTATTTATGTGAATGGGGACGTGCCTATTATCGTTTGTAGGTATGCTACAACAGTTCCCATTCCTGAAAGATGTGGGATGATGGTTCAAATTTATGTTTAAGCCATACTGTTTGATTGACAATCACAGATTGATTGATTTGTTTTTTACAGCTTATCAACACTTTGTGGATTATTTAAAGCTGAAACATATTTTGGATTGTAAGAATTTTTTTTTTTTTTTTTGTGGATGAATATTGGATTAACAATTTTTTATACTAACAATGATTTCTAGATAGAAACCCTACTATTTGACCAATAAGTTCCCCCCAGTTATGGATCAAATAGTAGAAAAAAATTGAAAAAAAATGTAATTGAGTGATTGATTTGTTTTAACAGCTTATCAACTCTTTGTGAGTTATTTAAAGCTGAAACATTAATAATTTTTTTAGAATAGCAATGATTTTTCAGGATATAAGTTCTGCTATTAAATCCATAGCTGGGGAGAGGTGATGGATTCTTACCTTTTCAACTGAGAAAAAAAGTTATGATAAACATAAACAATAAAGAGAGAATCTGTCAGATTGTTGTCATAGAAAATGAAAATAATCTGAATTCACTTCCTTTATTCTTGAGAGGCTGAAGAATGTTGATATATGACAAACTGGAATCAAAGCTACAGAATTAATCAGTAAGTTGGTTTCCATGTAAAACTGTTCTTGTTGTAACCTAGGGAAGGTTACTGAATAGAATAATCACACAAAGGTTGGTAATGAGCGATAATACTTAGGACATGAACAACACATAAGATTCGCCAGCAGCATGTAGAAGTAGTAGTAGTCAATTGCTAGAAGTGAGTCAAGTGAATTCCACAATGAATCTCCAACTGCAGACCATACAGTATTTATTACTGTATTTAGATGAATAGGGGCATACCCCTTATTGTCCGTAGGTATGCTACAACAGAGGATGTGTAGGATATATAATGGTTGACCCTAGACTTAAAGAGGTTAAGATCATAGTGATTAGGAAAGTATCTTTTAGGGAGTCTATTCCACAAAGTAAGTTTTTGGGAAGTTTTTTGGAATATGCAGGAAATAAGGATGATTAGGCCTTGTGTATGTTTCATTCATAGTGGGTCCTTGCTGTATAAGTCTGAAATGGTGGAACTAAAGAATGTAGCTTGTCTGAACATTTGTTGTGGAAATTGTATTAGATTAGGAGAGGCTAGCAATGTTTTATTTGTGGAGGGGAAGGGGTCGTAGGGTGGGAAATAATTAATCACTCACAAAGTGGCATAAGCACTTTTGAACATTGTGAAAGGCTGGAAAGCGAGCATTTGGGCAACTCCAATTCAGATATGGCAGAAATACTGCATTTTGGGTCTAATCTGACTCTCTAAAGATGAGGAGTCAGGTACATTGTCTAGTTGAAGTTAGCACAAGACAACTGGATAAGAGAAACTCATACATATGCCCAACTTATGAGGGGAAAATCCCTCACACTCACAAGAAGACAGAATATTTGAAAATTTTGGCTCAAACCCTTAAATCCAGTAGATGTTTATCATTCAGCTGTCTATGTAAGGGGAGATAACTTGTATCAATTAATTCTATGGAGTGTGTTCTTATGATATTATTTATCTCTATTGAACCAGAGTATATTATTATTATTCTTTTTTTTCTTCTACATCTGACCCAGGGATTGAACTCGTGACTGCCAGGTTACTATGTCTGCTTTAATCATCTGTAGTCTGGTAGAATTTTTTAGCCTAATGTTCTTTCTTAATTAAAGGTTCCCTTATTGTGTTTATTTCTCTGCTAGGACTGCTGAGGTGTTTTTTCTATTATTCTGACATCATTCCCAAGGAATTGGTGATCCTTCCTTTTCCCTCCACAATGGTAGTGTAAATGTCATATATACTAGTTCAATTGAAAAAGCAGGCAAGTGATATTAGGTTTCAAACTCCAAGTTTCACCATCAAATTGTATTCTGGGTTATGTGGCTGAGTGGATGAAGCAAGTTACTTGGTGGACATAAGTTCAATCCTTGGATCAGGTAGTGAGAAAGCTATATATTCTAGTTCAGTGGAAGAGATATTCTATATCAAAACTAGATAATTAATTGATACGAAATATCTTTCTTACATGGAACATGGACAGTGGAATGAGAACTCTATACCTCCATGGCTTAAATAATTTGATTTGTAATTTCTTGAAAGTTACTTTGATAGGGAACTGAGGAGGGTGGGAGTGGAAGGACAACAGTAAAAACACTGTGATGTAACAACTAATATGAAGGCGTTGGTCTGAGTGGCTAGTATGAAGGCGTTAGTCTGAAAAAATTGGTGTATAATGAGGCTAGTTACTAATCACAAAAAAATTAAACAAAATTCCACGATGAACAAATGTTCATCGTGGAATTTTTTTTTTTTTTTTAATCATTTCACCCCGATCAAGGCAATAAAGTCAATAAGAAGCAAGGGGGCATCTAGAGAATGAGGAAAAAAACACTATTAAAGAGAGAGAATAATATTAGGTTGATGCAAAAATAATGACATAATAATGTCGTTTTTTGACGTTAAAAAAATACGTCAAAAAACGACATTATTACGTCATTATTTTTGCACCAACCTAATAGAAGAACAAGAATTAAGGTGATTGACATTGCATTTAAATTTTTGAAGATCAAAGCTGACTGTAAGGTAAGAAGTCAAAAGAGTTCTACAAGCAAGAATTGTGAGAGAAGAAACTGTTAGTATAGAACTTATGATTACATCTAGCCATTTCAAATGTGAAATGATTGGACCTAGCTGTCAAACTAGTACAGTGCTTAAATTCATAAAATTTACATACCATAAAGGAAAGCTCATGACAACAATTACCAGAAAAGTATTTATAGAAAAAGCAGTGGGAAAGTGACTGAAGCTAAGATATCAGGCAAGATCCATTGTCATTGCAGATTCTTCTTTGTATTTTATCAAGAATCTCTAAATACATAGCAGAAGAACCACAGTTTAATTTTATACTGACTGCTTAATCAAAGATTGTGTTATTGGGAATTCCTCTTTCAGAAAAGAATTAATTCTTATTGTATATATAACTTTTTGTCCTGGCTATTCCAACCCTGTGGCAGCAACTTCCTTATTGCTCTAAAGGGTTGGTGTAATATTGACGCCAGTGTGACATGGTCATAAGGATTAGGCAGTTTTTTTTTTTATCCTTGGTCCATATCTAGGTGTATGGGTTCCCTCCATATAAAAAATTGTCACATCTTGCTATAGTGAGGAGGTCAGGTAAATAATATAGCATCCTTACAGACAGAAGAGTTCCAAGGAAGATAAATGCTTTCAAGAAACACAACTGCAGTGGATTAGTTTATTCAGAGAAAGGATAGATGTGTTATACAACAAAGCAGAGTAGAAAATATTCAATTCCTTGTATTTTTTTGTAATGTTTTTGTGTGTAATCTGAAATATTTAAGATGAATTTTGGTGCATATTATTGTATATATGGATAGTTTATTGTTGAAAGCCTGAAATTGATTAATTTCCTGCAGCTTGTCAACTTTTTGTAGGTTATTTAAAGCTGGGGAATTTTTTTTTTTTTTTGAGATAATGGTTTGATGATACAAGTCTTACTAATTGACCTATAGCTGAGGGGAGAAGTGGATTCATACCATTCCCAACTGAAATTGGAATGTAGATCCCCAATTTACAATTCCAAGCTATTATCCATTACACCAACTGCACATCCAAGCTTACAGTACCTGGTATTCCCAAGTTGTCACACATCTAGGTACTAACCAGGCCCAACATTGCTTTTCTTCAATAATCATACGAGAACCAGCGTTTCAGCATGATGTGCCTGTAAGCCGCAACACTAAAGGTGATATGTAAATGATAGAGGCTTGGAGAAGCTGACATAATTTGTATATATATATATATATATATATATATATATATATATATATATATATAAAGGAATGTAAATTTGGATGTTTTGAAATGCACATATATAGTAAATAGTTATTTGGAACAAATAATGTTTAAATTCATATGGTGTTTTTTGCAATTTTATATATGCCTATAATAGAAAAAAGATAAAACCTTTTATACTTTGTCATTATCTTTATAGAATTTTGATTGATAAGTTGTGTGATGATTTTTTGTTTTTTTTCTATGTCCTGTAGGAAATAACATCAGAAGTAGAAGTGAAATACAAGATTCATTTATGTCATTGCCAACTAAAACAATATCAAGAAGCCATCAATGTTGTAAGCATTATTTTTACTTTTAATTATTTTATTTTTCCATTCTTTCCTTTCCAGTAATTTAATTTTTGTTCTTTTACAGTTGGAAGGTGTCATAGCCAAGAAGAGAAATGCAAAGATTAATTTGGCCTTGGCACAATTATACCAACAGTCTGGAATGGATCGTCCAGCAATCACAAGTTACAAGGAAGTCATTAGGTAAGCATTCATAGCAGGTATGCAATTACAGAAACCCTCTGATTTATGTAGTTAATGTGTCATTAAAAAGTGTCATGTTAAAACAGCATTATTGAAGTTAAAAAATCTATGGGAAATAATTTAATTTATTCTGAGCCTCAAGCTTTAAAAAAATTTAAATGAATTTTTTTCTATTATAGCAAAGGATAAGTTTCCAGTTTATGTTTGTTGAAAGAAAAGAAGCATTTATTTTTACTTATTGAGATCAATTTTAAAATTTTCTTTTCTTTTTTTTTTTTTTTTTTTTTTTTTTTAATGCATTCTGCACTATTGGAACATATCTGCTTTCAAATGGTGGCAAATTTGCCTTCTATGTTCTGCATTTACACCAGCTTTTACACACTGCTATTTTAAGTGATTTCTTTTGGCAGAAAAGTAAATACAATAAAAAAAATTTATCAAAGACTAAATTATTTGGATTTGGCCTTTAATTATGGTACTAATTTAATTTTTTTTTCTATTTGATATTTTGGATTAAAAAAATTTTGCTAATCAAGGGATAACTGTAATCCTCTTCATGCCAGTAATTTATATTTGTGAAGAAACTCTATTGTCTGTGGGGGGGGACTTTAGTTAATGACTGGTTAAAGTTTTTGGACTAAAAATCGATTTGCTTATGAATTTAAGAATTTTATTTGTTAAAATTTTTCAAATTAACCAGTGTTTGTAAGTAACAGGGTTGCCATATTAATGATTTAAAAAGATATTTTTTTTTCCCAGTTTTGAAATGCTTTTTAGGAGTGAAATACCCACAAGGAAATAACTTTAAATATCTAAATGCTTTTTTTGCATATTCCATCTTGTGTGGTTGTCCTTCTGACTATTTTTCTTCTGGTTTTGTAGGGAATGCCCGCTGGCTCTGGAAGCTATTATGGGACTGATTGCTCTTGGAGTGAAATGTGCTGAAATTATCAGTTTGGTTATGAACAGTTTACCTCATGGATCAAATTATGAATGGTTAGTCTACCTCAGCAGCCAACAATTTGGTAGTTGATTTTATTCCCCATTTACATTAATTAGTTCTTAATTATACAAAGAAATGGATTCTCTAAGCCATAAGTCAGATTATTCTTTATTCAGGAAACCAGTTAAGGATTCTCTACTTTTGGTAAGTTTTTTGTGCTCTGATTTGTTAATATAATTTATCAGTAGAATCAAAATAGGAATTTAAGTAGAATAAAGCCAGATCACTTTCTGTGTTGGTCATTCTTTACTGAGAGCTAGTTGAATACTTGCTTTAAATTCTGCTCAAATTGATATTGATAGAAATTGCCAAAATCTAGGATCTTATAAGTGTTTCATACTGAACTAAAACTTATTTATTCTCGGAAAGGTTAGGTTAAAGGTATGAAATATTTACTGAAAAGGATTTTCATGCCATTTTATTTAGAAACACAATTTTTTTTTAATAATGGTTTTATATTATTTGTAAACTTTTAGGTATTTACACAACCTCACAAGATCATAAAACAAATATTAAGTTTAAAATATCGCAAAAATGCATTTTTTAGCCAGACAGTTAAGGTGTTTGTAGGTTTGACAACTTGATATAAAAAAAAATTCATTAATCTTTTTAAAATATTGGAATGTGATGATTTCTACTAAGCTTTTCAATTTATGATTAGTAAATATAGTTTTTACTTAACAGCAATATCATCTAACCTGTACAAATTAATACAGAAATTTATAAGATTTAAAACTTTATAAATTATTCTAATTAAAAAAAAAAAATCTTGTAAAAATTATCTATCAAAAAGATTTTTCTTAAGACAATAGTGTCCATAATAATATACAGTGTAACCCGGATATAAGAGAGTTGTCGGGACCGGAGAAGAAGTCTCTTATATTTGGGTTTGGTCTATTATATATACATTAACACAGGCTCTAATTTGGGACCAGAGAAAATCTCTCTTATATCCGGGTTACACTGTATCTTATATATTCAGAAAAACAATTAAGTTTTTATAATTAATGTTTTAGTTTGATTTCATATTTTATTTTACAATTCAGAATGGGGGGAAAAAATTCTCCAAATAGTTCTGCTTTTAACTAATAGAAATATGAAATAGGACACAATTTAATTTCTTGAAATTTCATTAATTAAGGTGTGTGTGTAGGTGGAGGGGGTTAACAGATGTTAAAAATATTTCTAATGAGATTTTCTAAAAAAAGTAAAGAATTTCTAAAATAATTTCATTCATTTGTGAATAAGTCTTGAAAGTTTCTTAACTGTTATTTACAAATATTAAGCTAGAAAATGTGCTGACATCATTGATATGTGCATATTTTTAAAACTTTTGGAATCTTAACTTTTTTTTTTTTTTTTTTTTTTTTTTTTGCAGAACACATCCACAAACATTTGGGATTCGTAATTACTTAAATTAAGAATAAATGGGCACATAATTTTATTAATTCATGTAAATTTTTGTTTTGCTTAAAAATGTATATATCTGTTTATTTAAGGGAAATCTTTTTGTAACCCCAGCTCAAGATATTATAAATAGGTCCCCACCATCTTCTAAATCAATAAAAAAAAAAAATCATTATTTTTTTGATTCTGACAAGTGATGGTGCCTAATGAAGGTCAAAAAAAAAAAAAAAAAAAAAAAAAATAATAATAATCTGCAAAATTAGTTTCCACCAAATTTTTCCTTTTTTTTTTTTTTTTTTTAACGAGTGGACCAGTAGGTTTTATATATATATATATATATATATATATATATATTACTACAGTAAAAATATAGTTAATTTATTTTTTCACAAGGTTTTGATAAATTTCAACATTGATTTATTGAAACTTGATGTGAATTTGACTGGTTTCAATTTATCTTCAATTTTCAGGTTAACAATGTGGATCAAAGCTCATGTCCTTATGGTGGCCCAGGAATATCCCAGCGCCATTTCCACATTTAAGGCCCTGGATTGTAAGGTAATGAAAATATATTGTTCTTTTCTCCTTTTTTTTTTTTTTTTTTTTTTGTTAAACTAATAATTGTAAGCCTTTTCTTACAATGCAATATTTTCTGCTAAATGATTCTGCAAAGTTAGATATTCATTCTGTACATTTGCCCTCAGGTTTGAAATATTTCAGTAAATATCTGATTTATTTTGAATGAAAAAATAAAGTTTGATTAGTACATGTTTTCATAAAATTATTTTTTTCTTTTTCCTTGTAAATATTTTTAGTGTCAAATTTATGATACTTATGATGTAAATCATTAAATTGTAGGACAGATTAATGAAAATCATTAAAATTTATAGAAATCTTGTCAGGGTCCCCCCCCCCCCTCCTCGCATTTTCTTAACACTTCTACTGCTGTGGACATAGTTATACAATTTTACAAAACTTACATTTTTGCTTGTTGTCGACACACATTTGTGTAATAAACTGACTAGCACTTAGTGTTATTTCCAAACAAGTGTTGACATAGTATACATTATGACTTGTTTTTTGATGTATTTTTAATATATTGTATATAGGAGGTGTTGTTTAGCTTAGTCTGTACTGAAGAGTATTTGATTGAAAACAATATGATGGTACCGATGATTGGTTGATTTTGTTAAGCGGCATATCAACCTCTATAGGTTATTTAATGCCTTCAATTACGGATAAAATGTATTGTTGGTAATTTTACTATAAATTATGTATTTTTGTATTTTCATGGTATTTTGTTTTTGTTTGGGGGTTCACTATTCGTCCATAGATGGGAATCTAACAGGTTCTAGTACCCAGGATCATGGTGGATCTGGGAACAACAATTAAGAGGTGGTTCCACACTCCTCAAAATCTGCAATCTCCCAATCAGAGGCTTTGCTGCCAGATGTAGTCTATAATCATACCTCATGAGAAATCAATGTCAGCATTTTTATAGTCATTTATTTCCAATAAATGGCAATGTCATATTTTCCCCAAAACTGGCTAGCTTATCCAGGTAATGATACTATAAAAAATGCAATAGTGAAAGTTAAGTATTCAAGGTTTTCTTAATTGAGAAAGAAAATACTAATGCTATGAATTTAGATTAAAATTCTTACTGTAAGCCATTACATTTTTTTATTTTTTTATTTTCTTTTGTTTTATAGTAAATATAGTAAATTTCTAGAACATTTCAAATTCTGCTACTTTTAACCAATTATTTCATGTTGCAGATATTCTTTGTTCTATGATTTTTCTTTAGAAGAAAGTATTTACTTTAAGGATCTACAGTTGGGATTCTTTTACTGTGGGTAGCCTCCATCAAATAGTGTAGGATAGTTGTGTTTTGAAACACCTGACAATGTCTAGCTCAGTTGACAGGTGAAGGTGTCCTAATAGTTCAACAAATTTTGGTCAAAATATTAATTAAAAAAAATACTAAAAAAATTGATTTTTAAAATATGTAAACAAATTTTTCTCCCTTTTTATTTTATTAGCCTTACTTGAAGAACAATGTCAGGCTTTTGTGTTCATTAGGAGAAGCACATTTCTTAAATGGTGATTATCCCCAAGCAATGCAGCTCTTCCAGAAGGTAGGTTCAAGTTGGCATTTTCAACTGCCCTGTCTAACTTTATGTGAATGTCTAAAGGCTTGAGTATGTGGCATATTGGATAGCAGCTCAGATTGAGGAATTGGAGAGCTGAGTTCGAATCCATTACATTCACTTATGTGCTAATACCCTTGGGAAAGGTATGAATCCTCTTCTTCTCCCCCTCCCCCAGCTATGGGTAAATAGCAGGACAGACTGGTTTCTATACTACCACAGAAAGAAATGACAATCTACTGCAGGAAAAAAACTGCCTCGTCAGTCATGTATTGAAAGATACATGATTACTTAAATGTGTATCACCCATGGCACATAACTGACGTGTGTGTGTGTGTGTGTGTGTTTTTTTTTTTTTTTTTTTCTTCTTCATCTTTAAAACCTTTTTGTGCATTTGGAGCCTACAGGAAAAAAGTAATTTAGGGTATCAAACAAAACTTTTTGTACTAGAAAGAATATAAAATAGCTTAAATATTTAAAACTAAATACTTGACAGCATAAGCAACCTGATGTTCTATCTCAAGTCATAAATTTGAAAAAATGATTTTCAGCTAAGATGAAAGGGCTTTTTTATTTACTAGATTAATACTTGTAAAATCTATAGTGATTACTGGGTAACATTGTTTAATTATTTGCCAAATAGTAAAAAAAAAAAAAAAAATGAGTTTAAGGAAAATTTTGTTTTCTAATATTTATATTAGGTTGGTGCAAAAATAATTTCGTTTTCTAACATATGTTACTATGTGAGAAAACGAAATTATTTTTGCACCAACCTAATAATAAAAAAATTTATCAACTGGAATTTTCTGATTCTCCTGATATCTTGCTTTATGTTCACCTCTACTGCTAGCTTGCTTTTTATATACAGTAATGTTTCTTGCTTTAGCCAATGTGCTCTTATGTTTTGTAATATACTGATAGTGTGCTTTAAAACATTACTTGCTTAAATGCATTAAAAACATTTTTTAATATATCCTGATGAAATGAGGAGTGGATTCTAATATGCTAACACCTCTTTTAAGTAAATTTTGGCCCAAACTGGCAGCTTACTAGAATTTAAATTTGACAGCCAAAATGTTTATCTATTGATAGAGGAGTTTTCTCTTAATTGTAATGTTATAATTATTTGCTTTGCTAATTTGTCATCCTCGCCATCAGGAGCATAACCATCAAGATGAACATGGTTCAAATAGCAAAGCCTAAAAATAATTCTTCATCGGAAAAGTTCCAACAGAAATTGTTATAATCAACACAACAAAATTGTTACTACTCCTTTCCACCTGTCAATAAACAATAGTGAAAGAAATCTGAGTAACGTTTGCTTGGTAATATTCATAATAGAAAAAAAATCCACATAAGGAAAGAAAGCAACTGATTAAAGAAATTTATTTGTTAAAGTTTTTAAACCTTAATCATAATTTTCAGTTTTTGAATTTAGTACAGAAAGTTTTTACATTTGTCACTTAAATATTGATTTTGAGAAAATGTTTGTTTTAGGCTCACTTATCAGACCGACTTAATTTAAAAAATACAGACACATTGGCTTACTTGTATTTGAAAGAAAAGAAAATTGCTGAATTAGAAAGGTATGATTATTTTTCTACTTCAAAAAGTTTGTTTATGCAATTGTCAATTTTTGTGTTCTTAATTATGGCAATATGTTTATTCATTGTTCTTATTTATACAAACTTTCAATTTGGGTTTAATCCTGAATAATTGCTAAATTTTTTGTTTCTTTAGTATATCTTCTTAAATATAACCCATTTTGAACTAATCATCTGCAATGTCTTTCATTTAATTAAATAAAAATGTGGATGAACTTTAAAGATGCAACCAATATGTTATTGTCCACCATTTGATATTTTACATTATCTATGTAGTGCCAGGAAATAATGACTTCACATTTTGAAAATGAAAATTAAATTTCCCTTTAAGAGGCTGAGCTGATAAATTCTAGGCTTAAACACTAAAGGTTTCCAAGAAAAATGTTTGGTCAGATTTTTGGAGGTGGGTCAGGCTGAGAATTTTTCAGCATCTCCCTCATGTATATAATGTTTCACTGTATCAAAAGCTTATGGCCAGATCACATTGAAACACTAGTTCCTGGACAATCATTGAAGTTAATCAATGTCAAGCCTGGTTAGTATCTTGAATGGTGACCACTTGGGAATACTAGGTGTTATAAGCTTTGATATGTAGGTGGTCTAATGGCTTTGAACTGTTAATTGGGGAGCTGAGTTCCAATTCCAATTGGATTTGGTATATTTACTTATCTGCAAATACCCTTTGGAAAGGTATGAATCCACTTCTCCCTCCAGCTATGGGCTAATTAGTTAGACTTGTATCACTAGAATATTATTATTTAAAAAAACAAATACAAAAAAAATCTTACAATCTAAAAATATCTTCTGGCTTTAAATAACCTGCCAAAGTTTGATAAATCATAGAAAACGGATCAATCTATCAAGTTTAGTTTACTTGTGTATTCATAATTCTGACATTCTAAAATTTTCATTTAAAGAGAAGAGAAAAAGTTAATGTTTTATTGGTTGTGTTATACTTTTTAATTAATTTGTCTTTCCTTTTGAATATTTTTTGGATAGAAAGAGTAGTCAAGATGCAGTTTAAATTGATGTTTCGTTGTTTATTTTCTTCCTTTCAGTTTGGCTAATCATGTGATGGATGGCAATGAACATGCACCTGAACCTTGGATTGTGATAGGATATTACTGTATGGCAAACAGAAAAGTTATTAAAGCCGTCCCAAAAGCAGTTTACTTTGCACAAAAAGTGAGTATTTATCTGAGAATATATCCAAGTAGCTTTTATGTGAGTTAGTTGTTACAAGTTATGGTACATGCCATTAATTTAGAAAAAAAAAAATGATTAATGTCTGATATTCTAGCAATTTATTTGCCAAGAAGTGTCAAAATATATAATACTTTAAATGTTATTTTTTTATTTAAGTAAATGCTCAGTTTATTTTTTAAACTATTTTATTTTTGTCTACTGGCCTGAATATTCAAGAAATTTTATTAAAGAAAAATATATGGGCTTCCACTAAAAATAACGTTTAAATTGGTAAAAATATGTCTAATAAATTTAAAAAAATCCATAACTTCTTTTATATATATATTTATATATATATATATATATATATATATTTTATATATATATATATTTTATATATATATATATTTTATATATATATATATATATATATATATATATATATTTTATATATATATATATATATATATTTTATATATATATATATTTTATATATATATATATATATATATATATATATATATATTTTATATATATATATATATATATATTTTATATATATATATATATTTTATATATATATATATATATATATTTTATATATATATATATATATATATTTTATATATATATATATATATATATATTTTATATATATATATATATATATTATATATATATATATATATTTTATATATATATATATATATATTTTATATATATATATATATATATATATATTTTATATATATATATATATATATATATATATATATATATATATATATTTTATATATATATATATATATATATATATATATTTTATATATATATATATATATATTTTATATATATATATATATATATTTTATATATATATATATATATTTTATATATATATATATATATATATATATTTTATATATATATATATATATATATATATATATTTTATATATATATATATATATATATATATTTTATATATATATATATATATTTTATATATATATATATATATATATATATTTTATATATATATATATATATTTTATATATATATATATATATTTTATATATATATATATATATTTTATATATATATATATATATATATATTTTATATATATATATATATTTTATATATATATATATATATTTTATATATATATATATATTTTATATATATATATATATATATTTTATATATATATATATATATATATTTTATATATATATATATATTTTATATATATAAAAGAACAAATAGGAAACATTTATCAATCTAACAGGTTTCGCTTTTGTTAAAGCTTTGTCAGATTGAAATATGGAGAAAAAAAGAAAAAATCTTGGTATTTTTACTTTTGTGTTGTTTGATTTTAATTTGTTAATCATATTTCATGTGCATTCAACTTGTTAAACATTAGTATTATTTATTGTGTTTCAAGGAGCGATGAAGCATCCATTCGAAGTTCCAAGAAATTAATGGATTCCATGCCTAACTGAAGAAACATAAATATTGCTTTATGTATATAAGTGTATAATAATTCTGGTTTGTCTATGTGAGATTCAGATGACAGTGTATATTTGTAAGTGTGTGTGACTAGCATACAGACCGTTTATTTTGGAAAAACATACATGGATTCTATAAAAGTTTGTGATGTAATGTTTT
The DNA here is from genome assembly GCA_963932145.1 of Acanthosepion lycidas. Classification (NCBI taxonomy): domain Eukaryota; kingdom Metazoa; phylum Mollusca; class Cephalopoda; order Sepiida; family Sepiidae; genus Acanthosepion; species Acanthosepion lycidas. The sequence goes on along the minus strand of OZ010596.1, from coordinate 56,979,869 downwards.
TGACATGTGTTTATAGTTGGTAGTATAGTTAATAGTAATCCCTCGAAGTACTGTTGATGAAAAGAATTGTTCTTTTTCAATTAAGGTGGTATTTGTAAAGTTATGGCCAGTTTTTTTCCTATGTATTACAGGCAAGTTTGAATGGTCTTAACATAAATCTCTTATGTTTGTAGATATGGGCTTTTAGATTTTGTGATGTCTGTCTGATGTAAGTGCTTTTACATTGTAAACAATTTATTTGATAATTACTGGCATCCAAATTGGTGTTGGAATTATTTTTCCTCCTTATTGTATCTCTGTCTTGGAGGTGGTGGTAAAGATCCTAGTATTAGGAATAACTAATTTATTTACAAGTTTTGTAGAAAGAATGTTAGAGGGTAGGATTATAAATTTTGCATTGTTAGAAGTGTAGTGTCTAGTTTTTTGGATTTGTGAATTTTGTAAGTTTGTTTGCTAACATTGAGAATGGAATGATGTGGGTAGTGTAGAAGTCTAAATGTTTTCTCCATGTATTTTCTTCACCTAGGTATTCTGGGCAACATATTCTAAGGGCTCTGTGGTAGAATCCTATGTCTAATCTTGATTTTATTTTTTTGATTGTGGTGGGAATAGAAATTAATTAGATCGTTTTTGAAGGTTTATGATAAACTGTAAAATCAAATATGTTATTGTTATGTATTAATAAGCTGTTGAGGAACGGTAGTTTTTAGATATGATTTGTGTTATATATATATATATAATAACTAGCATTTGTACATACCATCTCCACAACTTGGTTTGATGTGTCTAGCAATTGTCAGGAGGGAATTTCCTCCTGAAGATTTGAGTTTTTTGCAGCTAGCATTGTGGAATTGGTATGTAGAGACAGTAGATATTTAATTATTCCTTTGTCAGCTCTGTCTTTTAGCATTGGGTACTTGGTCTCCTAGCATTGTAAGCATTTGTATGCTTCTAGTTAATAACAATTATATAAGGTCACTGAGAGTGTTTTATTAAGTAAAAAAAATAAAACAAATTTTCCAATTAACCTTATTGAGCAACATTATTTACCATTTTGTGCCTCTATTTTTCTGCTATCTTTCAGGCAACTTCATAATTCTATCCTCTTTTTACAGCAAAACAAAACAAAAAAAAAAAACTACCGGATACTTTTTGCAGTCTTCAAGGGAATTGATATCTTTTTTTTTTTCCATTAAGAGAATTATGGTGTAATATCTGTTAAGTATGGCAGACGAGCAAAAAATTCCAGCCTATTTTTGCTGATCATCGGTCTAGTGTTAACACAATGGAAACTATGTGCTTTCTCTAAAGCTAACTCCAGATTTTTTTCATTAATTGGTTTAATTAGGAGCAGTACTTGTTTGAACAAATCATTTTCTTTCAATACCACCAAAAAGACAGCATCACTTTTTTTGGATGAAGACATGCTCTTGATAGAATTAGTTGGGGTTTATTTCTCAATTTTTGATTTTAATGTTGTCAACCTCTGCTTGCCTACTTTATCATTCAGGGAGAAATCATTGAAGTCACACTAACTTTTCCATAAAATGTGCAAGTTTTTTGTGTTTGAGTAATATTTTTTTACCAAGCATAATATACCAAAATAATGATGCTTCAATGTTAGAAACAGTAAAAATACACTAATTTAAAAAAAAAAATGTACATTTAATGATAGCTGTCAAAATACAATCAAAATCCTTTTCTAAATGAAGTTAAAATTAATGACAATCTTTCTCCCCACTCCCTGCCCAAAACTTAAAGTATTCTCTCAAGCTTTTCATAACTGTTAAGAGCATTTTTATATGCTGTATGGAACTGAGTAAAGAAAAATTCAAAATAAAAAAAACTATGAAGAATGAATTTTGGAAATTCAATAACGTTGATTTTCTATATGATGGACCAATTTTGGCAGATTTTCCAAGATTTTTTTAATTGAAATTAAGGAAATGCAAAATCATTTAAGAAATCTATTTATAAATTTAAGATTTAATAAAATCTAAGAAACTCTTAGAAAATACCAAAATTTATTTTCTGTGAGTTTCTTAGATTTGGCCAAATAGCTTTTATTAATATCAACAAATATTTCAAAAAGTTGAATTGATGAATTCAACTAAATTATTTTTATTTCTTATGATAGAATTTTGGGCCTATTATATCAGTGTCTGATAGGTAAATGTAAGTAAAATTTAAATCTGTCAGCATAGATGTTTTTTTTTTTTTTTTTTTTTTTTTTTTTTTAAATGTCAGGTGTATCAGGTAAGTTGATCTTTGTATAGCAAATTTGATGCGCAAATTAACCATATCATTTACAACCCAATTTTAAGTAAACTATAATTTCAATATTAATTTTATTAAAATAAATTTTCTTATAGATGTGGTAGTTTTTCTTGTCAATACAAACAAAATCAAGAAAAATGTAAAAACATTGGAAATTTTTTTTAATGTCTGTTAGTTTCAGTTCACTTCTTGAAAATTAAGTACATTAATATCTTTTTCTATTTTTAACAATTTTTTTTCATAAGTAAAATATATTAATCAGTTTTAAATGATAAACATGGCAACAATTATTTTTATTTTATTTGTTTTTTGTTTTACCAGCCAAAAATAATCAATTCTTGTAGAAATTAAACTATTGAACTCTTTTGTTTTAAAATAGTCTGTTCTATTTTTTAATTTTTGTCTTTTTTCCCTTGGTTTCTAGGCTTACACGATAGACAACAGAAATGTTGAGGCTTTGTTACTGAAAGGCTCAGCTTTGTTAGAATTGAAAAAAATCCAAGATGCAGCCTCTCATTTCCGAGAAGCAGTCACACTTGCTCCATACAGGTTTGAAGCACACAAAGGTAAGTTCAAACACTGGGTAAAATAAGTGACAATGAAAACGGTAGATAGAGTGCAGTATTGGAAGTAAAAAGTATTTGTACACAGATAACTCACTAACTTGTAGAAACCAACAATCAGTAAAGAAAAGTCAGAAATTTGGGATTCTATAGATATGGCTTGAAATTTTTTTTTTTTTTTCTTTTAATCCATTCCAAGAAAGGTGATAATGCCACTAACATCCAAGGGAGTACTAGAAATGAAAGAGAAGGAAAAGACTATAGAAAGAACTAGAATTCTAATCATAAACAGAAAACAACATTTAGAACAGAACTGGAAGGCCTGAAGTCAAAACATTGTGAAAAAAACAAAAACTGACATATTATTATATAGAAACATGATATTGAATTTTATATTTCTAAAAATTTATAAAATGCTGCTTCTGTAAGTGTTAAAATTTTTTGTAGGTGTTAAAAACAAAATTTTCTCCAATTAATAGGTAGTTTTTAAATATTTGATTTTTATAAGAACTTTTGCAGCCACTATTTTTTTTTTTTTTTTTTTATCTTTTTACTTGTATAACAAATGTTTTGATAGATACTTATTTTAGTGTTTGATAATTTAATTTATGGGTGAAATTGACATGTTTTCTGTAGACTTGTGGGCAATTTTTGTACAATTGAATATATGGTTATCCTGATCTTCAGGAACATTTTCATTTTTCTAAATTTATTTGGGTGAATAATTTTCAGATATTTTTCAGCTACTGAAACAAGAAATGCATATTTATTTTAGTAAAAATTTTAGAAATTTAAATTTGTTATTTTGGCTTCTATGTGCTGTTTTTTTTTTTTTTTTTTTTTTTTTTTTAATCCCAGATATTTATAGTGGGGAGTTAATTCATGAATTATTTGGACTGGTATTGTCAATTAAGTTAGAAATAAATTGTTTTGAATTATTGTTATAATAGCAAAGAAAACGGTGACTTACCTCGTCAGACCAAGCGACAGCATGTCGCATGTATTCTACAACGGAAAATGTGGCGAAAAAGAAAATTACTTACCAAACAAAAGGGCACATATTCCACATGACATGCTGAAGATGGAATATTTGAATTAAAAAACAAGTCTGTCGCAGGAGTCGCTATAAAAGTATTTTGATATGCAAAATACTGAACATCCTCTCCCAGCTGTCGACGAATAGAAAAAATGCTCGGCCGATAAAAGCAGTTGGTGTTCTCGAATCGGTGTGAAAAAAATTGGCTATTTTGGCTGCCACATTTGTTGGAGAGTTGTTTTTCTGACTGGTTGCATGCATTGTGATTTGTGAAATAGTACTTGCGAATCGAGTTTTCAGCATTTTCTTTCTGTCCCTGATGTTCGAGTCTGAACTTAGTGATCTATTCTCTGTGACGTGGAAATAATCTGCAACAAACATTTCCTTTGCAATCCCAAATCACTTACAAATATTTAATGTTAATCATTGCTTTATATTTTGTTCCAGGTTTGATAGATTGTTACATGGCAAGTCATCGGCCACGAGAGGCAATAAATCTTGCTGGTAAAGCAGTGAGACACTTGGGCAACAATGCACGCTCACTTACTGTAAGTCACAATTAAACATTTCATTTTCTTTCTTTCTTATTAAAAATTCCCAACATAGTTGACCAAAGTTTTAAAATTTGAAATTCTGTTTTACTTTTATTTAAAAAAAAAATGTGAAAACTTTAAACTGCAAAATTGGTAATAACTTTTCGGGCTCTGAGCAATTGTTGAGATTGAAAGGGATTGATTTGAAATTATCTGGTTAGATTTACTAAGATGATGAAAATTTAATTTTTTTTTTTTTCTAATAAAGTTAATGTTTATTTCTATATCTTTTAACAGTGTAAAATGTTATGTTTTGTGATTGAATTCTAGTTCTGTTTTTCTTTCAGCTCTATGCATCAGTTCTTTCTGAAGAGCCAACTACTGCCATTAAAGTAAGTATTGAATCCGTTTTCATTATCTGATTAAACTTTATTAATTGATTTATTTACTGTGAATATCTTTGATTACCCACCCTCCTGCTGTTTCTGTATTTGATCTTGAGAGAGGCAAATCACTGCCTTCATTTTCATTCTAATCTCTTTTCTTCAAGGGATTTTCCATTTTATGATGTTCATTGGACAAAATTTTCTTAAATGTACAAAACCATGTAAAACATAGGGAATTATTTAAATTTAATTCTACATTTAAAAATCAACTTTGCATTGAATCTTGGATACCAATGCAAAAATAAAATGTATTTAAATAATGAGAACTTATAATTACACCTACAATATTAATATTAAATCTATCTATTAATAGTTATTCAATTATATATTTAGAGGGTAAGAATGTGTTGAACCAAGGATACCATAATTCACATATTCAGGTAAAATATATAGTGACTGGTGCATTTTCTGTGGCAACATTAAAAACCCTGTGGTATATTTGATTGAAAGTAATTGTTACTTGTAAATAAATGCTTATTACCGCCTGTATTTCAGCCTTCTTTATTAGGCACTCAGATGGGACAGGAAATATATAAATAAATACACATTGATAATTATATGGTTTGATGACATTTTTTTATATTATCTAACGTTATCTACCGTTATGAAGACAATATAAAGTTATCTCCCTTTATCAAATGGGACGGAATATTTAAAATACATATTGATAATTATGGGTTGATATTTTTTTCCCCCTCCACTTTTTATTAAAACCATATCAGACACATGAAACTCCTGATATGTTGTTAATCTCTGATCAAGTTAATTTAATATTTACAATTTTTATTTCTTACCCTTCAAAAATTAATGTTGCCTTTTAATTAACAAAAGATTTGTTTCCAGTTAATTTATCAAATAAAATATTCTTTTGAGAATTGTTTATAAATTTCTGATTTTATGTTTGTGTTTCGTTTATTTTTCATTTTCTTTCTTATATCAAATTTTTAATTATTTTTGATGCAAAACCTTTTATAAATTGTTTACTTGAGATTAAGTTTTAAGAGTTTGGATTTGCTCATCAAATATTAGTTTCTTTTAAGCAACCAGTTTTTCAGGCCCATTTTTAAGTTTTTGATGATACAGGAAATGCATTGCATATAGTTTTTAAGTTTTTTTTTTATTACTGGAATGTTTGAATCATTGTTGTTATTATTATTGTTGGATGAAATTGAATAATTAGTAGATAATACTTTAATCTCAAATCTAGAGCATGGGCAAATTTGTATCTAAATTATTTTTTGTCCTATTGTGTGTTTAAATTATGAATAAAATTCCCCCAAAACTGATCTTTAAAAAAAAAAAAATGCTTAGTGCTTAATGGATGATTTAAGTAAAAATTACCGTATTTGATAGCATATGAGATGCACCCCAATTTCAGCAGGCCAAATCAAGAAAAAATTAGTAATTAGTAAAATTATTAGTATTAGGTTGGTGCAAAAATAATGATGTAATAATGTCGTTTTTTTTACGTATTTTTTAACGTCAAAAACAACATTATTACATCATTATTTCTGCACCAACCTAATAAATGGTATAGCCTAAGCGATATGTATTATTTTGTTTAAGCAAGCCATGATTACAATTAAGCGAAAAATAATAGTAAAAAAAAAAATACTAGCCTATAAAACTTTATAATATCCAAAGGTAAGAAAACAATAAAAATCAAGCAATTATTACAATTGAGCAAAACAGTATAGTTGCCATTAAAATTTTATTCATCTTCAAATCCATAAAATTCATTGTCTTTGTTATCAAAACTCTGATACTCATTTTCAATACTACTAACATCATTGTTAAATAATGTGTCATCTAATTTCAGCTGATTATTGTAAATTTTAAACCTACAAATGACATATAAGATGCAAGGGAATTTAAAAATATTTTTAGTTAAAAGAAAAAAAAAGAAAGTGCACCTTATATGCCGTCAAATCTGGTAGTTTGAAAAGTTCATAACAAAGGAAAATTGTATTTGAAGTTGAAAAGTATTGTGATTAGGATGAGTAGAGTATTATTAATAGGTGAACAATTTTAATATGTAAAATTGAGTATATGAAGAAATGTTTGTACATTAAAAAAATAGGAATATAGTAATAGAAAAAAGTATTTGGATACAAATATAAACTAAAATGTATCTGAATGAACATTGAGAAAAATGGAAAGAAAAGTTAAACAAAATCTGATGATGATTTGAAAAGTGCTTTTTGATTTTAAAACCAGCTGGAAATTCAACTTTTAAAAAAAAATCAACAACTACATCAAAATGACTTAATTTCTTGTATGCTTTTTTATCATAAAGAAACACAGGGAGAGTATAGGTAATTTTTGTGAGAACAGTTTTTAACCAGAAAAAAAAAATGAAAATCTTGTTTTATGATTACTGAGAAAAGATGCCGTAACCACTTTTATGAGAATTATAAATCAGTGAAGCCAATTTCCGTTTAGAGTATTTCATGCTATTGGTGGAACCATGTATGGGGCTACTATATATTGGAATATATTTTAAAATATTCTTTCAGATATAACAGTTGACAAAGTGGGGACAGGATCCTGGTGGTTGAGGATGTTAGAAATTGGATTAGATGGTCATTCAGTCCATTTAGTCAGCTGGTCATACCAAGCCATAAGTCAGATTTTTGTTATTGCTGTATTTCCCTTTAAGCAATTATATGCTTAAGACTTATAGGTGCTCCGGATGCCTTCCATTCAGGAGTATATTAAGTGTGTATTCATTTTCCTTTGTGGCAGATGGGAGCACAGTTTATAATAATCTCTAATTTTATATAGTTCTTAAAAGAAAAAAAACTGCAAAACCTAATGAAAATAGGTACAGTAAGTCACTTTGTTTGATAGAAACTTTCATGAAATGTCTAAATCTTGGGGTTGATCATTTTTTTTATTTATTTTTTTTTTTTTACATCTTGATGACTTTTTTTCTTTTTCTCTCTCTTTCTCTTTCTCTCCCAAAACACATTCACGGAATAGAGCATCAACTACAACAGTGCTTAAATAAAATGAATCAGCAGGCAACCAAAGATGGATATAATTTCTCAAAAACTAAAACCCAATGTGTAGTCCTATCATTTGAGAAAAATACACAACTTTTTTTTTTATATTGATGGAATAGAAATGTTTTGTTAAATATTTAGGGATCATTCAAAAAAATGAATTTTCAAATTTTATCCCTCATTTAAAAAAACAATATCAAAATGGAACAAATTTCTGCAACTGCTATATTTAATTACCCACACATATTAGGGAACTGCTCAACAAACTTTTATAAAATATGCAGATTTTTTTTTAATCCATTCTAAACTTGATTACAATTGTTTCATTTAGCAATTGCCCAGGATATCATCTGAAAAATGTTTGGTACAATATATCATGAGAGTTATGAACTTATTTTTGGGATCTTACCACTTCTCCCCAGGAGAGCTTGTATGCACAAGTATTTAAAAATACATCCAACTTTTCTCCTGATTGTAATCTTAAATCAAACTATAAAACTCTATTTAAGGAAAAAGAAAACTCAATAAAAACTTGGGATTTCTGGATGGTATCCACCCTTGAAAAATCCAAAATCTTCATCACAGATATTCATAATTTTAGTTCATTTCATAATCCTCTTTGGGCAATTGCACAATTTAAGGTAATTATAAACTTAAATAAACCTTAAAAAAACTGATTCTATTATTTCCCAAATTTAACCAATGATATCTTGTGTTCTTTACAAATGGCTTCATGGTCAGTAACCAAGTTGGATGTGTAACTGTTTCTAATGATCAAACTTAAATATCTCCCGAACAATCTATCTACTTTTAGCACTGAAACTAGTACAGCAGTTTTAGCACTTGATTTTATTTTTGAGAAATACTCTGAAGGATTCATTATATTTTCAGATTTACTCTTCATTCTACTATCCATTAAAAATAGAAAACCTTCTTATAGTAAAACTTGAATATATACAACCTTATCTGTTATTTTAAAAAAAACCCCAAAACCTCTTTTGTTGACACCAAGTGACATTAGATTTATAGCTAATGACAAAGTTGATTTAAATAATTTTTGTCTGAATTTCTGGGATGAGGAGTTAACATTTATACTATTTATATTTGGACTATTGTTTTCTTTTGTTTTTATCATGTTTTGGATGTTATGCCGTTTGGCCTTCCTCATGTGTATATTGATCCGGGTAACCTACAGGGAATTCTAAAATGAACCCTTTATTTAATCTACAGGGGTAGACTCTTGTTCCACTGCTCAAATCTAGGGATATTGTCTAGTTCTTTTTTTCATTCAGTACTTTTTAGTTATTGCTCACCTGTTTCCAGTGAGTGCATGTATACATTGGTCTTTGGTAGAACTCACTGCCAAGTATTAAGGTGTTCATCAATATTTCCTCCTGTGTGAAATGAGTCCCATGTTGTATCTGAAAAGATGTTTGCAGCCACTGTATGGTAGGTAGAAAGGTTCAGGCGATGAAGAGTTCTAGTCTTTTCTTTAGGCTCTCTTCATCTCTTTGTCTTCTGATGTTTTTGAAGGATGTTGTTTTTTTTCATGGACTGCTCTTCTCCAATTGGTTCATTCTGTAGCTTTTGTTTCCTAATTGACCAGATTGATTTCTGTTCTTAGCAAGATGTTTTTGAGCTGATCCTTGAGTCGATGGCTCTATGTGGTCTCTTGCCAGATGCAAGCTCTGAGAAAAAAATTTGTTTGAGTAGGCATATGTCTGGCATTTGGGCAAGGTGTCCAGCCCATCAAAGTCGGTAGCAAGTCATGATGATTTCTAGGCTCTCCATCTTTGTGTGGAGGAGAAGTTTGTTGTCTTTGATTCGGTCCTGCCACGTTTTCCGCAGGATTTGACAAGGTTTCATTTGATAGAATCTTTCAAGTTTGCGGATGTCTTTTTGATAGAATACCCAAATCTCACAAGCATACAGGAGTTGGGATTACAGCAGCTCAATAGGCCATGAGCTTGGTGGTTTGTGTTAACCTGGGATTGCCAAAGGCTCTTTTGAATAGGTTATCATACGCTGTGTAGGCAGACTTTATTTGAATGTCTTAATGCATTTGATGTTAGTATACTATCCAGGTATAGAAATTGTTAAAGATTCTGCAGTTCCAGTCTGTTGATGGTGATTTTGACTTCTGGTTGTGGTTGAAATCCTGATTGGAGCAAGACTTTGGTCTTGCCATGTTGATGGTGAGTTTATAATGCATGTATGATCTGGAGAAGTTGTTTGCTTCAAGTTCATGGGACAGGGTGCAGTTGTCATTGTCGTATTGGAGCTCTGTGGCTTGTGCATTTGTTGTTCAAGTCTTGGGCCAGAGGTGAGCATTGTAGAAGAGGCTGCCATTGGTGCAGTATTGAAAGTCGAATCTAGGGTTGTTGTCTAGAATCTCCCAAAGCATTGCCACCAAATATATGGAGAAGAGGGTAAGAGAATGTATGCAACCTTGTTTCTATCCCTCTGGGATAGGGTCCAAAAGGCCAGTTTGATGTTGGACACGACCCATGATTCCCTCATATAGAGCTTGGATGAGTGCCATAAATTTCTTGGGGTATCTAAGTACCTGCCACATGGTTGGTCTTGGAACATTGTTGAACACTTTTTCAAGATCATAGAAAATCATCCCCAGTAGTTTTTGCTGCTCTCTGCACTTTTCCTGGATTTTCCTCTATTTCCCAGATCCGGAGGAGGAAGAAGATTTTTGTTTTGAGAGGTAATCTGCCATGTTTGATCAGTTTCAGGGGGATTTTATCAGACCTGGGGTTCTAAAGGATTGGATGAACTTGTGCGCAGTTTCAAAATCATGATAGGCAGGGTTGGCAGTCATCCATTATTGCATCAGGTGCTGTGGGAAGTCCGACTCTGCAGTAGTCACAACTGAGAAGTGTTCTTGCCATCTCACTAGAATGTCTTGTGAGTTCATTGAGGTTGTCAGCTGCTTTCAGGATGGATGTAAACTCCCTGACAAGACTGAAAACCTTAATTCCTAAGAAGTATTCTCTCATATTTCAGCTGATAGCATATTGTTGTAGTTCTTCCACCTTGTTTCTCCATCAGTGATTTTTGGATGTCGTGGAGCTTCCTTTACTAGTGAACCTTGAGATGGAGGAATTTGGCTTTCAGTTGTTAAGATGATGGGTAGGATACATATTCAATTTTGACTTTCCATTTTGCTTCAATTTGTTGGAAGATCTTGGGTTCATTCTTGTTGAACCTGTCTTTCTGTCATCTTTTCATGTGTCCAATGGTTTCTTTTGCAGCTTTGCACATGGTCTCCTGAAGAGATGTCCACTCTTCTGTGATTTGTTGGGCAGAGTTTGGCATTGCAAAATGATGCTCAACTGCCATTGTGTATTCATTGGCTACTTTTTAATCAGTCAATTTTTGCATGTCAAATTTCCGTGTCGCTGGGTGTTTGATGCGTGGGTGTCTGCGTGTTTGGATGTTGAATTTGGACATAAGCATTTGGTCTCTCCAGCAATTGTCAGCTCCAGGCACAGAGCATGTGATAAGGATGTCTCTGTCGGGTGATGGAATAGTCCAGGGTGTGCCATTGTTTGGATCGAGGATGCCTCCAGGTAGTCTTCTGTCATTGCATTTAGATACTTAGACTGCATTAAACGATACTGAATTCAAAATTCTGTACGCAATTTTTAAACCAAGAATTAATTTAGAATAAGTTTTGATAATGTTGGAAGGACAATGTATATTATTAACTATATTATATAATATAGTTAATGATATATATTTGTAGTGATGAAAAAATTAAAAGTTCTTTATTTTAAAAGAAATAAAAAACAAAAAGATAAGAAAAAAATAATAAAATGGGTCAAAAGGTCATCATCCTTAAATGGAGATGAAGGAAAAGGGATGGTCAAATGAGTCCTATGAACCAATCTGAAATCAAGAGACAATTCTGAAATTAATTCCTTTATCTCAAAAAAGTTATAAGCTTAGAAACAGCCAGGCAAGGCAAATGGAGAGTTGATGAAATATTTCACCCATTCTCTCATACATACATTTTTGGACACATAAAGACCTCACAGAGAATCGAAAGGATTACTACTATCAAAAGATACTTACATACCTACACATTTACAAAGACTCGTTTCTCTGTCTTTCTCTAATATATGCTAAAGGATTTAGATGTTCCGCACAAGAACTTTACAATATGAACTCTTTAGATATTGTATATTTTATCAGTACATACAAAATATATCTTTGTATTAATTATCTTTACATTTGTTTTTTCAAAAACCAAAAAAAATTGGTGTATATTTGGATTCGGGACATTATCCAAAAATAACCACCAGTAAACACATACCCCCCCCCTCGGTAACCTTCACATCTTGACTATATTTTTATTCATTATACACTATAAAATATAAAAACTATTTTGGAAGAAGGGTGACTAGGTTTTAGTAAATCTCATAAAAAAGTAATTTCACCCTGATTATGTGTTGGTCCCACTAAACTTACACATGCTTTTATAAGATCAACAACCATAATGAATAGCACTTTTGAATGAATGTGGTCATGACATTTCTATCAAGGTTTTTACAATGTAAGCAGTTTGAAAGAATATTTGTGATATCCTATTTTTCCTGAAGGGAAACAGATTTAGACATGAAACTCTAATTCTGTCTAGTGTAATAGCAGCAGCATCATAAAGCAGCTTATATTGATTTGTGTTTTGTTTTATTTTTAAAAACTTACTTGCACTCCAGTTGTTGATATACTACTGGGCACATCTAATCAGATTTACTAACATTTCAGATGCAACCACAGACAGGAATTTTTTTTTTTTCTTTTTTAAATAACATTTGACTATAAATAACTCTAGTTCCATTGATTTTATGACCATGGTTCTTATGTGAATATTAATCACCATTAAAAGAGCTTTCTAAAGATATACAACTTGATAATATTGGGAGATATGAAAATGTTAGCATGTAGTGGCAAATGCCAAAATCCGACATTAAAATTGGCCCTACACAATAAAACACTTGTAGCCCAAGTCATGCTCAAAAGTCCACCATGAAATGTTGTACATATCTTGCATTAAGACAGACAATTTTTTTTTTTTTTTTAAATTAAAGATACACCTTTTGGTCAAATGTTAAGGTTAATGTCAAATATTTTATTTGACCTCTGAATAAAGAAATAAATAGATTGCCTTTTTAGATCTATCCAAGTTCTTTAAAATGGTATATAATTTACTTTTTTAGGTTAAAAAAAAATGAAAGAAAAAATGATGTTGATATTTAAGATTGTGAATATTCACCTTTTTGACCTAGAGATGCAAAAATAGGCACCATTCAATATTTGTATTATGAAACTATAAGTGTACCAAATCTGAAAAAAGTCAGTGTTGGTGAGATCCTTGTTCATTTGACATTGAATGCCTCTAGTATTTAAAGGAAATTTTGGTTTCCAGTGTTAGTTTTTTTTTTTTTTTTGTTGAAAAATTTAATTTTTCAAGTGTCTAAATACTTTTTCACATGACTATGTTTAAATTTCCAGATATACAGGGTGGGGAATTGCTTTTTGGAAATACTCAAAAAACAATTTTATTTAACAACTGTTTATTAAAAGGGATATACATTTTTTTTTTGCAAAGAGTTTACTAAAGAAAGTCTCTCTTGTACTCCTGATTTCTCTAGGCGAAACAATATGTTGAGAAGGCCATGAAACTTGATGGTTCTTACCTTGAAGCAGTTTATGTGATGACTGTGATACTGGGCAAAGAGCAACAATATGATAAGGCTATAGAACTGTGAGTTCTTTCTTTTCTAGTCACCCACACATTTGACTTTGTTCTTTTACCTTGTTCTAGTTTTCAGCTAAATTCAGTTTTATTCTGTATACATATTCTGAATATTCAAACCAACATTACATTTCTTAATGATAGAAAAAAAAATGTTAAAAGCAAAACTGCAGAAACAATGATAGTTGCATTATCACAATACATATCATCATCTAATCCATAATTGTTTTGCCAAGAAATAAAGTGCATTTATCCTTGTATATTCTTTTTACAGCTTTAAGATGAATGTTTCAGTTTAAATGCACACTTTGAATATAGGACTTTGTTTTCTAAAAGATATTTGATGATATTTGAATGTAAAATTTTAAGATCTTTCATCCTTCACTTTTTATCAAGTGAAACATTTTCTTGTTCTCCTACTAGAAAAATTTAAAAATAATTATGAACTTGTTAAATACAAGCAATCGGTTTATCTTAGGTTTATTTTTCTTTTCTCAGCCTCCGTAAAACTCTTGTAAATCATAACACGTGTCACCTTCATCAAATGCTTGGAGATTTCCTTTCACAGACCAATGAGGCCTTAGAGGCTGTCAACCATTACAGCATTGCACTCAGGTAAGTAAATTTTGATCTACTCATCTTTAGAATAGATTTGTCTGATAAATCACCATATAGACTGGTTCGGGTGTTTTTTGCTGTATTGTGATATCAATGTTCATTGAGAGATTGCGTATGATTGTAGTTTCTCTCTCATGTAGTTCAAAACTGTTAAGAAGGCAATGAGGGTCATCACTCCACTATCTCTCCCAAGAAGTCATAGTAATTCACAGATAACGAAAATTTGTAGAGAGCCATAATTGTCTGTCCTAACGAATCATGGTATTAAGAAAAATCAATTTATGAACAGAAAGTGTGCTTCTTTCATAAATCAAGCAATTTTTTCAAGTTATCAGTGTGCCACATTTTTTCAATTAAAGGGACACAACTCAATAGCTCATCTTCTATATAATAAATGCAAATGTCAGTGTGTTGCACTTTTTCCACTTTACTCCTAGTGGGCATAGCCTGATTCAAAAATTGTATATGTTGGGCTGACTCGTGAGCAAATTAAAAACAAACATTCTAGGCCGGATCTGGACCTGCAATCCTGAAATTTTTTAATTTCCAAGTTTTCATTACTGTGATTTTTTTTTTTTTTTTTTTTCCAGCAAAATTTTGTGTGATAATAATTTTTATAACTTGGAAATAATTAAAATTAATTGTGAAACACAGTGAAAGTCACCCATGAAATAAAAATAATTGTTTGTATGGAAAGTAAGGACCTACATACATCAAATTGTCTTTAAATTAAGGGGTGTCAGAAAAATCATCATTGAACTTTTAAAAGGTAAGCTTAAATACTAAAATTTAAATACTTAAATGCAGCGATCAATTTTGAGTTTTTGCATAGTTTATTGTTGCCTATTGCATCTACTCCTCCCTACCTGTTGTGATGAAGGCCCAATCAAGAGCCCTCTGCAGGAGCTAACTTAAATGACACCCAATGGCTTTTAAGTTAGTTTTGTATATTTGTGAGAACTTCTTACTGATAATTAAGTCTTCTTGTTGATAGAACAGGTAAATTATTTTTTTGTTTACCTTTATTTTCTTTTTGCTATATAAAATTACCCCCCACCCCAACACACACTTGCTTTGATATCAGTTGGGCAGGATTTGTGTTAGAGAATACTGGAGCATATATGCAGCATATTGTATAAAATATAGACAACAGCTACAGCATTTTCTGTCTGAATGATAGTTATTATTAGGTTGGTGCAAAAATAATGACGTAATAATGTCGTTTTTTGACATATTTTTTAATGTCAAAAACGACATTATTACGTCATTATTTTTGCACCAACCTAATATTTATTTGGTCTAATGTCTCCATCTTTGTTGTTATCACCCAATTGCCTTTTGCCTGAATTTTTTGGATGTTGAATTATCATGATTTACAGTCATATTAATGTCCTCCTCTTATAACATTTTGGCTCGTGTTCTGCAGCCTTCTTCAGGTGTTTGTCAATCCAAATAACCTCCAGGTAATTTCAAAATAAACCCTTTATTTAATCTGTAGGGGTAGATTGTTCTGTTTCCATAGTTTGAGTTTGTGCTATTATTACCTGGCCCAAGGATTGAACTCCCAATTACTATACCACTAACTAAATTCATGAACCAGCACTTTAACTCATTAGACTTGATTAAATAAATTGTGTGAAAGGAGGCTGGTGTGCACAACAGATGTAAAAAGTTGAAGACACTAGCTACAATATTTAATAAAAAATATACTTTAAAATAATTCTCACCCTAAAAATCTTAGAAAAATACAAAATATTTGTTTTAGGATTTTAAATTTTGCCCAACTTAATCACTAGGCTTCTTATTTCATTCTTGTTTTTTTTTTTTTTTTGTGTGTGTGTGTGTGTGTGTGTCTCTGTCTGATTAACATTAGTGGAATAGAAAGCCTTTTATCTGAAATTAACTGAGTCTTTTTCATTAAAAACTCAGGATGGATCCAGCCAATCTGCCTGCTAAAGAAGGAATTCAACGAATTGAAAAACAAACTGACAATGGCCTGGAAGGTTCTTATGATGTGGAAGTAGAAGACATGGAAGGTAGTGACAATGATGGCAATAATCCTTTGGTAAGTTGAAGTAACTTTTTTTTTTTTTTGTTTAATTGGTAAGTATAACTTTTCAACTGACTAAATATGAAATTACTTTTTGGTTTCAGGGCGACTTAGAAGGAAGTGATGCGGAAAGCAACTGGTCAGAGACAGATTTCAGCTAACAGCATCCTCTCCCTAGAGAACTAGGGAGTAATCATATTGAACCTGGGTCCTCCTAATAAAAAGGAACTTTTAATATTTTTGAAGTTGAAAAACCAATTAAGAATTCTTCTGCTAACAGGAGCTAACAACTTTTTGGCTCTAGCACTTGACAACAGAATGGCAACGATTTGATTGGGCTTTTGATTTGGCAAGGGGCTTTTTAGGAATTGTCTGCATTTTTATTGCAGATTTTCCCCCCCCACTTTTGAAATGATCCCTTGTCATAATATTGTTGAAAGATTTTTTTTTTTTTCTTGAGAAATTCTCACATTGGCAAATGAGTGGAAGGAATATTGCATCGCATCCACAGTGATTGATTTTTTTTCTTTCAAGAATCTCTGAGATTTGTTGATCAACTTCAGAGGACAAAACAGTTGAGGAAAAATAAAACCATTCCCAACCAACATGCCTGACAGTCTTACTTTTCCACAGAAAATTTGCTCAGAAGGAATATTTTTTACCTTCTTCAGACTGTTTTATATGAATTTGGCAGCGCCTTTGTTTATGACCCCCCCCCCTCCTCCAAATTCGAAAATATTGGATGTTTGGTCTTTGATGCTCTATCATCTTGGGAGCTATACTTAATGCCCATAACAACAATTTAAAAAAAAAAAAAAAATGGTACGACTATAAGTCTTGCAAAATATACAAAGGGAGGACATTTAAAAAGAATTGAATCCTAACATTTTTATGCTGCCTGTGACTTAACAAAGAAGGTTGAAGATGATTATTATTATTTTTTTTTTTTTTTTTAATAATTTTGTCTCCAAGAAAAAAAAAAAAAGCTTTTATCCCTTTGGTCAGAGGAAATAAGATTCATGGGCATTTCAAATCTTGGATCTAAAAATCTGATTTCATTGGGTTGAAAATAAATGGTTGACTTAACCTTTGTTTGGTTCAAAAGAAAGAATAAAAAAAATGTGAATGAATTTGCTACAATTTGATGAAGTTTATGCAAATAAAACTACTTTTTGTTGGTTTCTGATTTACTTAGAAGTTAATGTTTTAAGATATTTTTTTTTTTTTTTTTTTAAAGTTTCACTCATTTAAAAATCCAACATGTATGTTCATAAAGTACTTTTTCTTTTGTGACTAGGTTTCAATTTGTTCTTTCTTACATACTATTTTGATTTTTCTGTTACTGATATTCTTTAAATCAATGCTTTTGCTTCTAAAGAAAAAAAAAAAAAATCAATGAAGGGAATAATGAAATTGAACAATCTTGTCTTTTTACTGAATACATTTACATTATTGTGAAGTTGGCAATATTGCTTCTAGCTTTTATCAGGAATGTGAGTATTGAATTTCTCTTCAAATGCTATACACATCTTATCAGTTCTTGCGTTTTGATCCTTGAAGGATGTGACCATAACGGAAGCTTGTCACCGTGAATTTAATACTGAAATTAATGCAACTTTCCTTAGACGTTTTATTTTTTTTTTTTTTTAATAAAAAAATTGCTTTTAAAAGCACAACTAATAAGACACTTGTGAAGTTGAAATCAGCTGTTTTTCAAAATTCTCTATTCAAGTTTCAGTTCTATACCAAAATTTTTTTTTTTTTTAAATAAAAATGAATTAGGTTGGTTTGTCTGGCTTCTTTGCTCATATCGGCATATAACTAGGAGACAATCACTGGAATTTTATTGTTTCAAAACTGACTTGTTTTGCATCAAATTATAAAGATGTACTAACTTTTTTTTTTTTTTAGTGCCAATTGTTCCACATCCTTGGGTACCAGACGTGCATTAATTTTAACACAATTTACAAGTTGTGTTAAAATTATTTCAGTCTTTTCCATGTACATTAAGTCTTGTATCTGAAATGTCTTACAGTTGTGAAATGAGCACTAAAACATTAAATTTCACACTTTACCATAGTGATGGTTGTAAAGCTTGTTTTATTAGAGCTAGTATAGAGTTTCATTTTCACTGGGTATCTCTTAAAAACACTTTTCATGTGCGTTTTCAATTTTTTAGATTGACAACTCATACGTTACCCCCCCCCCCCCGTCTTGAGCAATATTAAAGAATCATATTGAGGAAAAGTTTAAAACTTGCACATACTATAATTGTCTATATCTGGCTGAGATTGTTAAAAAAAAAAAATTTAATCTGAAAAATCAAATTCTATGATTGAGTTTGGTATGTTTGTGTTCCGAGATTTTGCTGACAGATTCTCCACATATTAGTATTGCTCATTTATTTGAATGTCATCGTCTGTCAGTTTAAACAATTATAAGGTGAGTCAGTCAATTTTCTTTGACATTTGTGAAAGATTAACACAATGATTGCCATAAATTGGATAAGTTTGTTTCTTTTATTTTCCATCTAAATTTAGCTTAACCCAGACTTTTACACAATTTTTGAGGAGGTCATGTAACCTTTGATATAAACCTGTCCAAAAACTGGAAAGGTGACATGAAAATGTCCCAAAAGTATTATAGCTTAACATTTTCATGTGTTATGAATCGTCAGCAACTGCTAGAGATTCAAGCAATTTTTGTTCATCATATTTAAACATTGTACAAGTCTTTATAAAATGCAGTTCTTGGTATATTTTGTCAGATCTCTTGAAGGTGACAACTAATGTTGAGCTGGTTAGCAAACTTTGCATACTAACCAAAAATTATGCAACCAATTTGAAATATTTTTTTTATATTACCAAAAACTTGTGAAGTAGTGGTTCTGAGAAAGCGTGATTAATTCTTTTTAATACAGATTTGAAAATAAAAATCTAACAATACAAGTCAAACTCCAGAAGAAAACCCAAGTAGGGTAGAGAGACTGTTGAACATTGTCAGCTAACTGATAGGGAGAGTAAGGAAAAACTAAGTGAATTATAAGGTTGTCTTGGCTTGGGAAAAAATTCTCACTAGACATGGGAATTGCTGAACTAGAGTGAATGGTGTAGTTTCTTTACTGTATAGATTATACATCTGATGAAGGAATTGAAAGTCAATTTACAGTAGAGCAAGACTAGCATGGATAGAAATATTGTATTAACTGCAGGCAACACCAAGTTGGGTTATAAACATTGTCCCATAGAACAGTAAACATTGAATTAAATTTTGGCAGTTACAAAGTGATTGAAAGCAATGTTCCAAGAATGAAAACTGATTGATAAAATCAGATTTGACAAAGTCAAAAATATTAGCTCTACAACAAATTGGTTATAAAAAAAAAAAAAAAAAAAAAAATCTCAACATACTTATTGTAAAGTTATAGTTTCTTTAGCCAATAATCTAGCAGTTTGCAGAAAAGAATTCCATTTAAAAAGATCAATGTTTGTTCTTGTGTTACTTTTACTAACAAGATTCTATATTTACTGGTTACTTTCTGTTTCATGTTTAAAGCCATATTTAAGCAGTTTATATATATATATATAGTAGAATTTTTAGTAATTTAGGGTTCACAATTTGATTTTTTAAGCTTTATTTGTAGAAAGATGTTTTTACTGTTTTGATTTTAACTTAATGTTCTTAGTTTGGAGAAGCAAGTTTTTTCTCCAAACTAAATACGTACAGCTTATATAATGTCTTTAGCAGTTAAAAAGATTTTAGTATGTTGGTGCAAGTGTGAGAAAAAAAAAAAAAAAAAAAAAAATTTAGTCAAAGGCAATTTTTACATACTTAGTTATGTTAGTTTACGTTTAGTATGAGGGAGGAAATCCTCTGAAGAAGGATCAGAAGAAATGAAACCTTCATTACTTTTATTATACAGATAAAAAAAACACTTGTAATGACACTTCCTTGCATTTTTCATTTCAGTTGTATAAAATTAGTTTTAAAAACAAATACATTTTAAATTAAAAAAAAATGTCCACATTTACTCCTAAATTTTGATTCAGCTATGAATATAACGAGCAGGTGGAGAAAAAAAAAAAATTTTTTATTAATAATGGAGCCTCTCTAAAGATTCACTGTGTCCTGGAAGTTTTTATATATATATATATATATATATATATATTTATAAACAATTTCTTTCTCATTTTAGAAAGCTATCTATATTCAAACTCTTAATTTTTTTTCCATTTCACTTACCAATTAGATTTCTTAATATTGAAGGAGTGAGACTCATCTTAGGTGAATTGAGAAATCAAGTTGGAATAAGGATAAAGAACAATTATTGAACCCCTGATAAAGAAAATTAAAATGAAAAGTGCTCTGGTTAAAATAATTAATCTTTAACACAAGCTGAATTTCATTCATGTCCAACTCTTGGGTTTTCTTTATTTTGGAAAAAAAAAAAGAAAAAAAAAAAAAAAAAAAGTTAAAAACAAAAGTAAAAAAGTCTTTATAAATAAAAAGGACATTGTTAAAAATCCCAACACACATATAGCAGACAGACAAACTGGGTCTCATGTGAAGATTTTGAAGTTTTGATTAAAATCCAACATTCAGTTTGCTATTGCATTTGCAAACCTTATGGCAGGTCAACTAGCAAGTTGTGTACTTTCATCAATTGAGGGTATAAGCACCCCTCCCCTTAAACAGCAGACCTATGTTTTCTCTGGAGGGGGAGGGGGCTATTTGGAGTGGTTGATGTCAAATGAGTAACAGCACAATCACTGGACTTATCAGGTGCCAATAATAATGTACACTGTCCCCTGTACTTTGAAGGGTAAAGCCAAGACTAGTGCACCATTCCCAACCCCAATTTAAAAAGAATTGTCTATGTTTTATTTCTAGGCATAAAGAAAAGTCCCAGAGAACTATGTCCAAAGCAGAGAGATTGTCAAAATACAAGTGGCAATCTGCCTGCAGTTTGGGCATAGTGGAGGATGATGACCTGAGAAGCCAAAAACTACTGACAAATATGGCATCTTCAGACAGTACTGATTTTTTTCCTCTCCATTTGTGTGAATTTAGATATATTTATATACAAAATAGTTTACTGCTTGGATCTTTAATTCAAGAGACAAGTACAAGGAGGAGTATTTGACAAGGGCAGAGGAAGGGGGAAAGAAAAAAAAAAGTGCTTTAGGGAGAGGGTATTCCTCCTTGTAGAATGATTTTAATGAAGAATGAATGGTGACAAGATGAATTCTGAGCAGTGTCTTAAATTTGATGGAGCCTTATATGAGATGGAAGAAGAGAAAAATCTATCAAAGGAAATAATCAGGCTGCGGCTTTTTAGATGGGATACCTCGACATTCCTGGAAGAAGAAAAAAAAAAGAAATCAAAAAATATAAATTCCAATAAATTGACAAAGGTGTTTGTACACAGACATTTTTTGTGAAAGATACTGAACTAAATATTGAAAGTTACTTCTTTAATTGAGCATTTAAAATAAAAAAAAATTCAATCAAGTGAGGAGGAGGTTTCATCAGAGTCCCTTTTTACAATATTCAAATAAAAACAATTATGAAAACAAATATTAAAATAAAAAGTTAACATTGAAATTCAATTAATAATTTGATTGCTTTATACAAAAAAAGAAATATCAACTGAAAACAGTTTCTTTTTTGTTAATTGGCATTTTCACAACTTATCTAAACAGTGAGGAGCCATTTTCATGAGCAATATTTTCTTAAAACTTAGAGTTAACAAAAAAAAAATTAAGTGCCTAATATCAGTGATTTCCAAAGTGGGCAGGACCTGGCGGTGGGGGGAATTGTGAAGATCCAGAGAAAACAGTGGCAAATCTAAACAAACATACACCACTCCTACACACATTGTACCTGAAGTGTATTGTATCTTTGTTAGCATACCATTTGTATAACAATTATATGGAATACTAAGATACTCATTTGACATGTAATACTAGCACCAAGAAAATCCAAGCAAAGGTTGACTATATGGACAGACAGAATAGTACTTCAAAATATATGCAGATATAATTTTAAATCTTTGTGACTAGTATTTTCAAAGTTTAACAAAAAAAAAAAAATCCTTGCTTTTGGTTACCCAACTATGGATGTCCACAGCATTCAGAAATTTCAAACAAAGTTGATGGTGCATCAATGTAGTACTATATTGAAGTAGAAATAAGAAGTCAAGGACTGATGCTTGCATGGCTCTTTGCAAATTCTGGCCATGTTTGGAAGCAGATACATGTGTGATCAATCTTTCATATTAAAAATTTATTGCACTCAAAACTTCCAGAACATTTAAAATGATAAAATACCCACATTCATTTTGAATAATTTCCCAAGCTGCCTATTAGCTGTATTGCAGTTTAGAATTATATAACTGGTAGAAATTAGACTCCTCACCCAACCTTACATTTGTCTGGCTACATCAGTTCCCCCATGATAGAATAGTCTTTTTTGGACTAGAGGTGGAGACTCCCGTGTTTTCTAAGTACATCATAGTAAAATCCTTTTGGATTATTTTTTTAATGCAAGTAAAGTCAATAAAGCATATATATATATATATATATATATATATAAAGATTGTTGAGGGGGAGGGGCTTTGTACAAATGTAACTTTCAAGTTCCATGACAATCAAAATTAATTTATATTAAATCCTCATCAAAACAAACATGGTGATTAAGTGACAAATCAGGTTACTTACGGTAGATTGTTTTTAATAATATATATAAGAGATACTCACTTGTGGAGCAGCTTCAAAAATAGTAAAATCTCTTTGTACATGTTCATCAAGTTCTAAGATAGCAGCCACATTACCACATCTGAAAGACAAAGAAGAAAGTTAAAATAACCATAATACTTAATATGATGGTCAAAATATGCAATTCATGATTGCAAAGATTTTTTGGTGAACTTTTTTGAAAAAAAACAGTAACAGACAGAAGGTTAAATCCAGTTTGAAGTGGACATAAATATGAAGCTTGTGAGTGGGGAAAGAAAACTAATACCAGAATTTTTGTTCATTTGGTTATTTTTTTTTTTTTTTTAAATAAAGTTATTTCATGGTTAATAGTTGGATTGGAATGTCGGTGATTTGTCCAATCAATGAAAGAGGGCCACAGAGCAGGCTTAAAATTCATTTTAATTTATTTCCAACCTTCAGAGAATGGACAGAATTGCCACCAATAGAACATCATTGAGATGGAAAGAAAGTGCAAGCTCATACAAACTTATGGCCTGATAGTTGACTTCTACAGATGTTCAGATCTCATTAAATGACAATTGAAAATAAACAGATGAACTGAATTTTTTCTTTGTTAATCTCATTTGAATCAACCACAATTGATTCTATAATGTTTCAATAAAGTAATATTATGCCCCCCCCCCATATTTCAGACAAATATTGTTTCACTAACATGTAGAGAGAATATTTGTAAAAGTAGAGATTTCCTTACCTATAGCAATAGTTTGGAGCTGACCAAACTGTTAACACTGTCTCATTAAAGTGCCACTTGTAGCCTTCCATAACTAACTGATGTGCTCTGCAAATAAGGTCAATATCATTGGCAACATTAAACTGTGACACAACATCACTGCCAAAAAGGTAACCAGCACCTCTGGGGGACACACCCCAGCCTTGCATATCTGAAAAAAACAATTGATCAAATTAAATTGTAAAGACAAAACAGTAATAATTTCTTAAATATATCTTCACAATTGGTTTTAGGGAGATCAAAATTAAAATGAACACTTTTTTTTTCAATTGTCAAGAAGCAATAAGAGGAAAAAAAAAAAAAAAAAAAAAAAAAAAATTCCAGTCTTCTACCTTTTTTGATTAACTAAACCAGAAACAAGTTTATATTCTTAAACTAAGAACATTGAGAATCATCTACCCAAAGGATTTCAACTAATGATTAAAAGGTTTTTGTTACATTAAATGTGTGGTAGTCAATGAATCAGAAGTCACTAGGTCTATGCTTTAACCAGACATAGTAAGTAGTGTTTTGGGTAACAGAATTTGTCTAACCTCTTGGTGGTTGGAGGGTTGCTAAATGCTGGTTTTGAGCTGAGGGTGGGATTAATATAAAAAATAAAATAAATACCTTCAGGATCTGACCAGAGGAGATCACACATAGGGCCATCATGTGGAACTTCTTGTTTTCTGTCTATTGCTCGAATTTGATCTAATGTTTGTATTGATGGTGATAAACCTCCATGAACACAGAAAATCTGCAGTGGGGAGAAAAGATTACATTTGATTCCATTGATGTCACAATAGCAATAATTACAAAAAATTCAGCATGCATACAGGTAGCCAAAAATCTACACACATTCCTCTCAAAACAAACAAAAACTACCAAATGAGTGGTTTTTAAAATAAAACAGCTGATCTTGTAAAAGGTGTTGAAATGAACAAATTCTGGAGGTAAAATGCACACAAGTAGTGTACATACATTTAAGATTCTTTCAGCTTCTTTATTCTCCAACATTGCTCTATGTCAATTATTTGGACGATCTCAAAGAGGTCAAAATGTATTTTTCCCTCCCAGATATGGTCTACCAGCACAGATTTTCCCCACTTCATATGTAGTTATGGCCTTCTAGTATTTCTCAGCTCTGATTTGAAGAGGACAGCTGGTTTCCCAACACCTTTCTTTGTTCCTAGTCCTAGGAACAATTTCAAAAAGGCTCTTCTGAATCTCAAGAGCTTTAACAAAAGAGCTCTTTTCTTTAAACAGACAGAACCAACAAAAGGAGAGGAGTAATGTATGAATGATTCAACTTGATGTTGAAAATTTCGTAATTGCCTTAGGAGCACTTACTTTGCCATCAATTATTGCTGACAGACTAAGGAAGTCAAAAATTTCAGTACAATAGCGCCAGACTGTGATGGAACCATATTTTCTTAAACATTCATCATAAAATCCATAAACTTGTGTGATCTGCCTACTTTCGTGATTGCCTCGAATGAGGGTAATTCTGTCGGGATATCTGACCTGTAATAGGAAGAAGGAAAAAAAAAAAAAAAAAAAAAAAAAAAAAAAAAAAAAGTAATTAGTAATTTGAATATGTAAAAATAAAAGGTCTATTTCATATTTCATCAACTTTGCATAGTAGATAATATGGGAGATCAAGATTGAGTTTTAGTTCTCATTCGCAACACGAGAATGAGAAAAGAAACAGTCAGAAATAAATTAGAAGTCAATTACAAGACGAGAGAGAAGTTCCATATTTAGCGAGCTATTGATTAATCTGGAAATTCCTTTAAACTAAAAACTCTAAAATGATACCATTTATTAAAAAATAATTTTTATTCATATATATATTTTTTTTTAAAAAGCTGTCACATACGTGTGTGTGTGTGTGTGTATATATATATATATATATATATATATATATATATATATAACAATACTAAATCCAATTACATGATAGAATTTGAAAAATACTCTTTAACAAAAAAAACTAAATGCTTTATACTTGGTAACCTCACTGGAAATCTGCTATCACCACAAACATTGACAAACAGAGGGGGGTAGGGGTGGGGGTGAAGCATAAATAGAAATAAGTACCTTTAAAGCTAACAATAATAAAAATGTTTCTACGCTGTAAAAACCTCTGTCAACAAAGTCGCCCATAAATAGATAATTTGTGTCTGGTACATAACCTCCAACTTTAAACAATTCTTTCAAGTCATAAAATTGGCCATGAATATCTCCACAAACCTGGAAAAAAAAAAAAAAAAAAAAAAAAATTCAAAATATAAGACAACGTAAACAGAAGTTTTATAAAGATATGCTGCAGAAAAATTTCAGAACTGACAATCTAATAAAACTAATTTAAAAGTTTTAATAAACTCAGTTTTGTTCTCACAAAAGATATGGGTATAATAGTTCACACAAGTCACATTGAAGATTCAAAAACATATATACGAGTTATCTGGTTGTCCTATATGTGCACACCCTAAGAACAGCTGGGTCAGCCACTGGTGGTTAGGACACTTTTCAGGTCAAACTTGCTGATGCACCTGGCTTCTGACACTTGTGCAAAATCTTTTGTTATCACAGATCATCAACTTTTAGATGAAAGATTCCTTATTGAAATTAAATTCATTCCAGATCATCTGATATCAGTCACACACACACGAGAGACTAGTTACACACTGATTAATAGTACTCATAGTAGTAGCAGTAAAAGAGAAAGTAATTACATGAATAAATTGTGAGATGAAATTGGAAAGTGACAACTTACTGTAACAGGAGAATCTACTTTTTGTACATTGCTTTCTTCGATAAGGATTTCTCTGGCTTTTGCACAAAGAGCTTTGACTTCATTTTCTTTAATGATTTCACATCTTCTCAGCTGCTCAATTTGTCTAAAAAAAAAAAAAAATAAAAAAAAAAAAAGAATTCAACATAGAATTTGAAGGTTAGAAAGCAATTTTTAAGAATCAGCAAATACTCATAAAAGAAAATCATATCTATAAGAGATAAAGTTTATAACATACAAAAATATTTATATTTGACTACAGTTCAAATTTGAGAACATTCTCAAATATACTGCAACATTCCAAAGAATTGAGGATTTTGACATGTGCAGGCTTTCAGTAAATATTTTGATATTTGATCCTATTCCTGCAAAATAATTTTTCAGCAGGATACCCACCCACCTGATGCCTGTACTACCCAGTTTGCTCTGCAAGATGACTTCCATGACTAGGTTAAAAAGATATGAAAAACAGATTCTGACACCTGGTTATCCCACTGATAACTAATCATGCATTGCATCAGGTGTAAGAGGTAAAGAATCACATATCACAGAATGTATCACATCTGTATAATCAGAAGCATGTAAAAGTAAAGGTCCGTGTTAATCCTTCAAGGAGGAGGATATACAATATATTGAGTCTGGATACTGTCGATCATTTACTGCAATTCACCTATATTGCCTTAAGTCTGAATTTTGGATAAATTCAAATACATTAAAGATATTGCGATTTTATCTTAAATTTTGCAGAGCTGCTTAAGTATCAACAAAAAGGAAACTAATTTATTGGTTTCAATCAGGAATGGGAAGGTTTATTTATTGTTACTAAAACAACGATTTTGGAACAAGGCCGAAGAAGAAGTGGCATAAGGCTGGTCAACACTTTCTACCCTAGACCTAGCTAATTAAATTTACGACCAACTTATTCATTACAATTAGCTCGTTCACCACAAGAATTAATCCACCACCATTCAATCTTACATATAACAATACCACATATACACAGGGAACCTATGAAAAAAGACAAATACAGAAGCACAATGGCATATGGTTGGAAAAGGAGGTCAGAAGAATGTTGCTTCTATCTCCCCAATTGACAGTGACAAAAGGGGGATCAGTTTCATATGCAGAAAAACTAAGAGTTGATGCCACCAGCAGACCCAGCAAAGGGGAGGAAAAACAAAACAAAAACTATATCTGCTTAGCAAGTTTGAATGGCCAGGGGCCGAGTCTAAAAGGGCTTGTCTCTCTTACGATCAACAACTCAGTGTTAATGTCTGTTGTGTACAGAAGATCCACCTTATAGCAAGTGATTATGAGGGTGTGCTGTCGAGGAGGTTCCAACCCTTATATTTTGATAAGTGTTCGAGGGATGTTTTTTGGCCAGTGAGTTGTTCTTTGGATGCCACTTGTTCAATTGTCTTCATGGATCCAGTGGGCAAATTGTGCATGCTGGATGTTACTATAAAGTGTATTGACTCATTAGGGCTTATGTGCCCAATGACTGTAGAAAACAGGAAGTCTTCTTTCAGAGAATCAATCAGTTTGTGATATCAAACAGGTAGTTTTAGCGGGTGCTAGTGCAAGTACTAACATTCCCTTGGATTTAAAAAAAAAAGGAGTTCATTACCAACCTTGATCAGGTAGATAAATTCCAAAATTAACATCCAAAGTGAGTAAAATAGACTTGGACAGATAGGGGTTGCTCATGTATGATGCGGCAATCTAGCTACATCGATCAAGTTCTAGTTAGGTGAGTCAACTTAGATCTAGGCTGTCCAA
This sequence comes from Acanthosepion lycidas, assembly GCA_963932145.1. Classification (NCBI taxonomy): domain Eukaryota; kingdom Metazoa; phylum Mollusca; class Cephalopoda; order Sepiida; family Sepiidae; genus Acanthosepion; species Acanthosepion lycidas. The sequence goes on along the minus strand of OZ010596.1, from coordinate 56,951,507 downwards.
GTTTCCATAGTGTAGTTTATTCTGACCATAGGCACATCCAGGTCCGCATAAACTTAGCTAAGGCTAGTTCAGCCAGCTACTGGAAATTCAACACTTTGTTGAACATGAAGAATTTCCGGGACCAGCTGTTACTTACAATACAGTGGGAACTGTCAGGTTCTGTTTTGGGAATAAGTGATAGGGGACATCTTAATACCATTAGGTCTTTTGTTTCTAGTTATAGCAATCAAAGTAGTGACACAAAAGGCACTAGAATCTAGAATAGAGAGTGCTGTCAAATTGGGAGATGGCAATAAGGTAGCCACAGCTAAGGCTGAGTTAGCCTCCTTGCTTAACAAGAAGGACCAAGCTCATGTAGTTAGAGCTAGATTAAAAATAATATCTGCTGAGTGAACAAATATGGCTGCAGAATTGCATACGAAAGAACTTTGCGGTGCCTCTGATCAATACATTACATGTCTCAAGTTGCCAGATGGGAGAACCCTGATGATGGACAAGGGCATATGCAAGGAGTTTTGTGACAACTTTTTGAAGATTTTTACTAGAGAGCCCAGTCTGGGCACAGCTCAGTTAAGTAACTATTTGGCTGGCTTTCCTTGCCTCAAGGCAACTGAAGCAGTTGCAAAAGGTCACATAACAGAGGAGAATATCTGGAACTGCTGAAGAAGGTCAGGAAGGATAAGGCTCAGGGTATCGATGGGTTGCCCTCTACGAGGGGTACTTTAGGCTGTCGCCCATGTTTGTATCAATGCTTCAACCACTGAATGGATCAGGGGACTATTCCCCAAGGTTTCATCAGAAGTGTGGTGAAGCTTCTTTAACAAGCATATAGGAGATGGGATAGACAACTTTAGGGCCTTAACAATGCTTAACACGGAGTTAAAGATTTTAGCCATTTGCGGGTTGTGCTTGATCGTTTGGTATCCCCCGAACAGACTTCTGCTGTAAAGGATTGGACAATCCAAGACAACTTTCATTTGATTCACATAATCATAGGGGGAAGAAGAAAAAAAAAAAAAAAAAAAAATAAAAATGGTGAAACTGCACTGATCAAAATTTGAATTAAGGCCTTCAATAGAGTGGACTGTAGATTCTTGGAGGCCGTTTTGTTTGGGACCACATTTGAGCCAAACTTTTGCTCCTGCATTCATTTCTTGTATACAAGCCCCAGTGCTATGGAGAAAGTGAATGTGCTAAAAATCGAAGCTTCTGCTTCCCAGATTCATTCATTAGAGCTACACCCTCTTGCTTGCATAGGAGACTTTCCTGTGTACATTAAAAGGTGAACCAAGTCCTTGGTGGTATCACGTTACCTGGTGCCACCACCATGGCCAGGTATACAGAGATCAAAGTCAGAAGAGAAATCTGGATGTATGTGACAGGGGGTCAAGATTAAATGTGATAAGTTGGGTTTGTGGAAAAGCTCACCTCTCCTAAGTCCCTTTAATAGGATGGATGGATTGTGCAAAATACTTGGTGCCTGGTTCACTCCAACTTCCAGCTGGAGAAGAATTGGTTGGAAGTTCTGAAGAGTGTTGTAGCTGCAGTTAATCTGTGGCTGCAAAGGAATCTTTCCCTGAAAGGGAGGGCCAAGATGTGTTACATCTACCCCATCATCCTTTATCGCCTTAGTTCTTCCAACCCTATGTGCTACTCTAGATAAAACTTTGTTCAGTCTCCTCAGGGGACACTAAAACTCCTATGGCGTGTTGAGAGATCTGCTGCCTGTGAGGGTGGTCTAGGAAGACTGAATATAGACGCATGTCGAGATACTTTGATTGCATTTCCTGGATTGGACGTGAACACACGGCTGAGAGGCTCCAAGGCAAGTGCTCTATCATGAGTCCCATCATGCACTGAAGGTTCCTTCTTGGATACAGACTGTTGTTGAAAGAGGCATTATATCAGGTTAACAATCTGATTGAGGTGCTGTCTGACCTGACAAGAGGAGAGTTTCACTCCATATGGCCTTGGATGGATGCTGCAGTTGAAATGCCTCTCTAATGATGAGGCGTCACTCACTTAGTCGATGATTTGGAAAATGCTCTGAGTCAGCAAAAAGTCTTTCGCATTGAGACTGGTTGCTTTGCCAGAATGTGCCCGGTTTTGTGGAATGGAGGAGTCCATTGAGCACACTTTCTTTCACTGCCAACTCTTACGCCCACTGTGTGAGTTTATTGATAGTTACAGTTTGCATGCTGTACGGACAATTCTTTGCCCTTGATGCCAGTTCTGTTTATAGAAACGCAAGCTTGTTCGGGGACAGGAGGAAGCACTATGCTTGCTAGCTGTGATGAGAATTGTGTTATGGATGTTGAGGAGGAAAGAAGTTCACAGGGCATTGTCGCTCTTCCCATCTCCAGGTTGCATTCTTCAGAGAAGTTTTGCTGGAAGGTGGACAACTGCAGCATGACTGGTGCACAGGAATGATGCTAACTTTGAGCTTTCTGGCTGAAGTATTTATGAGATATATATAAGAGAGAGAGAAATACAAACAGACTCACTCTACCCAGTTTTTTTTCTCTCTCCAAAAATTGGTTAACAAATGATCATTGGCTTCCCTTATAAAATTTTTTTTTTTTTTTAGTTACCATCATTTCCCATTTCATTTAGTCTCTTTATTTTAATTTTTCTGCACATTCCATATTGACCAGTTAACTTGCTTTTCTGCCACATTTATCCATGGGGAGGGCCCAATATTAACATTTTTATTGTATAATATTTCATTTAGTCATTTTCATTATTTTGTAAATAAAAAAAAAAAAAAAAATCATTTTTTTTTTTTTTTTATCTGTCCCCCACATGCTTCTAAATATGGGGAATTAGTTTAGGATTTCATGGAGAACATGCATTATTTTGGTGATTGGGGTATGGATGTATTTTCTGTATATACGAGGTATTATCGAAGGATTTATTATAATGCATACTTAGGTCAGTGAATGTGACTAGTTAATTTAAGTCAGACCAGTGTGACCAGTCTACCCCATCCCCTACTTTTGGTCTTGCGCCACAATGCTACATTTACTTGTCCAAACTGGCTCTTGTGTGTCAACCCCAATTTTTAGTGTGAACTTTTTGCCATATTACTGTTAATTTGCCCTGCATACATTGCTTGCTTTAAATTACTTTGTATGTGTCTTTTTTCTTCTTTTTATTGCCAAAGTAATGCCTTCTACAGAAATTTCAGATACAGGGAACATAACAGCTGAATAGAGTTTTCAGCTACAAAATAGGTAATATATTTAAGCACTGGTAACAGATGTTGGACATCATAGATCCCTGCTTCATATGTATTTTCATACCAGAAACCATTTTGATAGATTGCCGTTCAGTTTTTATTTGTAAGGAAGCAAAAACTTCTGATGTTGTTAGCAACCATCATAATTTCTATAGTTTCTACAAGGCAGAAATTTTGTAAAACATTTGAAATGCAGAAGGGCCAAACAAAGCTCAAATATTTATTGGTTTATTAATGATTTTATTCCCGGGTACTAGGAAGCATTATTTTGTATTAATATACCAAACATTATAAATTTTACAAATATTTACAATTACAAGTCCTAAAATTAGGTCAGGTATAAACTGAAAAATAACTTCTTGTTTCTGCAGAACAGAAATTAGTTACAATTTTTGAGAAGTAACCAGACAGGATTTTCCACTCAAGTGGAATTAAATAGAGTAAGCTTTTTTTGTGTTAACATGAGAGCATTAGAATTTCATCTTAAAAGGTTTAACATATTACTGAATTGTTAAATACAGAGCTATTCTCAAAATGAACATTACAGTATGTTCAGTTTGATTATCTAGAAGTTTAGGCATTTAATTGTAAGCTACAAGGGTTTTATTATTAGAGTAAACTAAGATTTTTAGTGATTTACTTAAGAGAAAAGGTAAAACTATTAGTTGTGTACACGAGAAATTAGTATTATCAAAGTTGCATAAATATCAATATACTTTATTCAAGGTTCAGTAAATCTCTATATAATTTTGCTTCACATTTTCAGAAAAAAAAAAAAAAAAAAAAAAAAAAAAATAATAATTTACCTATCAAGATCACTATATTCTGTCATTTTGAGTCACACGGTTAAGACCACTTCCTGGAAAAAGAGAAAAAACTAACATTTAAGACAACTATTAAAGAATTAAGCATTACAAAATTAACTATTTCCATTTTTAAAAGTAAAACACTTCATGTATCAATTACACTACCTTTACTACACTGAGAGAGAGAGAGAGAGATAATCAGATTGCTGAAAAAAAAAAAAAAAAAAAAAAAAAAAAAAAAAAAAAAAAAAGGATTTTTTTTACATTAGAAGCATCCATAAATAATACATTAGTATTTTATAACTTCTGAAAACTTAAACAAAGTTAACTCTAGTTTTGACATTTTTAATCAACAGGTATTTAGTTTTTTTTAATGTTAGCAACAAATTGTTTACAGTATATTAAAAACATCTGACCCATTTCCCAATTGATGAAACATCAGAATTTTGACCAAGCCAAGAACTTTTCAGTGAATCAATTTATAAAAACAACCTGATACTTTTACTTCGTTTTGATATTTTTAGGCAAAAAGTGAAAACCATATTTAAAACTTTGTTTCAAAATACAAAAAAGGTAATTTATAACCTGTGCTAATTTGTCATTTTAATAATTGTTTTTATAAAATCCCACCAATAAGTGCTACCCATATGGATTTTACAAATTAATCCATACTTAGTTGGAATGGGAATTGTTTTGATTATAATTTACCAAGTAGAGTAAATTGCAAGTAGTTGAGGGAGCAATGCAAGTTATTAGGATCAAGTAAAACAAGGAAACTAAGCTGAATGACAGTTGAACTAGACCAGTTGATACCATTAAGAATTTGGACCAAAAGTTTTTTTTTTTTTTTTAAAAATACTATTCTATAATTTTACTTTGATCATATATGAAGTCACCAAAGTACTTCTGACTGCTATTATACACATATGCAAACCATTAAAAGCCATACCATAGTGTAACTCTTGTCTATCTCAAATCTTGTTTCACTGGGACTTTTAGTAGTTCAATTTTCTATTTTATTTTTTCATTGCAAAAAGTTTGTGCAAAATTTACAAAAGTAATTTAAGAAACTTGAACTTTGTTAGAAATTAACATTTTTTTTTTTTTTTTACTTAAATATTCTTCTCTATAAATTTTTTTTTACTCATAGAAGCAAATACACCAATGATCAACTTTATTTTTGTGTAACCTGTATTTTCTGTTTCTGACAAGTGAAGAAAGAGTGAAACGTAACATTTTAATTTTATATTTTTTAACAGGTTGTATTTTTGAAGATCTGATTTGTTTTTACACTGCAAAATTTAAAAATGCTTTGTTACATAAATTAATCCTTATTAATCCTTGCTCCCAGTGGAATGAGATTTGAGTAAGCCTCCAATTCTGGATGATAAATGCACTGTATTTGGCCTTTAATAAAGAACACCATGGGTTAAACAAATCATTGTTACCTTGAGACTGTTATTGTTTCTAAAAGAGTTTGTTATGCTTTTTTGATTTTTCTTGTAATCTGGTCATCACTTCCTGAGGGAGGGAAATCAAGTAGAAGAGGGAAAGTACAGGACCTCTCAACAATACAAGACCCAAAGAGCAAACTCCCAAATGCCAGAAGACCAGACAGGTTTTAAGCAATAGGAAATACAAAATATTCAAGTATAGAACACAAAATGAGAAAGATTAAACCCCTATGGATTGAATAAAGAATTTGATTCAAAATTCTAAGTTGGTTACTGGTTCTAAGCTGGTTAAGAAAATTTACACATTTTTGACGAGCTGTATTAAACATATGTAAATTAACAAAGTGGGGGCGGGAGAAGACAGCGAGTTATCAGATATTGACACATTTAAACGGTTAACACTTAACGGAAGTTATATATTGATATCGAAGGGGTAGAGAAGAAAAAACCCATAGAGAGAAGGAAGTTATGAGAGAAGTTGTCACTAATTTTCATTGTAAAAAAAAAAAAAAAAAAAAAAAAAAAAAAGAGTTGGAAACAGACTTATTTTGTTTTAAATTTTGGGGATTTTCTATGAAATAGCCGATTAGAAAAATTCATGGAAAGTACATTAAAAGAATAAAATTTTATTTTAAAATATAAGTTTACTTCTAGTATTTTTTTTTTAATCTCTTTAAAAAATTTTATTATTGATTATCAACTTGACATCTGTTTGAATTTTGTACTTTTGACTATTTCTAGATAGGTAATCTCTTCTACTTAAATTTTAGTTGAGTTAATATGGGGGTAATATTAAAAGATCTTGCTCTGTCATATACTGTTACACACCCATGCAAATATCACACATACACATGTTACTTTATATTTTCAATCACTCATATAGGTACCCATGTGCTGATATACACAGGTAACTTCATGTATTAACTACCTAAATATCAAAAATTTTTCAAATTTAAATATTTTATCAATAATGATAATTAAAGGGTAATATATTTCGATTTAAATTATCAATTTTCCTCCATATTATAAAGAATTTTAAACTCTTTCCAATTGGAGAATAAGTGAGAAATTAGATGACTGTGTCCTTTTATAATATTCTATGTATCCATAAATATACACAAATATATATATATATATATATATATATATATATATATGTGTGTGTGTGTGCATGCATGCAAAAAAACATCAAGATCCATACTTAATTACCTTCTTATATCTATATTCTCCCATATTATATATATGAACTCACAACTTATATTTATACATATATACATACACTATGGAACGACATACATGTACCCATCTATATATACACACCCATATATACATATAACTACATTAAAAAAAAAAAAAAAAAAAATAAAAAAAAAATAAAGTCACCTATATCCATAGCCATACCCACCCACTCCAAAAATGTGCCCACAATACACACACACACACAAAAAAAAAAAAAAAAAAAAACCACATGCATGCCTATCTTTCCATATAAATGCATATACATATCAAAAGACGTATCAATGTTAAAGTTCAATTACATAGTTATATACATACAGTTATGTGTTTGCACTTATGTGTGCATAGCAATATTTCCAAAAACAAAAAACCAAGATCATGTAATATTAGTCTTCCTATATAGTTATTCCTAAATATATTTAGTTAGATTTAGGTTCTTATGTCGGCATTTAAAAATTAGTTCATTATGTTTGTTTAGTAATAAGTCTGGATCTTTATGAGGATTTTTTTCTTTTATGCACAAGTCGCATCTGTCTGAAATTTATTGGAGTTCTGACCCTTGAGATTATCTTCCACTTTATTTGTGGGGTTAAGCCACCATCCAACAAATCCCAATTATGCTTTGACATTGCCGTTTGGTTCTTTTTACATTTATCTTTGAAGGACTGGCGATGGTTATAAAGTTGATGTTTCCAACTTCCCATCAATATTCCTATGTATATCCTTTTCTGCTCAAAATTCTCTTTGGGGAAAATTGTTGCCTCATAAATTACATTTTCTGCCATGCATACTCCTTCAACTGGACAATCTGATCCTGTCCTGCAATTACATGTTGATGCTTTCATTTGGTCGCATTACATCATGAAAATCTCAAAATTTTTCTATTATGTGAGCTAATAATTTTTTCAATATTGTTCATGCAAGAATAGCTAATCTTTAAATTCATGTTGAATATCTTTTTTAAAAGATCATTTTTACTAGAGTGTTTTTGTATTAGTTTTATGAAGTATTTTCCCATGTTAATATTAGAAAGGTTACAAAAAAGGCGGATTGGACCATATAATTTTCCTCTTCCTATTTTTGGATTTAGTGGATGTTTTAATAACCGACTTATCTATATAATTTAGTGTGTTTAAAACTACTTTTTAATAGGGCTTTATCATAATTTGGTTTATTTTGGTTAAAAATAGTTTTACTATAGGAGAGTTTATTCTAGCATTTGGAATTTGTTTAATTATTGATTTCGGGTGGTTAGAGTAGATATATATATATATATATATATATATATATATAACGGGATAAAAGCAAAACATTGAATACAGGTTTGTTAATGTCAACAAGAGAACTTTCACCTTGTAGAATGGATAGAAGAGATTTTATTGAATGCAAAAAACTTCCCAGTTCCAGCAGTAGCACAATGTTAAGAAAACGTTAGCTCCATTTGCTTGTGCAAGTGTAGTATATCATTTACAAAATGAAATCCACATGATATATATCATACTTATTATAAAACCCAGTTGTGTGTGTGTGTGTGTGTGTGTGTGTGTGTGTGTGTGTGTGTGTGTGTGTGTGTGTGTGTGTGTGTGTGTACATTGGATCGGATTCCCTACATTTTTCAACAGATTTCAACAAAACTTCACAGGACTACGTAAAATTACCTTGCGGTGGTTCTGACAGCGCCAAAAATTGGAAAAACAATTGTTTTTGCACAAAATCAATTTGAAAACACGATTAAGAGGCATCGTGAGAATGAAAGGAGGACAACTCATATTGAGTTACACTTATTATAAAACCCATTATTTTTCAGTTATGATGGTCGATACTTGATCTATCTCTTACATCCCCGGGCAATGCCGGGCACTACTGATAGTGTGTATATGTATATATATATAAAAAACAAAAAAAATGACTTGCCCTTCCTCTGGTTAAAAAAAAAAAAAAACAAGTGATTTGGGGATAAGATCCTTTCTGGCAATAAAAAAAAAAAAAAAAAAAAAAAAAAAAAATGAATTACAAGAATCCTAGATCAAGTACAATCAAAATAACATCAACTGGAGAAAAAGAAAAAAATTGTTTCATCGGGATTTAACGGGAATTCCTTCTTATGAATTACTGACAAACTTAGTGCACAACACTACAGCAAGCAGTTTGAATAATGTTATAAACCCATATATATATATATATATATATATATATATATATATATATATATATATATATATATATATATATATACACACACACACACACACACACACTATTTTTTTTTTTCTTCTTCTTTTAACGAGTGATTTTGTTGCATGACAAGGCTTGTCCTTTTGTCACAAATGCAATCTAACACTTATGGTATCTTTTCCTGACCTATCAATTCCATAGTTTGAAAATCTTTATGATGTACTTTAAACCAAAGAACTCACCTTATCAAAATTAATAAACAAAGTTCTCAAAACCTGCTTCCAAAACTATATTATATGCTGAATTTATGAAGTAGCAATATTTGGCATTGAATGGATCAAATCCCTTTCATTTGCTCCATATTTTACAAATTTTTAACACTGCCACATTCTCAAAGAATAAGAAAAATTGTTTAAGCAATAAATGATTAAACTTAAAAACTACTATTACCTTTAGCATTTATGCACAGGATAAAGACAATGTTAATCAAGTGAGGGAATTCTGAAATCCATAAATAAAAAGAAATAAAAAAATCATGTGAAAGTATAATTTTCCTTTATTGCAAATAATATTTTATCAATATTAAACAAGGAAAACTATTTGCTAAAAAAAAAAAAAAAAAAAAAAAAAGATTAAAAAGAAAAGTGCTGCATAACATACAATTATTAAGCTAAATTAATGTACTAGCAAGTTCTCTTAAAGACTCACACACAAACACACTAATCCTTTAGTTGGAGAAAATAAAAAAAGAGCTCTCAGCATTTTTGCAATTTCACCATCTGTTTCCATTTATACAATTTAAAACCCTATAATTAAGAAAAGATTATCAACATGATAATATGAAAAATAAATTTAACAGTTATCTTGTTAAAAATGTTGCTTACTGTTTGATTAATATACAACAATAAAGCAATTTTCTCAGAGTTGCTTTTACAGGTCCAAGTTCATATCAACACCAACAAACCTTCAGATTGTGTACTGAAAAGTTATCACTCCACAAGTTGCCAATATTGAGAAAGGGGATGAAAACTACAATGGCACGTATAGCAGAAGGGGAATAATTATCCCCTCACCCCACCCCATTGCGTATTATACTTATTCATACATAGCTCGCACATTTCAAAACTCATTTTGTTCTATGATCATAGAACTGCCCCCCCCCCCCACACGTTTTATCAGCTCTATTGGACTAGCAGCTTAATGAGCTGCATGAAAGTTGTCCCCTGAATCCTGATAGAGTATATAGCAGAAATAGATTAGAAATCGGGCAAGGACAGTGTGGTTTAGTTAAAGACATTGGAATAAGAAATGCAATCTTTATGACCAGAATGTTATCAGAGTACAGGATACAAATGCAGAAGGATGTAGACCCATGTTTCATAGACTATGCAAAAGCTTTTGACAAAGTACAAGGATTTATTTGAACTGATAGAAAAATATAATAACATTTACTGGGGAACTAATAGGAAATGAATTGAGCAAGTACATAAAAAAAATAGAAATAAGAAAAATATGCATCCTCTACAGCAAGGTGATCTAAGAGAGATGTAGGTTCTGATGGGATTTATTATTGGTGGGCACAACCCCAGCATAAGGCATGCAGATGACACCATATCATTGGCAGATAAACTACAGGTACTGCCACAAATTATCTGAAATTGAGAAGAAAGGACTAACCACTAATTGCCAGAGAGAATGTATAGTCATTAGCAAGAGAGACAGCCCAAAATGTAAACTACAAATTGTAGATACCAAAATAAAGCAAGCAGAAAGATTCCAAAAATGTGATCAGACACTAAGCACACAAAAAAAAAAAAAAAAAAAAAAAAAGCTAGACTGTTGTAATATCAACTCACCTACATGGCCATAAATGCTAGACAATTTCCTCAGATTAAGCAAGAGATTTCTACAGAAGGATATTGAGAATACCATTAGCAGAAGATGTGAGCAACAATGAAGTCTTAAGGAAAATGGATACAAAAAGGACAAAGTTGAAATTTCTGGAATACATAAAGGAAAGAGGGCTTGGAGAACCTGAAACCCAAAGGACATTAAAAGTAAAAGAGAGAGAGTAGGGGGGGAAACAAATAACACTTAAATGGATGCCAGCATAGAAAGTGGTAGGGATAGTAAGGGGACAAAAATTGCTTAGTGCTTCAAGGGATAAGAGTTAATAGAGAGCCATGATCACCCACATCTTGAAGGGGCATGTCACACAAGATGACAGAGTGACATCAGCAAATGAGAATTTTGTCTACTCAAAAGAAGCAGAGGAAAATTAACAACTTTGTGAATATTTATAAAACTTCTGTAAGTGTTGAATTCATTCAAATTTATGAATGAATTTCAGCAAACTGTTTTTGACAAAGAAAAAGAATAAAACTTAATTTTTTTTTTTTTGAGAATTATATAACTTAAATTGCCAACAAAACAATACATTTTGCAATTTTAATTTTAAACTATTTGTCCAATAGTTTTCAGTGACCAAAATGAAAGATTTTTCAAATAATTTGTAGATGTATAAAAGGTTACTAGCCATCTCATTTCAATCAATAGTATTTGGAAGAAAAAAAAAAAAAAAAAAGAAAAAAAAAAGAAAAGAAAAAGATTTCAATAAATTTATTAACTGAGGAAATTGATTTAGTAATTCTTTGAAAGCTTATATAGTTTACTGTCAATGTTTCCTATATATGTGACGTGGGCTGAATAATGTATCAGCTGAAATGTTAATATCAATGACAAAGAAGTTCAGTCATCAGAACAAAGTTTGGAATGTTAATGACTTAAGTTAGACAATATTAAGTTTATGCTTTTTAATGATATATAAACGTTTACACCAGAATTGCCCTAGTTTTTCTTTTTCTAATAGAATGAAACTTTATATTCAAATATAGGGTGGTTATTTTCTGCAGGAACAGTCTGGAATAATATTTCTAATATGCTTGTTAACAGTTAAAATGTCAATTTTGTGGTAGATATTAGATAAGATTTTTTACCCAAGTAATTTAAGACCTTCAGGAGCTCTCTTGGATGAGATACAAAAGTGAAATTGAAATTCAATAACATTTTTATCACCTTTCAGTTAATGAAATAGTGTACAGATCATTTTCAGCTTTCATCCTAGACCTTACATATACACACAGCAACATTACCTCAACATCATTAGAAGATACAGATTTATAAATATTAGTTTAAACTTTGTAAACAGAAATTGTAAAATTGTGTGAATGATCACAATTTCATGCACAGTAAATATGGAAACTTGCATTTGAGCAATAAAGGCTTTGAATTGGTTTTCAATTACAGGGAACACTAGTATTTCATAATATTACAGTTTGGCAAAGTTTTTAAAGTCCTTTAGAATTTGATTAGCAGTATAAATGTTACAATTTAAATGAAATGAAAGCAAGAAAGCTGATAAGTTGTCATGAAAAGGAGTATTATCTAAACTTTCTCTCTGGCCTTTTAAATTGTGAGGGATCTAATACTGCTGTACTATTCCTATAAAGATAGTGAGGAAGAGAAAAAACACAGGGTTTTAAGACTGCAACTGTTTATCCTTCAAATAAAACTAGTCACATTATTAGTACAACAAATAGCCAATTTCTAGATCATTACCATCAAGTCCAGATGATGATTCCAATTCTAAGTTTGTTTTATTAAATGAGAGAGAGAGAGAGGAAAAAAAAAAATGTTCCTAATTTGAATTTTTTTTTTTTTTTAAATATCAAGCAGATTTCTATACATACTTTCAACCTTATAAAACTGGCTAATGAATATTTCAAGTTAATGAAAAAGAACAATTTTTGTTATACATATCTTGCAAAGGAATTCACAAGTCATTTTCTTTCAGATTAACTAGAAGCAAGAGATGCTCCTATTAACAGCTGCTTAGTTTATCCACTGGTAACTTTGTCAATTGAGATAAACATCCAACTATGAACAAAATTGTAATTTTATCCTTAAAAACCACCATAGAACCAAGAGGGAATTTCTGATAGAACTTACAATCTGAATACATAGTATCACAGAAAACATGTGCATGTTCAATACTGTCATTGATCGCAAGTAATTAGATTTAATCTGGATAAACGATTTTTAATGAAACATGCAATCTTTCATTTTATCTATATAATAGAGATGTTTTGTATTAAACTTATTTTGTTCTAAAAGTTTATCTACTATCTTTGAAATAAAGAAAAATTTGACAGTTGATTTTATTTTTGTATGGAGTTTGAAAGGTTTAAAATACTTTTCAAAACACTTTAAAACTCTTAGCTCTAAATAACCCAGCAAGATAATTATAAATACAACTTTTACAATTCATTGCTTTGTAATATATTAAAAATGGTCACCGTGAGATCAATTTTTTTTTTTTTTTTTACCAATTTTCTTTCTATATGAAAACAGTTTTATGCATAGCCTTGCTCAACTAGTACCTTCATTGTAAGGAAAAAGATCGCTTTATGCAGGTTTCATCATTTGTGAACATGGCATGGTATATGTCAGAATATTAAGAGTGTAAACTATGTAAATTATAAACTTTTTATATCATGTCAGAAAAGTTAACAGGGCTGAAACTGTTATAAAAAGTGTTTGGAGAAATATAGATCACTGATAGCTGTTAAATGGATATAAAATATTACTGATTAGATTTTGTCATTAACAAACTCCAAGGTTACAGCCTTTTCCCAAAGCATCATATTCAGTGTGCACATGTACCAGGGAATTTAAGTACAGTAGTACCATAAATTAGAGAATATGGAAAACATGTCATACATGGTTTCAAATACCTACACTGAACACAAAAATCAGACAAAGCAGTTAAGAAACTTTTATATAAAACAGGAGAAATAAAATTACTCTGGAAAAATTTATTCATAATTATTTTAATCTATCATTTGCCACTTTCACAGATCTTTACAGAAAAATACTTTGCTTAAATGCACTGTGGCACATCATCAGTGCTGATGTAAGGTTTGAGATAACAATCTGATTAAGAATTCAGTAATTAACCTAGAATTTTAAAAATGCTCGGTAATTGTTTCAATGTTATGTCTAATGTATGAAATATGCATGAAAATGTAGCTATTAAGAAATAGTAAAATATTTCAATTTCTTTTAGCATTAAAAATTTGTATTTTTGAATTGTTGAATATTAAGTTGTGTCATTCATTTTAAGTGGATGAATATTCTTAAGTTTTCACAAGTAAATGGTTAACTTATCAAAATATCTTTAATAAACAGAGGAAATCAGTTGTCCATTATTCTACAAAAACATAGGGTCTCTTATCCCAAAGTAGCAATTGAAAATTAAAGTTGGCATAAACATCACAAAATTTTTTTTTCTGTATATTTGATACTCCCCACCCAAGCTAATTACACCTTTGTTGGGTCATCTCTTTGAAGCGAGTGAAAAGCACAGTAGTGAGGACTAGATTAGTTTAAATTTCAATTTTCATTCACTGGTAACATATCAAACTTCACAACCAAACAAGAGAAATAAATATTACTCACGTGTGTTAAATAAACAAAACCCTTCAAATACTTGGAACATCTAAGAGTAATAAGACATGATTTCAAGTGTTAAGTGGCTAATTAGTATCAGAATTTTTTTTTTAAAAAGTAATAAGGATAATGCCTCGGAATGAAAAATTAGAGCCATATTTGAAGTTTGCTACATTCATTTACACACAAATACTCTTGAAAAAGAGGGATGAATCCATCTCTACTCCCCCAGCTACAGACTGAATAGCAGGACAGACAGGGTCCTATAGCCTTGATTGACCAGTCCAACGCAGATAGAAAAATCAGCCCGTTCTAGGAAAACCTGCCTAGTCATGAATCAAAAGAGACATGATTGCCCAAATGAAAAAGTGACACATTTGGCACTTAACTGAATAAAGAAGTGATGGATTTTGTCAAAATACACATACAATATCAGTTTTAACTGATGAAAAGGTTTAATCTAAAATTAATCACAATGCTTGATATCTTTTAGAAATAGTGAACATAACTTGTAGTTAGGTAAATTTTATACCCTATGGTCTGTCAATAGATAAATAACATTAATTTCTTTAACCCCATTTTGCACATTTCAAACAGGTGTTTTTTTGTTTAAACATTGCCAATTAATTTTTCAACAGTTCTTAGATTTTTAATTTTGGATGCTTTTCATCACCAGAAATCCCAGACCACTTTATGGGTGTTAGTAAACACAGATCATAAAGATTTAAGTATCTGGCAAACTCATCTTAATATGACAGCTATCTTAGAATGCTATGGAGACCTTAGGGGTGAAGATATCAAAACTCAACCATATATAACTGTTCTTTATTTTTCAACTGTAGGTAATCATTTATTTATATAAATCTGGTATTAGTGATTATATTTAAAGCATTTTAGACGATGTAGGATTTCAAATATTTTTAAATTAATATTTCTTCTATATAAGCCTTCTTTCATCCTGCAACAAAAAATTACAAATACTCAACTATTTATTCAACACTCAAACTGAAGGTCATTCTTGTTTGACAAAAATTTCAGTACTATAATTTTCAATCCTTTTAGAAAAAAAAAAAAAAAAAAAAAAAAAAAAACCCTGAAGAAAAATTCCCATATATATAAAACTTCACTAAAATTTGGATAATTTCTAATATGAAATAGATTAAAAAAAATGTGCAGTCTGATTAACAATTATTAAACTCATACAGGATATATAAAAAAAAAAAAAATTAAATCAGTGTCCCTTTATGCTCCATTCACTTTGGAACATTGCTGACATATTTTAATGAAATCTAGTGTCTATTTCAGACATATTCACATTGTTTTTATTTTTAAAAGCAATTAACACTGAAAAATTAGGAAAAAATGAGCAAAAACTATTTTCAACTCTGTATATGTTTGGTTAAACCTGAACAGTACAAATACTTAGAAACTTCACATTTAAATTATAAGTATATACTTCAATATTGATTAGTAAAAGCAAAAAAAAAAAAAAAAAAAAAAGTTACTTGGTTTTGGAAAGATTCCAATGCCTATTATGTCATTTATATACAAATTGAAAAGCATCTAATAAAATAACATTTACTGATGGCAATTTTATAATATATATATATATATATATATATATATATATATATATATAAAAATAAAGAAACAGACAGATTTTGTCAATAAAAGTTAAGATCAACTGTTCTGCTTTCATACCATCCAATCAGATCAGGATAACTTTTACATTATATTCAGCATAAGATACAGCCTCTTTCTTATAGGAAGAGTAAAACTGGATGAAGAATATCTATTCCTGTCTATAGTCTAAAACAAATGGAGATTATGCATTCCATCTCTAGTTTCAGAAAAGAAGTAGATTACCAAATTCATAGTCACTATTCTTTTCTGATAAACTAAAGTTGTTAAAAGTAGTTGATTATATATATATATATATATATATATATATATATATATATTTATTTATTACACACACACACACTTTAGATAATCATTAAAACAGTCAATTATATAAAATGCTAATTATAAAGAAACATAACTGGACATTTATCATTGAAGGATAACCCATATATCCAAAGGATTACAACCATGTCATTCATTATAATTGTTTATTTTTTTTTTAAACATGAACAAATGGATTCCCGACATTGAATCCTATTGAATTTTACAAGATTTACTTTCAATTACTCTACATTTTGAATTAAAATTGTACCATTTTGTTTCATGAATTACCAAATACAAACTCATTTTTTAAAATCTCCCTTTAAGTTTGTTCTGAGGACACAAAATAAATAACAAATGTTCACTTTTCATTGTTTTTTCTGTAAACACCAAGTGAATATAAAGGCAGAGAAGTTAGTTATTTCCTGCATTATATATCTATATAATAAATACAAATATCAGGATGTCACACTTTTCAACTTTACTCTTAGAGACTGTAGCCTAACATACCATTTTGGAATCAGGCTGTCTCCATGAGCAAATTAAAGACATGTCAAGCCAGATCTGCAATTCTGAAATTTTGGATCCGCAAGTATTCATTACTGTGATTTTTTTTGTACAATAATTTTTGTGAAATCCAGCAAAAGCCACCCATGAAATAAAAATAATTGTAAAGAAAGTAAGGAGCTGCATACATCAAATTGTCTTTAAATTAAGTGGCGACAAGAATTGTTGAAGTTTTAAAAAGGCAAGCTTAAATATTAATGCAATACTTAGATGCAGCAATCAATTTTGAGTTCTTCTATAGTTTGTTGCCTATCGCATCTACTCCTCCCTATCTATTGTGATAAAGGCCTAATCAAGAACCCTCTGCAAGAGCTAGTCTAAAATGCTTATTTTAAGCTAGTGTATATATATATATATATATATATATATATATATATATATATATATATATATATCCCCCAGATAAGAAGAGAATGAATAGAGTACAATGGCAATGTTTGTAACATTTAATTTAAAGGCGGGCTCAATACAGAGTAAAGCAAAATATTTATTATAGGGTATTAAAACAAAAACATGTTAAAAATCACTACACAATTGCTTTAGTGTTTTAATGCATATCATGCATCTCCACACCATTTCTCACAGCTGTTTAAAACAGTTTTGTCATATAGGAAAATACAACATGGCGCTTGAATGAAATATTCAGTGAAAATTCCTGTTCATCAGTAACATTTAAATTCCTCATAGAATGCAAAGTTCTCAAAGCAAACCTGTGCCAGACTTTTCCTGAATCCTTGATGACTTGGCTGTCCAAAAATGATGACATCAAGATGAAACAATGGAAACTGACTGTGGAAAACAATTATGTACAACAACTTTTTGATCGATCAGTTACCTTCTACATGTTTTCGGGCCATATTATAGGATCCAGATGGCTATTGTTGGCAGATGGAATAATTCACTGGTAATTAATCTTAGATTTGGCTGTGTAAAATGTCACCCAGGGATTTTTTTTTTTTTTTGGGGGGGGGGGTAAGCATTAAGAAATTATCGTCAAATTTCTGACAAAAATCACTTTTCTTAATGGAAGAAAAATCCCCCCCCCCATAAAACATTTTCTTTCCTTCAAACTTACCAATGGACTTTGTTGCATTTTGACCCCCTAGGAATTTTGTTTTCCTTCAAGCTCTCAATTTTATGCTTGAAATAGTTTATGATTTAGGCTTTCTGATTTAAAAAGAAAAAAAAAAGTTAATTTCCCATTATTGGAGAAAATTTGTTTAGAACTAGAAAAAATATGTAAAAATTTCACTATTTTTCACCCTGAATTTTTTTTTTGTTTTTTTTGAGTCATTTACACCAGCCAATTTTAATGAAAGAACATCGTTTACTTTCAGAAAATAACCTAGATTCATGGGGTTCAGATGACAAAAGTCATTTTTCAATACTTTACCTTGTTTTACCCGTATCAAACCCGTGGTTTTTTTTATTTTAGAGAAAATATAGGCTGTGACAAAATGATTTGCTATTTTTGTAATTGTTTTTACTTGGATAGAAATTTTTTTACCATAGACCAGAATTGACTTTATTTAAGTTGGGGATTGGGAGAGGGGGGGGCTATAAGAACCCCCAAACAGTGTTCTATAAATTAAATACTTTCATGGTAATTGTTCTGATGAACTTTTTTCTATGCTACCTAGACTATGAATTTAAGCACAGTACTAAGTTGGCTGCAAAATCTCATCATTTACTTGAAATAGCTAGCTGCAACACTAACAGTAAAGTCCTATGCTAACAGATTCTTCTCTTACACTTCTCGCTTGTTGAAATTCCTTCCAGTTTCTTACTTTCAAGTCATGTTTGTTGATCTTCATATTTTAATGTCAATCGTTATCTTCTGCCTTTTTAATTTCTGAACTTTTATTATTCTCGTTTTCCCCTCTCTCCCTTTCTTCACTCAATAACACCCCCACTGCGCGTCTTAGTGGCTTTAAAAAACAAAAAAAAAAAAAAGTTAGAGGGAAATTATTTGAGAAATGCTAAAACTTTTATAACTGAAGTAAAGACGGAAATTCAGAGTCCTTGGTATTGTTAGTAAAAAAACAAACAAAACAAAAAACAAAAACTAATGATTATGCTTTAAAAATTTTTTTTTTTTTTTTTTTTTTAAATCCAATAAAAAAAAATTAAGTTTTTTTGTAAGACCAACAGCATTTGAAATATCAATCACTGATCGGACATAGAAATATCCTCGGATTTTAATAGGGGAACAAGAATGACAGCTTGAGTTCTGTTAAATGAAAAATCCAAGCTTTGAACATCCTGTTTTAAAAACTTATTGTTTTAAATGTTTACAAGCAAAAATATACAGTGTGAAAACTTAAGTTAAATCAAAAAAATGATACCACTACCCATTTCAACTTATTACATGCCATTTAAATTTAAAATGTTAAAATAATTAAGAACTTACAAAACTAGTGTAAAGAAAGCGGAAGAATCCATGTTTTCATTTTTTTTTTTTACCTTACAAACGAGACCCTTCAAACGAAATCAAAGTTTGTTTTTGTTTTAAAAAAGCAAACCTACTCATATGCAGAAATAAAATTATAATGCTACGCAAAGAATAAATAAAATCGGATATGAATTAGAACGAAATGCTTCCTCTTGCATTAGTCGTAAATTTTAGGAAAAAAAAAAAAAAAGTAAAATAAAATGATGTCATGTGAAGTATTTATTTTACAAGGACAACGACCAGTAGTTCGAATTATGGGACACTTGACGTAGAGGAACAAATTTAAAGATAATACTTTGAAAATTATTAAAAAAAAATCGACTAATAGGTTAAAAATTTATAATTAGAGCCAAGAAATTGGGAAAAGCATGAACTTTGTCAGGGTTTCCCAACAAGGAAAAAAAATAAATAAAAAAAGCGCGACGCGCCCCATTTGTTTAAGTATGGCGGCCCAAACGTGTCACTAAACATTAAAAATAGTATTTAAGAAATAAATTTTAGAAAAACGTATCTGAAGTTCATAATGTACTTTTTTTTATTACTATTTAATCGAGAATAGAAAAACATGCTACTAAAATAGATTACGGTCACTAATAGTTTTTTTGTCATAACTCGATAGAAATTGTTTTAATTTTTACTTGACAATCAAATGCTTGACAATGATTGATTGCCTTCAATCATAAATTTTTAGCTATTCAAATATACATTGGATTATATGAAGTCATCAATTTGTGTATTTGATTCTAATTCATCGGCTCAATTACTGTGTCAAATCGGCTTCCGTACCCTAAAAATTGGGTCACGTTACACATTTTCTATCCCACTCCTTTTTATTTTAAGTTAATCATTATAAAAATATCAATGCTTTAGACTTCGAAAAAATCACGAGCCTCACCTACTTTGTTAATAATATAAATTATAAGAACAAAGGCGATGACGTTTTTCTATTTTAGTTATCTTAGGCCTGATAAGTACAAAATTGTGTCAAAATTTTACGTACTTAAAAAAAAAAATCATCAAAAGTTCAAAAGGGAGAGATACATGTTCGATAGAACAAATAATTTTAAAAAATAGTGTAAAAATTAAAGTACAAATATAAAAAAAATGCGTATACATAAAGTAAAGATATTTAGACAAGGTGTACCTCGATTTTAATGAAAAAAAAAAAATGAATTTTGGAAAGCCGAGATGAAAAGGTCGATACAGCATCGAGAATATCTGAATTCCTTCAAACAGTTTTGAAAATAGATCATTGGTAAAATATACATAACTGTATGAATACATAGGGGGAATGTAAGAAAGGACAGAAAAATGTCAAAAATGTCGATCATTTTAAAAGTAAACTAAAGAAAGAGTGACAAAAACGTAGAGAGAAAAGATTGCCTAGTGGTATACACTTAAAAAGTAGGGTCTACCGACTATGAAGTAATATTAAAGAAAAGCTAATATTAAAGTGGAAAGGAATATTTATCATTCATATTAAGAAAGGAACATGTTACCTTTGGAAGCGTATGTGTATGGCGATTAAAGTGTTGAAAAAAAAAAAGACTAGGACGTTCCTCTGTAACCGCTAAGGAGCAAATCTTTTTGAAAACCAGTCGACCTGCCGCTGCTGTTACCGTCGACGATACGCAATTTCTCGACTATTCTCGCGAAGTCTCGTTGCTATCATCCCTCCATAATTATTAATTAAAAAGCCTGTTTTTTTTTTTTCTTTGTTTTTTAAATTAGTTGCTTTATTAGAATTAAGGTTTATATATAGTGCTAAAATATTTATTGAAAATAAATATACTTGCAATAGATTTGTATTATTTTCTTATACTAGAGTTCGTGTACTCTCGTGATTTGGTTATTATTTCCCGTGATGCTCTAGAGAGAAAAAAAAAAAAAAAAAAGAAAGAAAGAGGAAGAAAAAAAAAAAAGAAAAAAAAAGGCGTTCTAAGCAGGCGACAGTCAGTGAGCAGTAGACGGAAGGATTGTACTAGCATGGGCAATATTCATACGGCAGGACCAGATGAGGCGCTCGTTATTTCGGGTAAATTAACTTGTACACCCTTGTCCAATATACTTTTTAGTGTTTGCTGCTTCGGAACTAAGTATGCTTATTTCCCCGAATACCATTTTCATATCTGCATTAAGCCTTGGATTCGATGAGGCCTCAAGCACCCCCATCCCGAAGAAAGCAAAACATCCTTTTTGCAAATATAATTTAATAATAATTGATTATCTCACAAAAATTGACGTTATCTATTTAAATGTTATATTGTTATTAATTATTAATTATTAGTTATTTTACCCTGTAGTTGAATTATGAAGCATAACTTTATGATGCACAACCACTCTCGCAAACTAAAAGTGCAACTTTAAACAGAATATGGAAATGATTGAAAACAAAACCTTTTTACTTTTGGGGTTTAGTTTGCTTACTAAATTAATTTAATAATAAACAATATCTGTAAGTGTCATAAAAGATCAAATATTTAACGATGATGTTAAAAAAGATGTGCCTCATGATGAAACCATCAGACGGTTTTGCTTTCCTTGTTATCAGATTAATTGTCTTTTCTTTTGAGTAAACTTTTTAAATCTATTACACCTTTTTTTTTTTTTCACAAATGAAGAGACACATTTCTAGTTGATGTTTTTTTCACCTTGAAGAGCCAAGTCTCCTGATTTTTATGGCATTTATTTTGTAAAACATCAAGAAATTAAAATTGTGTCACAACTGGCTATCCGTAGTTCTATTTCCAAAATATTTAGGGTGTGTAACCTGAACAATCTTTTTTTTTATTTATTTGTACGGACACATTTCTACATTTATGTATTTTTATTGCCTATCCCCGCCCTAATTAATTACGTATGCCAGGAAAAAATATAAAAATAATTACATTGAGTCTTCCAGTTTAGCACTAAAAAATGCGAATTCTAGATTTATTGGTAGGTTTTTCATTTTTTTCTTTAGTCTTTCTTTTTTATGTAATAAATTACTAATTAGTACAAGTTTATTATTATCATCGATGCCTTGCAATTGTTAAATTTGAACGATGTATTTTGAATTTAATTTTGGAAAGCACGTTAGTTTGTGTGCTTGGCAACGACCTCAGTATTTACAATTTTGATCACGCAGTCAATTTTTAAATGTAATGAAAAAGCATTCCATTGTTTTTATTTTAAACAAACATATCTTGTAAAAATAATAACGTTAGTAGGAAATTATTAAGCGATTTCAAAATTATCCTCTATTGTTCCTTTTAGGGATAACGTCTTTAATCGACAAAAATAAAAAAAGTGCTGCGTGATTAGGTGTTCGAGTTTGATTTAATTGCTTTATTCTCTAGTTTTAATTCATTTGAATTGTATTTTCTGAAGCTCGAATCTAACAACTGAATATTTTGATCATAAATAGTCGGCATGAACGAAAATAATACAAGGATAGTAATTTTTTTAATATTTATCCTGCAATCTGAAGACGTTTTAGAGAAGGGTATATAAAGGAGCAACAAGTCTGTTAAAAATTGAATTTGACTTAGAGAAGCGATTGTTACCTTGATTGCTGTTTTGAACGAAGAGATCGAATTTTAATTTAAAACCACTTGATTTTGCTTTGGGTTTTTTTCTTTCTTTTAATTCGAAAAAGCAGTTTCTATCCTTGACGACACCAAATTTTGTATCATAAGTCACCATAAAATATAAAAATCTTGGTAGTACAAACAGTGACATTCCTTATTTTCTTTTATAATTTTTTAACAATCTCTACGCTAACCTTTTTAAAACCTCTAACTTTAAAATTATCGAGGAGCCTTTGAATTTCAGTTGATGACTGTAATTTTCGACAAACATTATTTTGAAAGATGTATATTGTATTTTTAACCTTGTTATTAGTTTCATGTTTGTTTATTTTCTGATCTTTTTATTAAATTGCTTAATAATTTAAAAAAATCTTATTCTCCTCCCATGAATACTTCATCTTGCTTTCATACAACTTAACTTTCAGTTGATTGGCCACACCCAATTGCAACAACTTTGTCGTGTAGTTCCTCAATATTGTCTTCCGCTATTTTCTATGTGGTAACTAGTTAACCTTAAAGAACTTTGATTTTCATCTTAGTATTCCACAGATTTATTCTGATAATGATAAAAATGCTTTTATTAATTAACAACAATAAACAGTAAACAGTAAACACGTACTAACTACTAGTCGTGAGTGATGCCAATATTCTCTATTTTAGGAAATTATTGTAACCACGTTTTTTAACTTTTTTTTTTTTTTTTTTTTAAATTAAAATTGGGATAACATGTTTTCTTTAAAATTAAAAATAATTTTGTAATTTCTCATATTTTCAATTTAGTTCAAATTTTGAATTAATTGTTTTACTATAACAGAAAGTAACTGGTAATTAAATAATTATTTAATGTAAAAAAAAATACAAAAAACACATCCAAAAATAAATATTAGAGAGGTGGTGGGGGTAGAGAGGTATTAAAATAGAAATTGAGATTTTGACTCGCATTATGTGCGCGTGTGCGCATTTACTCAACAAGGCGATACCTAGGCTATTATTCACCTTGTTGCCTATGTAACAATTCCTGACTTCTTCACATTTATTTAAATTCTTCATTTTCTATAGAAATTACCCAATTTGTTACCTAAGAAAGGGAGGCTCTTATTGGCTTGGTAAAGTGAAAATCATTCTTCTGTGGTCTGATTTTACCTAGGTAATGGGATGGTAGCAACTATCAAATGGCCTAGCAAGAAAAAAACTAAAACAAACCACATGTTGAGTGCATAACCTAGTTTTTTTTTTGATGATAGAAAACTCCGCGTGCAAAAAGAAAAAAAAATCTCTGAAGTGATTGGAAGTGTTTGTCCACGTTAGTTATCATTTTTCGTTAATTTGATTTCTATTCTGTATGAAAACCGCAAAACGTGTTCTCTGAATTTCCTCATGTGCAGTGCACACGATGCTCTGAATGGAATTATTTTTTCATAATTTTCCCCTCTAATTTCATTCACTATTTCGATCAGAAAAAAAAAAATCAGATTTATTTTTACGCAACAAGATTCGTCTTGCATTCTTTTGAGTAGCAAAATCTTAGCATGAAAAATTTATTTTAATAAAGCAACTGCTATGTAATCAATTTCTGCAAGATTCAATCAAGGCAATGTATTGTAACACGTTGCATAAGAAATCCTCTTTTTTTTTTCAATTGCTTATCCAAATTATCAAACTTCTACATATCTCTGGAAAAAAAAACTAACTTTCTTTACTTTGAGAATCGACATAACTTTTTAGTTTTTAGTTTTTAAACATAAAAAAAACAAAACAAACTAAAAAGTATTAATAGTGTTAGCTAGCATCTATGCTAGCAAGGAACCTGTTAATAACCCGGTCGTTTGTCTTATATTTTTTTTAACTGTGGCCTTGTGTCAAACTTAATTTTAAATTAATGCTCTGCACTTGATGTATTGTAGAAACATCAAGTTGTGGGATTCTTCTGTTAAACTGCTCCCACCTATCTTTTTTGTTAGTATTTATGAACTAGAGATGCTTGCTGCAAAAAGTGTAAGTTTTCAGAGCAAATACCATAATGATAATAATGCCCTTATCTTGTGTGCTTTCTGAACAATTTAAGTTAGCCTCTTCCTTCCTTAGTATCTTAAGTTTACTAACTTGATTCTTGTCAGTTAAGTGCTGCTAATACTTGTTTGTACTTTAGTGTAAGAAGCCCATGTCTTCAATTTCAAAACAAATGGTTATCAAATTGCTTGTTTTGCATCATTTATCTATTTTGAATGGCTTATTTATTATCCTAGAATAGATTAATCACTTTTTAATATCTGGTTCATTATAGGGATTACTTGGGACTGTGTTCTAGGAAGCCTGTCTATTTTTTTTTTTCCCTAAGTTCTTGTAAGTTGATGAGTTTTTACTCAACTGTTATCAAACTAGGAACATTGACATTCCAATGTTTTGTCAAAAAAAAAAAATGTACTGATTGTCTTTCTGTATAGATTAAAAATTGTTTTTTCTTAGGAATTGGGATATTTGATTGTAGTAATTATTTTTTCTTTAAATTATTTAATTTATTAATCTATAACAAATTTTTTTCTTATAACAAGATTTTAATTTTATTCTTGTAAATTTACCTACTTTGTGTAAATGGATAGGGAAAAAAACTGCTAAGGGCCACACAAGAAAGCAAATTGTTGAGAGCTATGATCACTTTTCTCCTGAAGAGATGTGGCACATAAAACTTGCCAACAGGTTTTCTGCTTGAGGTTAAAAAAAAAATTAAGCTAGTTCCTGCAGAGGGCTCTTGATTAGGCCTTCATCACAATCGATAGGGAAGAGTAGATGCAATAGGCAACAATAAACTATAAAAGAACTCAAAATTGATCGCTTTTGCATTAATATTTAAGCTTGCCTTTTAAAACTTCAACAATAATTTTTCTGCTGCCACTTAATATAATGTACGTAGGTCCTTACTTTCCATA
Organism: Acanthosepion lycidas; assembly: GCA_963932145.1. NCBI lineage: Eukaryota > Metazoa > Mollusca > Cephalopoda > Sepiida > Sepiidae > Acanthosepion > Acanthosepion lycidas. The sequence continues at coordinate 56,925,631 of OZ010596.1, read as the reverse complement.
CAATCAATTATTTTTATTTCATGGGTGACTTTTGCTGGATTTCACCATTTTGATTATTCCCAAATTTATTTTCAAGTTATAAAAATTATCGTACAAAAAAAATTGTCGCAAAAAATTCATGTAAAAACAATTGCAGTAATGAAAACATGGGAATCCATAATTTTGGCCTGGAATGTTTTAAATTTGCTTGTGGAGTCAGCTTGATTCCAAAATGGTATATGTTGGGCTACAGCCTGTAGGAGTAAAGTTGAAAAAGTCTGACACAGTGACACACTGTCATTCGCATTTATTATATAGATTTAACTCACTAAGCAACATTTTATTTTTAGATTTCCTGATTCCCATTGCTTTTACATATTTTTTCAATAACATTGTTTTGGGATGATGCCATATTTATTGAAATTTTAAACTAAGTATTGCAACTCTTATGCAATGACTAAAGAGTAAGGGAAATTGTTATTTTTAACCTAAGACTAAGAGAAAACTCCTAGCTTTAAAACAAGGACAAGTGTAGAGCTTTGACTTTTAAATTGTTTATCTCAAGAGAAAACAATAGTGGTGGGGAAGATATGAGGAAATATACAGGGTGTCCATAAAGTCATTTTACAATTTAAAAATATATTACAAAGACAATTGATGTAACACCACAGCTAGATGACCTTCAACCAAGCAAAGTGGTGCACCACTACATTGGGGACTGCATGTCAGTAGGTTCCTAAATGAAACATTTCCAGACCAGTGGATTGGAACAGATGGCCCAATTCCCTAGCCATCTCATTCACCAGATATCACTCCTCTGGACTTCTTTCTGTGGGCTTATGATATTGTGTATTGAACAAAGATATGAGACATCAATGATCTTGAAGCAAAGATCATGAATGCCATTGCCACCATTGATAAAGCTATGCTACAGTGAACATGGCAAGAAATCGAGTACTTGATATGCTTCCTACAACTAATGGTGGCCATACAGAGGTGTATAAAATTAGTTAAAAAAACAGCAATATCTACTCCTCATTTCATAACAATTTCCACATTAAATTTTTTTTTTAAATTGTAGACACTTTATGGACACACTGTATATGTTGAATGTTTGTAAAATTTAAAAAAATAATCTATTCTTTATTTACATTATTTATGTTTAGACTATTGTCCTCATTTTTGTTACTATCACATTTTGGACATTGTATCCAGCAGCTTTCTTCTGTGTAAATAGTTACAATACTTAATCTTGGAAATATAGAAAGACCTCAAACTTTGGCTATTTTTTCTTTTAAATCAGTTGTCTTTTAGATATAACACAATGTTATCAATCATTCCATGTTTGATTGTTTTGCACAAAGATTGAGAAGTCAGATTAAACATGAATTTCTCAAGATTGTTATCTTGATACAGATGGATAAAATTCTATGTATAAACATTACTGATTGATAAAATAACATTCAGCGTTTAAAATGTAATGAAGTGTATTATTATAACTTTTGTACACAATATGGTCTACACTGTTCTCTCTTTAAACTTTATTTCATAGAATGGTTTAATTCTTTAGGTAAACTGTCAAATTTTTTATCAGTTCTGTCACTTGTATGCTGCTGCTCTTTATTTGGTTCTTTTTACTCTGATTATTGTATCCTTTCTGTTAATTAGGCAGCCAGCAGATCATGAAGACATTTAACCACTGCATAGCCCTATTAGTATTTTTCTAAACCATCTGATATATAAGATGCTATTAGAAAGTTCTGACTGTACATATGATTGTATGGTTCAGTGAAAATGGACGTGTAGTTTAACACATTGGTACTGAGTATAATCAGTTAGTTTACTAATAGGTTTGTGTTATCTACTCTTGTTCAATTATTATATGAGGGTTTTGTACTAGTGTGTTTGAATAGCTATGCAATCTCTATGATGGCTGATAAATTTGAGTAACATGCTTACATTAAATTTTGTATAAAGTTCATCAAGTCTACAAATATTCTTAAAATGCATTATTAGGCTTTTGGCAAACATTCTTTAAGTTGAACTTTTTTTTTTTTTTTTTTTTTTTTTTGTCACAAAAATAGCAGACACTATGTAAAAAAAAATATTAATGAACTCCTTTTTGGGGACCATTTACCAAAGCATCCCTCAGCTCACTCATAAATTTTCCTTTCAGAAAACCTGGACACATATAATGTTGCTGTGAAATTTGTTCATATTCATTAGCTCTTCTATAGTGATTTTGAAGTGTGCAAAAGGTTCTTAGATTGCTGCATAGATTCTCAGGAGTGGGAGGGACACTATTCTGAAGGAGATAGTTGAAAAATTTAAATAATATCTGAAATATACTATTTACTGGTGTAATGTAAATTTAAAAATTTATTTTATTAAGGGCTAATTCAGGAGCTTTTTGATACCATGTCTTCATTCAAACATAAATTTCATATCACTACAAGACATGAGTTAAGAGTTCTATTTGTATTATATCATGTAGCAATTGTTATTCTATTTGTAGTAACGATGCAGCAATTGGTTATGTTGCACTGATTAGATCTGAAACTAATTTCATAGATAAAAAATTGTAACTATAGATTTTATTTATTAAACCTCTATCATTTTTAAATAATAGAAATTTTGGTTTCCGTTTTGCCAGGTTTACTGCTGATGTGCTAATAATAGCCATCATTAATATATATATATATATATATATATATATATATATATATATATATCACAAGCTCTTGATAATAATGGTAAAGCTCGAGCTGTGGCTCTAGAAATCTCAAAGATGTTTGACAGTGTTTGGCACGTTGGTCTTCTACATAAGCCCTAGGGCTATAGTATTACTGGACGATTATTTCATTTAATCCAAATGTTCCTAAATCATGAAATGAAGGTCATTCTGAACAGGCTCACAAATGCGGATATCCCCCAAGTCTCTATCCTAGATCCTATGTTGTTTCTGATCTTACTCAATGATTTTCCTGATGTCATCAGTTCCCATGTAAGCATTTATGCTGATGACACTGCCATTTATTCCTGTTTCAATAACAAATCCATCAGAGCTGGCAAAGTTAACCTGGCCACTGCTCTTGAAAAGTACCTCCAATCTGTGGTTAACTGGGGCAGGAAATTGCTTGTAAATTTTAATACTTCCAAATGAAACCCTAGAAAAACTTTTCTACCCATCAACATTATAGCTGATGCTAGACTCATGGAAAGCAACACACTGCCTTCTTGACTTCACGTTTTCAACTGACTTGAAGTGGAACAACTACATCAAATCAGTAGCTGCATCTACTTGCAAAGAAAGTTGGGTCACTGTTGTGCCAGAAGGTTTTTCTCATCAGAGTCCATCTTGCATATTTATAAATCTACAATTTGCCCATTTATTGAATTCTGTTGCCATGTCTGGTCAGGTGCTCCTGCTACTTATCTCTAGGTTCTTGACAAAATCCAAAGAAGGATCTACAATATAATTGATCATGACTTGGCATCTCAACTTCTGTCACTTTCTCACTGATGTGACATGGCTTCCCTCTGTCTTTTCTATAAATATTAACATAGCTACTGCTCTGACAAGCTTTTTTCCCTGGTGCCCAGACTACATGAGTTTAAGCATGCTACTAGATTGGCATTTAGGTCCTACCCTTTTACTGTTAGTAAAATGTAACTGCCACTTCTATTCCAATAGTTTTTTTCTTGCACTTCCATTTACTTGCTTTCCTTATAACTAAAACTTCAAAAAGTTAAATGCAACATCAATCGACATGTTCTTGTGTCAAACTTAATTGAAACATGTTCATCTTTTACCCTTTCCTCAATCCCCTCCCCCATATACCCAGTCTTTTCTCTCACTTTCACTCTCTGTAATCTGCTTTCTTTTCTCACATTTTCCGCCTGTGGAACTCTCTCCCCTTTCCTTGCTTTCCTGAAAACTATAATCTTCAAAAATTTATAAGCAATGTCAATTGTCAACTTCTATCTTTTTGAACCCCATTCAGCTCTTATCCTTTTCTCAGTCCTCTCTATACCTACCTTCACTCTGTAAATCCCTGTGTACTAGTGGCATTCCCACCTTACCTTGGGCTGAAATGATTAAAAAAAATCTTGTATATTAGGGATTATAAAACCTCTCTAAAGTTAGTAAGCTTGATACTGATGTGAAAAAAATGTTGAAAACTCATAAGATCTCTCCAGAAGTGATTCAGCTATTTAATATTAATGAGAAATTTAAGTAGACTAATTTTTCATTAATATTAAATGACTGAATAATTTCCTTAGGAACTTTTACATTTATCCTCACATCCTCTTCCATTTTTCAAAACAGTTTGCAAAATTGTCTTTAAGAATTACCATCAGTTATTTTTCTTAATCTTGTCCAGTCTGAAATCTCCATTTTTTTTTTTTTTTTTTCTTTTTTTAAGAATGGTTTTAAAAATATGGGAAGCCAAATCTGGAATGTTGATAAACTTGGATAATGTGATATTTTGTCGAATAATGCAGCAAGAGATGTGAAGAATGGTCAACCAAACTATTGAAAATAAGTGAATAATTACTGGACAATCATTGGAATCTCCAGATCTTTTTCTAATTCTCACAAATTCAGTCACAAATTTCATTTGATTTGCAGGCTGTATGTGTTCAAGCCTTCTGCATATTGAATGCTTTCTAGAACACAGATTCCTGGCTAAGTTTGCAGCATTAGTACCAAAATTATATCTGGACTTCATTCCTTGAATCAGCCTTCCAAAAACAATCATTTGAGTAGTTTCTGTGGGTGAATGTTAGTTTCAAGCAAGACTTGATGCATGTTTGCTGGGAACATGATGGTCACACTATACATCAGCTCACTCAGTGGCATCACACTGCTGACCGAGTAACTCCACAGGAGGATGTCTGTTCATGCACAGTAAGGTATTTTCTGATTTGTTACAAAGTTATGTCAAGGCCACATAAATGGTTTTATAGCAGTAGATTTTTTGGATAGACCATCTCTAAGTGAACTATTTGCTTGTTTATTATATGCAGATGTTCTATTAGCTATCCTGGACTTAGAAAGTATGACTTATTGATGAAATTTATAAAGTCTTTTCACTTTTTTATTTTTAAATTAGCTTTCATTTACTTGAACAATAAACCATATGGTCTCTGTTTCATGCTGTATTAACTCTGAAACCAAAATAAATCCTTAAGCTATTTAGATATTTTAATATAAGTATTTTTCCTTATGTTTATTGTCACATTGTAAACTTGTTAATTATTCATTCATATTAGAATCTGGCAAATGTTAATTACTCTGCATCTCACATTATTAGCCACTTCATGTTTTATCGATATGTAAAATAAATACTTAGAATTTAAAGGTTTATTTGCTGAATAATGGTGGGTTCGTTCTGTGTTGATGTATACAAACTGCAGCCATTTGCATGAAATTTTCTAAATTAATAATTACATTGTAAGTTTAAAGCTTTTAAATGAGATCTGAGACTGATTTGACTGATAAAAAATCTTTAATGTCTTCAGAGCTTACAAAAGGTAAGACAATGCTGGAAATTGCAAAAAATGATCTTCAGGAATCTAGCTGCAGATAAAAAAATTTTTTAATAATTTCTTTTAAGATACTCATTTTCTTCAGATTACAAAAAAGTGAATTGATTGTATATATTTTTTTTATTTATTTATTTTAGAAACTCTAAATGTTTATGATAATTCAAATTGTTTAAGAATTTTATATTTCTAATCAGTCCTACATTTAATGAAACTTAATCTTATGAATAAAATGAAATTAAAATCTTTACAGTAACTTAAATCAAAATTTTTTATTTGTACTGATACCTGCCTGCATTTGGGCTTTTTATATTTTAATTGTAATAAAATTGATTGCACATTCTTTAATAAGAATCTTTGTTTGCTTTAACAAAAACTACTGTTTGTCTGTTTTACTGATTAATACAAATTAATTTTCCATAAAATTTTATATTGGGAAAAAATTTATCAATATTACTGAAATGGATTGTCTTGTATGTCTACAACTTATAAGTATAATAACTCAACCAAAGTATTAGTCTAATAAATTGTCCAACTTTATATTATTTTCAGTTATCAAAGCTTCTGAATTATCAAAATGTCACTAGTGGAATTTATTTAATTGTGTGTTGTTAATAATACTGAAATTTGTCATGATTAGGATAAATTGACCATAACATCACAAGCCGTTAGAAAAGTAGGAAGTAATGATGTTTAGTATATAATGTTAAGCATGTCTCTGTAATTGCAGTAGACATTACGTTAAAAATATATGTAAAAGATAAAGATTTGACAATTAGTTTTACAAGATTTACTTGAAAAGATTTTATTAAAAACAGATTTTGTTTTCTCTTTAATTGAAAAGTTTAGTTGGTTGTTTTGCTAGTACACTGCAAGTTTGATTTTGCAAAATATAATTTGTCTTTGAAATAATGGAAAGTATTATAAATATATTTTTAAAAGAATTTGAGTAATTTCTTTGCAGTGCTATAGGAATAGCTTGCCCAATATAGTTTCATATTATGATGCAATTGGTAATTACGTACATTAGTAAAGGAAGGAAACTTGAGTAGGGTATTTTTTTTTCTCATTAAGTAGGAGCAACTAAACTTGTAACATAAATAATGCTGACTTCTATTAAAAGGTATCTTGACTAAGTTTGAAGATTCTCTCTCTCTTTATATATATATATATATATATATATATATATATATATAAAGTGGAAAGTTTACTTGTGACAGTTTTGTTTTTCAGGACTTCGTTGGATTAAATTTGTTATGTTAGTATGACTACACATGCACACAAATGAGGGGTGCTGAGGATTTTAGAATCCCCCTCCCCACTTTGTCATATATATATATATAAAATGTGGTATCTACAACAATAACTGTAAACTGACTCTTGAGATGGGGGGGGGCCTGGAAACAAAATCCCAAGACAGAATATTTTCTATGAACATTATGAGGAGGGTTGATGCAGGGGGAGGAGTCTACTGAAAAGTTCTTGGCTGATCCACTTCTCATTAGTTGACTAAATGACCAATTTTTAAAACTTTTTTTTTTTTTTTTTTGGTTGGATTGAAAATATATTGTATCAGATAATATTTTTAATTTTTTTTTTATTATAGGTACTCAGTCATGTAATTATATTTCTATGTAGAATATGAGTAATTAAAGTAGTTCGTTTTAACTTATTCTTGATTGAATAAATCTCAGCTATTCTTCATAATCATGAGCCTTGTAATCCCTTAGGATCATAAGGGCACAACATGTACTGCAGCCATTTCTTCAGAAAGCTAGTCTGATGGAGCCCATCCCTCTCTAGCTATACTTAGCGTGTATGAAACTTGTGTGAACTTGTATTTTGTTTAAATTCATGTAGAAAACTGTACTGACAGTGAAAGTTATTTGTAAAGATAGAAAATACTAAAGAACAGTTAACAATTAAAATTCAGTCCTCTAATGTATTTTTTTATGTGACATAGTTTAAATATAAAATGTTCACGTGAACTTGATGATTGTATTTTATCAACTGATGTAGTCTATCTGTTCAAAATATTACTGCTTGTTATTTTAAATTTGTGACGTTAATAAGTCAGAAGATAAATATTGATGATTCATGTAGGAGAGGTAAGGATTGGCTGCACTAATGAATTATCAGGTGTATCTTAATATTGGTCTGTAATTTTATAATCTAGTTGTGAGTTACTGAAGAACTGCATAAATAAATGGGTTGGGTGAGGGCTCCAATTTTATATAATTGTACATGATGCACACCTTATTGTAATTTTCATTGTAAATGATGGTAAGTATGAAATTGGTCAGAAAATCTGTCATTAATGATAACATTTCTATTGAAGGATATTGAAAAAAATAAATAGAATAATAAGAAACAATCATGTTGATTTCTATCTTTTTTAGTTTATAAGATTTAGTTCATTGCTGTTGAAGTTCATATAGAAATATTTTTGTAGGTGGTATTTAAATAGAATGAAGCATTTTAGGGATTTAATTCAAAATATTGCAAAGATTCTAAATTTTGTCAGGGATTGGAGAAGTAAGAGAATAAAGAGAAGGATTAATCATAGTGGTTAATGAGGATTGGTTTGTAAAATGCTCTGTTCAGACATAGATATTAGTGTCAGAAATCAATATATGAATGGCTTTGTATTTAGCACTCACAGTTCAGATTGACTGTTATTCATATATACAATAACTCTCATATACAGACATACCACTGACTGATATATGGGTTCAATTCCATACTACTGCAATAGTGAGCCTTGCAATTTTTTTATTTTCCAGTGCATATGTTATATTTACATGATATAACAATCTAAGTGTACAGTAGTAATTAAAATTAATTTGATTTTTAAAAAGATTAAATATTGATAATCTGAATCTTCAGTGAGTTGTAAAACTTAACTGATGATGAGTGTTGCATTGATGTTGATGGCTGCTGTAGGATCAGGGTGGTGATTGCTGAAGAAAACAATAGAGTTTGCCACATTGATTGATACTTTCACAGAAATATAATGCTGTTTAATAGCATTTTACCCAAAGGTCTTCTGCTAGGAAAGTTGGTTTATTGTATCAGGCTAGATATTTTTTCTTGCCAGAATCTATTTTTATAAGACTACCATTTATTTGTGCATTGACGATTGCTGTTATGTATCTAGAGATTCTCAAAAAAAAAAATCCAAGGAATCTGCAATATTATTGGTCCTGACCTGGAATTGCAGCTTCAGTCACTTTCCCATCACTGTAACATAGCTTCCCTGTGCCTCTTCTATAATTATTTTCATGGTAATTGTTCTGATGATTTCTTGTTCTGATGATTTCTATCGAAGGATATTGAAAAAAAAATTGCAAGGCTTTTTCTTTTGGTATTTCAACTTTATGAATTTAATCACAATATTAGATTGGTAGCAAGGTCCCATTTTACAGTTGAAATTGCTAGCTGTAACCTTAAGTTCTATGATAAGTTTCTTTCTCACTTCTCATTTGTGGAACTCATTCAGCTTCTTAATTTCTAGTCTAGTTTAATCTTTGAAAATTTAAATGCAAACTGTGTTGGTTGACTATTTTCATGAAGGATTCAGTCTCTAGCCCAGCCATAAGGTTCATCCAATTCATCTCCAAAAATTAGTGTTGAGAAATGAGCTTTCATGTACTATTTCAACCAGCTTACACATTAATCTTTGTTTATTTAAATGTGGCAGTTGTTTTCATGTCTTTAGCCAATGTTCTTAATATTATATATCTTTTCTATAGTTTTATTTGATAACACCAGCTTCTTCAAATATTTCCTTGCTGGTGAATCCATTTTTATTTCATAATATTACCCATATAATTTTTTTTCTTAATATTGGTAAAAATAAGTGTTGTAAAAGATTTTCCCCTTTTTTTTTTTTTTTTTTTCCCTTTTGTAACATTCTTAAAAACAGTATTCTTTATTCTTGCCAATATTTTCATCTCCTACTATCAGTACTCTCTCAAATCTTTTTGCTACTTTTAAATGTTTCAATCAATCAATAAAAAATTGTTTCTTAGAGGATGTTTCTAATGTAAATATTGCCATGGATTACATATTGAATTAAATATGAATGACAATATTTACCTGGATATATCTTCAAAGATGTTAATGGTACATATATGGTATGATGAACATCTCTTTACTTAGGTAAAAACTTCTCACAGGACCAAATAAATTATTTTAAATATTTCTGGAAAAAAATGAAATTCACATGATGTATTTATCATATTGTGAAAAGTTCATGAACATTGGCTAGTTAATATTTATTTTATGAGAACCTTGACTTGCATAATAAAATCTAACCTAGAAAAATAACCATTTGAAGGTGTGTAGTTTGCCTAAAATTTCTAAACAATTTCATTATTAACTAAGTAAAAACAATAACATTCTATTTTTATTATAATTTATGTTGAGTATTTGATAAAACAAAAAGTAGTATGCTCCATCATAGCTCTCTTCTTCAAAGTTGGCTCAACAATGCACAACTGTAGATCTTAACCCAATTTGGGGACGAGAAAAGATGTGGTTTTGCTACATGATAGTGCTTGCCCTCATGTTACTTAAAACTGCATTAGTTCAAGATGTAAACTTTATACCATCAACCACTATACTACAGTTGGTATTTTTTTTCCAAGTGTCTAGACCATTCTTCCAAACTGATATGTGGCAACTTTAGTATAATTACTCTTTTTTTCCTTTTTTTTTTTTTTTAATTATTAGCTAAATTTTTCATAATTTTTTTTTTTTAACTAATGTTCACCCAATACAAAGCCCAAGAGCCACTCAAAGTAGAGGGTTACTGTGTGGTGGTATATGATCATAAGAGTAGGCAAGAAATGCAGTTCATGTGGTCATGTAGGAAAGGTGACAGTTCTCTAGACTTGGAGGTTTTAATGATTGGGGAAAACAAGGGGGTTATAGAGTGGAAAATAATTCCTTATCCACAAGGTCACATAGATGCTTTTGAACTCTATCAAGACAGGCAAGTGAGGACTGGGCAGCTCTAGCCCAGATATGGCAGTAATACTGTTGTTATTACTGCTGCTACATTTTTTTTTTTTTTTTTTTTTTATATCAACATTTTGAATTAGGCTTGGCCGACAAAACTTGTATTTTTAATTGTATTTTTAAAAATTGTCAATGCAGAAGCTTGGGTAAGCTTTGTAGCCCTTTTTCTTCATTTTTTTCTTTTAAACAGAATTTGGATACCTGAAATGTAACTATTTTCAGTATTCCCATATAAAAATTCTAATAGTAACTTGTTCTCTATATGTAATTTTGAAGTTCTTTCCCTTAGAATGTCAATTATGTTTATTCTTTTTTTAATACTGACATTTTTTTCTTTGTATTGGTAATCTTACATGAAAACCAATGGCAAAAAATAGCATGTCTTTAATCCAAATATCTGAATTGAAGTGTGTGTATGTATAGTGTACTAGTTATTTAAGAAAACAACTTTACATATAGGAAAGTTGACATCATGTAATGTATCAAATTTTAACATTCTTATTTCTCTTTCAGGCATGTCATTAGCATTAACTTGGCCACAGGAAATAAAAAGGCATCCTTTGTTCATTTCACTCACTAACAATTACAAATACTCTAACAAAGTCCATTTCTTGAAAGAGGCTAGCAGCTCTGTACTCAAGGTTAGGAACAAGCTGGAGTCCTCTGATTGGGATGTGTCATCTGTGGCTGAAAGAAACATTCTAAGTAGTCAGATGTCATGGTGATAGCCAGGGGTCTCCAAACTACAACCTGCGGGCCAGATCCAGCCCCGATGTCATTTCATCCAGCTCGCTACTTCACTGCGCTGCAAATGAGCTAAAATATAATTATTTATATGGAATCAATAGACTGTAGTTAAACTTACTATGTAGAAAAAATTAAAATAAATGTAAAATGCCAAAATTTACCCAATCTGATTTTTGCATCTGACAGTAATATAAGTTTTAGGAAAATCAGTGAATTAAAAAATTCAGCAACTTTTTGCAACCTTTGATATCTGAGTGTTTTTGTGTAAGTGCCTGCAATGAAGTTTCTAAGAAAAGTGATTATGAGCCTGCTGCAGCATTTGTTTTAACTTGAAGTGCTGTGTGTAAACTGATTTGAAGAGTGCTGTATATAAAAAGGATTGACTTCAGCAAATTATGTCATATACTTTGCCTGAACTTATAAAATCTAAACTATGTAAAGTCAACACATGTAATGAGCTTGACTGATGAACATTAGAAAGCATTTCTCTTGGTTGGATTTAGCAATATCAAAACAAATATTATATCTTATGAACATATATGCAAAGCTTTTGGAAAATATACTGAATATTTTTTTTCTATCGAACATTTTTTTATATAATTTTCATTTCATAGTGCACAAAAAACTATTCTATTTCTTTGGCAAAAGTGTTTGAATATACATTTTTTATAGGAGCTATGCTAATTTTTATAAAATAGTTATTACTTTTTATAGTAGACGTGAGGTGCATTTTTATCATTCTAAGTAAATATGAAACTATATTTTATTTTTAGATTTTTTACTTTCTTTAATTTGTATATTTTATTTTTATTTTATGTGTGTTTTTGTATTGACTGAAAAACATGGAATTAACGATTGAAATTTTCTCAAACATAAAAAAAAAGTTTTTTTTATATTTGAGATGCCTCTTCAATTTTTTATGTTATTGATATCATCCAGTCACTAGGATTCATGTTAGTTGTTTAGTTTATTAAATACAAATTGTCTATATTGTTTTACCTTTGTCTCTACTAATAGGTGGTATAAATGACCTTACACAAAATTATTAATATTTGATAGATTGGTAGGTGTTTATTTATATTAAAACAATTGCCAGTTTTTACATTTAGATTAAAAAAAAAAAATCATCTTTTCCTCCATAATTAAGATTGTTAGCTGAGGATCCCAATTTCTTATTTTTAATATTAGGCCAAAAAGTCTTCAAATCTATAACTTGACAAATGGGAGTAATAAAAATAAAAACTGCAATTTGTTTCAATTTCAAAGGCTCTAAAGTAGGTACCTCCACTTTTCCACTCAAAAACAGCATAGCATGATGAAAAAAGGCCCCAAACTTAAAAACAAAGTTTTATTGTTAAAATGTTTATTATTAAGAGGAAAGACCAAAATATTTTCTAGCACATTCAAAATTTTGGTTAAAATTTTTCATGTTTTTTGGGCTTTTTTTTCATTGGTGGTTGACATTAATTTAATGTTTTTGCACCTTTTTCCGGTGAAAACATTGATTTGGAAATCCTTGCAAAAATCAAATAATTGTCAGATTTTAATGAAACTTTCAAAACTTATTCACAAATGTATGAAATTATTTTTGAAATTTTATTTTTTTAGAAAGTTTTGGTAAAAAAAATTTTTTTGTATTTGTTACCCCCACCCCCTCACACACACACACACACACACTTAATTAAATTTTGAGAAATATTTTAATCACAAAATTTGTTTTATTATTTAAAAGCTGGACTCCTTGAATGTAAATCATCAATTTTTTTTTTTTTTTTTTCAAACTACCAATCAATTTCTGAAAATCTGCTCCAAATCATAAAATAAAAATGCAATAAAACTATGACATTATTTAATTAGCAAAGCTTCTAATTGCTTTTATAAATAAGATTTACTAAGGGCACTATTGTCTTAAGAAAAAAAATTTGTTTTGGTGAATAATGAATTTTTACAAGAATTGTTTTCATTTTTTTTAAATTTTAATTATAATTTTTAAATAATTTAAAATTTTGCATTACTTCAATCTGATTAGGTGTTGTTATTAAATGAAAACTATATTTACAAATCAAAAATTGAAAAGCTCAAAAATCATTTGCCCCCCCATATTTTTGAAATAATTTTTTTTTAATATATACATAATGTACCCCTCCTTGAAAGTATGTAACCATACATAACATAATCAGAAAATATGAGCAATGACTATAGTAAATTTAAATTCAATATTCCTAAAATTAGATTACAGAGAACATTTTCAACATTTTTAAGATTACTGAGTACTTAAAAATTATGTTAAAAAAAAAAAAAAAAGCATTTGCCTGTCATTTTCTTAAATTATGTTTTAAAAGATAAGGTCTCTGTAGAACAATAAGTGTCAACACCTCGTAAATCATTTATCAACTGATTTGCGAGATCTTGACACTTTTAAAAATCCATTTCTAGTAAATATTTGTTTCAAATCAAATTAATTGTACTTTAAATCAGCTAATACTCTTCAAATAAAGTTTCAGAAAAGTATATTTTATTTTTGGAAGATTTTTAAAACAAAGAATTAACTTTTGTTTACATATGTGTCAAAAATGGCTAAATTTAAATGATTTCTGAAAATGAGCAAAATCTTGAGATTCTAATCAATATTCTCCTATTTGAAATACACTAGAGTATTTTGCTTACTGGACATAGTAAAATTTAATCATTTAGCTTTCAATTAAAGCTAAAAACAAATCTTCCAGAATGCTTTTTCATTTTTAAAAATTAATCTAGACCTTAGTTAACGTGTCATTTTTTTTTCTTTTTTTTTTTTTTTTTCTTTTTTTTGTGGAGGTCCCTATTCTAAACGTAGACACTATATCTTGGGTAATTGATTTTCATTGAAAAAAATAATTTTGGAAAGTGTTTTCTCATTTGATATATATATATATATATATATATATATATATATATATATATATATATATATATATATAAACTTTGTTGATAGTCAACTTTTGATAGAATTATACAATGAAAATCTGTCAAACTTTTTGGAAAAAGAATACCTGTCTTTATAAGAATCAGATGAGCACTGATTTCAAAGTAACAATCGCAATGTTTTGAATATTGATAGCAGATAATGTGATAGAATAAGCACTGATGTAGTCTTGTCATCATGTTTTTCACTTAAAGAAGTTTTTTTGGGAACCTAACATTTCTATCTGTACTTCTCACCAGTTTTAGCCATATTACATTAAATAATTACTACAAAGTAAACAAAAATGCCAAATATTTAACTTGTCGTTACTACAATATGTTGTCAGCACTGACTTGTTTCTGTATTAAGTGACCAGACATCTATGACAATGATGCCAGGAAAGCAGCTTATCTGCCTTGAAGCAATGGCCTGTAGTAATAGTTGTAATGGTAGTAGTAGTAAATCACTAATCAATATTCATACATTTAGCTTTTCAGCGCAATACTCCTATGTTTATATGAAGTTGAGTTTGTAATTTGATATTGTCCAGGAAAAATGTCTGCCTGACATAGTTTCTGCTGGATAACTTTATCTCTGTGCCCTACTTGTACATATATTTTCTAATGTAATAAAATAATCAGCTTCTTTTGCAGTTTTGTTTGTTTTATTTTTTTTTTTTTTTTTATTTTCCTTCTCAATTTGTTAATTTATTTATTAGTGATTTACATACAAATCAAATAAAGATGTTTAGGACCTTGTTTGCTTCAGTTCCATCACAAAAAAAACACTTCCTTGGTAGCACGTAATTTTATGCCAATTCAAGTAATAATCTGGGTTACCTTAATCAATTGCATAAATGTATGTTAATAAAAGTTCAATGCTGATAATTTAAATATGTTTGTGCCAGTTGAAAACAGCACAGAAAGTCTAAATTTCTCCAATACCTCACCATAAGTATGAAGAAAATCCAATATTCTCTACTTATATTTTGATGTAAATTCTCTCAGATTAGTTATTTATAATCTGCAAAGTGGCTTACAGAACAGCTTTTTGCCATGCTTGGTACTGCTAGTTAGTGTTCAGGAGTGGCTTCAGTCAATGTGATAGCCTTTGCTTTATATTCTATAGAAAGTTGATGTTTCTTTGGGCACTGGTTCATATTCTACACCTTCTGGACCAGGTATTACAACAAAGGGCTCCACTCTCTAACATATTCTTGATATTGTATTGCAGGCTTTTCCCCTTGTGTATAAGTTGTTTTTTTTTCTACGTGTTTCTTCACTGTTTCCATTCTGCCTTCTCACTTTGCCAACTCTGCTGACAATAACTCCTTTCATCCACTCGTCATTATTATATTTTGTGATTAACATGTCGGCTGCAGTAAACATTCTAGCTTTAAAACCTGTCTTCCTCTGAATGTCTCCCCCTTATGGTCTCTGAGAAATGACAGTCTACTATGTAGATATTTCATTAATAACTCTGCTAGAAATACTGTCACTATAAGGTGTGCATATGTATGCAAACAGTAATTGGTTCACCTTTATCTCAAATGAATTCTTACCTTTTAATTTGTAGGAATCCTTCTACTTGGTTTTTTGTCAAATGTTAAAATTCAAAGTGGTTGGATTCAATACAATAACAGAATATTGTTGTGGGGTTGCTTGTAATTCGACTGTTTAGAATAATCACATGATTTTCATTGAAAGAATAAAATTCAGTAGAAAAGACAACATAGTTTCAACAAATAAACATTAATATAACGACAAGAATACAAGCAGTTGGTGATAGATTGGAAAGTAATCTTTTTGTTTGGGTTGATAAAATTCTGAAATAAAATATAACTTGTCTTTGTGTATGTATGTGAGAAGCAATGAAATGTTATGTGTTTGTATGAAAAAGTCAACACATGATTGGTTTATAAACATTGTATTTGATATTTTAGTGGACACAACAAATTTATCATGTAGATTTCATTGTTTGAACTGATCACTGAGGAATAATAAAGTGGTGATATGGCATGAATTATTTTGAACATGAATCAAAAATGTTTTCAATTCATTACTAAATCCAGTTGTATTTTTGTAACAAGCACCTTGTGTAATCAGTGTGTTACAAATGTTTTGTAGGAGATTTCTAGCTTTTCACATCTATAAAAGGATCTTTTCAATGTGTAAATTGTGCAATTCTTCTAGAACCCAATTCGTATATGGTATCACTACCTTAGAACTCCACTTAGCAAAATGCTCCTATCTTTATTTTTGGAATGTTGCAATTCCATATTATACTCTTAAGCCAATCTTCAAAAACATTATGCTACTTGTATCAAAACTGGGTCCTTCTGTGTCTTTTTTTGTTAATTTCCCTGCTTGTTATGCAAACTCTTTTTTATATCTAATATTCATATTATTCTACTTTTCCATGTGAAATCTCATCCTTTGCTGTGTTGGGTAATCTTGAAGGACCATCAGTAATTTTATTCACCTGATCAGATTTATATTCAAGTTTATCATTATATACTGATAAAATCAAACTCTCCCTGAATATGTGCAGCTGCATTATTTTAAAGCTTAACAATCCTATGTTTGTCTTGCAATAACAAACTTTTGACCCACACAAATACTGGCAAAAGTCAGCATTTATGAGACAAAAATAATTGGGTTTTTCCCCCCTAACACTTGACATAGCACTGCCTCCACTCTGTATGGTGATGCATAAAGTGTCACTTTGATTATAAGGCTTGTCTTATTCTGTATCAGCAACTAACATCCATCAATAATTTATAACTTTTCAAAATACCTGTTTTGGCCCAAACTCATACCCTATCCTTCTGTAATAATTTATAAACTAGTTTTTAAATTTGAATCAATTGGTCTACTGTTAAGTTCCTTCGCTGTGTCATGCTAGACAGTTTTTCTCTCCAGAAGCTATCTTGCATATTTATAAGTCTGTCATTTTTGCTTTGAATATTGCTGCCATATCAGGTCTGGTGTTCCAGCTATACATTTAGATTCTTGATGAAATCAAAAGAATCTGAAATGTTATTGGTCCTGATCTGGCATCTAGGCATCAGTCACTTTCCCCATTGCCATAATGTAGCTTCCCTGTGCTTTTTCTATAAATATTTTCATGGTAATTGTTTGAATAAACTTTTTGCTATGGTACCTAGACTTTATGAATTTAAGCACAATACTAGATTGGCAAAAAGTTCTCAATTTACAGTTGAATTGGCTCAATGCAACTGTAAATTCTATGCTAACAGTTTCTTCCCTCACATTTCTCATTTGTGGATCTCTTTTCTGACTTCATGCTTCCCAGCCAACTTTGATCATCAAAATTTTAAATGCAATGTAACTCGTTATTTATTGTTGTCTTGGTTCCTCCTCTTTTATTGTTCTTGCTTCTTAATAATGTTTTTTTTTTTTTTTTTTTTTTTTTTTATTATTATTTTGTCACACTTAGTAATCCCCTTTGACTTAGTGGATTTATTGCCTTGCTTGGGGTAAAATGATTAAAAAAAAAACAAGTAATATTTGTTGGGATTAGTGTCCCATAAATAGTCTTTACTTTCTGTCAGATCTTCTATTTCATGCTTGACATATAAAGAACCTTAAACATTTTATCTTGTCTTCTAGAAAATGACATTTGTTTTTCTGGAGCTTTAACTTGTTTTCTTTCAATACTTTCAAAACATGAGGGTTTGCCATTTTATTATCCCTCCAACTACTCTGATGGTGCTATTTTCTTTCAAAACAAAAATAGTTGGTATTTTTCAATTTGAATATTGCACTGTAACATGACTGTCTAACCTCACCATCTGGCCTCTTCAACGGTGTTTTTAATACATAAAACAGTTGCACTTTACAAGCAATTCAATGTTCATTTCAATCAGGGCTAACTTTTATTATTTTTCACTATTGTCCATAAGCATTCACAAAACAACTTTAATCATCTCCACAAAATTTTAAACCTGAAATTATATTGTTATAACTCTATAGTT
Organism: Acanthosepion lycidas; assembly: GCA_963932145.1. Lineage (NCBI taxonomy): Eukaryota > Metazoa > Mollusca > Cephalopoda > Sepiida > Sepiidae > Acanthosepion > Acanthosepion lycidas. The sequence goes on along the minus strand of OZ010596.1, from coordinate 56,907,392 downwards.
TTTATAAAAAGTATAATAAAAATACCATTAAAATGTTTAAAAAATAAATTTTAATAAAGGTAAAATATTCAAATTTTAAAAATGAAAACACAAACTTTATTAAATTTTACCAAAATTTTTTTTGTTTTTTTATGCAAAGAATAACTTTTGTCATACTTTAATTTAAGAATTGTGTTTTGTGCATTTATTTTTTATATAAAGAATATTAGCATATTTCAACTATTGACAATCAAAATATTTGGTTATTTTTTTTTTTCTCTAACGTGTATTTTCAAATCATTTTTTTGATAAATATAAAACATAAATGCTGTTTCTGTCCAGATTTCTATGATTGGGAGTATCATTCATTTACATGTGGACTATTGTCCAAGTTTTTGTTGTTGTCACAATGTTTCAGCTGTTGTGTCCTCTGCTCTTCATCAGGTGATTGTTGATCCAGGAAACCTTAACAAAATTTCAAACCTAATGCTTTATTTAATCTACAGGGATAGATTCTTGTTGTTCTGCTGACCATGTCTTAGTATATCTTGTCTATTTAGCAGTTATTGCTTGTCCCCTTGTTTCAACTGTCTGCACTGCTTGACCCAGGAATTGAATTCATAATTACTGTGTCACTGAAATCGTGAACTAATCACTAGGCTTGTTATAGTACTCAAGGCAGAAATCTAGGTTAACTTGGTCAATCACACAAATTTTGACAAAAATGTTTGATGCTGATAATTTAAATGTTTGGGTCAGTTCAAATTCAAAATAACTCAAAGAAAAGGGATTTTCACAATAAAAGTGGTGCAAAATAGCTCCTCCACCTATTGTTAGAGATGTAATTTGCAAATTCAGATATATGAATTCTCATTCTCATTTATTCAAACAGGAAATTCCTGAAATTATTTGTATCATTTTGTTTTCTTTTTTTTTCTTTAGACTTATGAGAAAAATTAATATTTATTTATTTGGAAATATTATTGGTTGGAGGGGTATTAATTTTTATTGTAATAAGTACATTTAATATAATTCACCAAATGTATTTTTTACATAAGTCAGTGGCTACTGGCATTATGGCTACCAAATTTTCTATGCAAGAACTGCATGAAACTCTGTCATGCTATCAATGTTTCATGCAGTTCTTGCAATCTTCAGGTACAAATATAATCTTTATTATGCATGAAACTCTGAGTTGTACTATCAGCATTGGATATACTAAAATATACTCATAGCTCTATTTCACAAAATTGAGGACTCTATTTATAACACCCAAGGAAGAAATATATTTATATGTACATGCGTGTATGTAGATTTTTTTTTATCCTACCTATTCCCCTCTCTCTCTCTCTCTCTCTCTCTCTCTATATATATATATATATATATATATATATATATATATATATATATACACACACTCCTGATCAAAAATTTAAGACCACTTGAAAAATTTTTTAAAAAGACTGTTTTTCATGGAAAAATTTTAAACATTTCTTTCTTAAAGTTACTAATTTTATAATTGAAAAGGTTATGTAGACAAAAATTTATAATCCGAGCATTTTATTGAGAAATTGGCATTTTTATAAAATGAGGCGTTTTACATTTGATCAAAATTATAAGACCAGAGAAAAAATTCTATGAAAGTGTACGAAAACATTCAACAACCAAACTTAATAATGAGTTCTACCTCCACTGGTTTTGATTACTTCAAAAATTCTTTGGGGCATGCTAGAAATTAGTGTTTCCATTAAGCTGCGAGGAATATTGCTCCAGCTTCTGAAGATTGCTTCATGAAGTTCATTTTTTGTTGAATATTGTTTGCCATTTTGATAAACATTTCTTGCCATCCATCCCCAAACATTTTCAATTGGGTTCAAGTCTGATGAGCATGCAGGATGTCTCAAGTGATGGACCTCATTTTCTTGTAGAAAGGTCAATGTCCAGCATGCAGCGTGGATTGCAGCATTATCCTGTTGGAATAACCATCCATCCCCACACAATGTCCCTTCATCACTAATGATGCTTTTTGTAGCATGCTAGCATAACCAGCCGCTGTCTGATGACCCTGCACCACCTGGAGCTCCATCGCCCCTCTGTAAGAAAAGGCACCCCATACCATTTATGACATGTAGAGAAAATTTCAGGAGGCATGTTTTTGTTATGCCAATATCGTTGGAAGTCATCAGGACCATGTAGATTGAATTTTTTCTCATCAGAAAACAGGACTTTCTTCCACCTCTCAATGTCCCATGTTTGGTATTCATGACCAAACCTTAAATGGTTCAATTTGTGACATGGAAGCAGCCAAGGAATTTGTTTGCGCTTTTTATTTACCATGCTTTTTTGTTGTAAGTGTCATCTGATGGTCACTGGACTGTAATCAGCATCTGTGGCTACCTTAATTTGACTAGAAGAAAGTCCACTGACTTTCACAACAACATGTCATATTCTCCTACTCAATGCCGGAGAAATTTTTTTGGGACTACCAGTAGACTTTGCGTTTCCATAATTTGCACTGTCCTTTAGAAAGTTGCAAATCAGTTTTACTGTGATTTACCTTAGCTGCGTTTACCCGCTGTGACAAACCTTGATTATGGAAATCTAGAATTCGAGCACGCTCAACTTCAGTAAGTTTGCTTGCTTTAGGCATGGTGACACCTTTATGCAGTGATTGCTAATCTCTAACTGAACTAAAAACTTTGGAATTACTCCAGATCTAACAATTTATACTCCCTGGCCTTATAATTTTGATCAAGTGTAAAATGCCTCATTTTATAAAAATGTCCATTTCTGAATAAATTGATTGGATTATAACTTTTTTGTCTATACAAGCTTTTAGATTATAGAATTAGTAACATTAAGTAAGAAAAGGTTTCTAATGTATGCATGACAAACAGTCCCTTATAAAAATTTCTCAAGTGGTTTTAAATTTTTGATCCGGAGTGTGTGTGTGTGTGAAATATGTATAAAATTTTGGAAGAGTCAAAAACCTTTCAGTACCTACCTCCATAGTATTAATTTTAATGGACCAATGGAAATTTTAAATAAGTTGTCCATTATTTCATACCCTTGGACTATATCTTCATTCACTCATTGCCTGTCCACATTTAAATTTTTAAGTTACATTTTTTTTTTTTTTTTTTTTTGTAAACTTTAGTCTGGCTCTCAGTCTATAACAATAAGTAACAAGCTCATGATTACTCTCATAATTTGGTAGAGGGAGGTTAAAAAAAAACAAAATAAAGAACGCTAATATATTTTCAACTGCATTCTTTTTTTTTCTAAAGAATTTTAATGTCTAACCAATTTTTTATTTTATTTTAATTAAACATCTTTTTAGTCCAATCTGCTTTTCAATCTTTCTCATTGTTCATGGCTGCCTGTGATTTCTGTTCATTTGATTTCACAATTCCTTTGTTTTTTTTTAGTCAGCATAATTGAATCTAGCTCAGGAGTCTGGTATTGAGCACAGATACTAAACTCTCTCTCTCAAGGTAGGAAAGTATGACAGCCATGCATAAAAACAAGTAGAATAGTATATAGGATTTGGGTTGGTTAGGTTTTAGTTTGTTTCTTTCTATGTGCTGTGTCCTTTCAGGATGTAGGCAATCATGGCTCTACACCCACCTCTATCCATTGAAGCTCTCAACAAGTTCCTTCCCTCTCCCACCTCCCTCAGACCATGTTCTGTCATCCACTTACTTAAAGCTGCTAGGTATATCGTGCATTGTTCTCCCTTGTCTCTCTTTCCCTCTATTCGATCCATGAGTATCAGATTCTCCAGGCCCTCCTTCCTTATGTGTCCCAGAAACTTCAGTTGCCTCTTCCTGAAAAATCTTTTTTTTTTTCTTTTTTTTTTTTTTAAAAAAAAAAAAAAAAAAAAAATTAGTTGTAGTTTTTTTAATTATTTCTCTTGTATGTTAATAGTTGATTTTATAATTTTCATTTGTCTTTCAGTGGCTGTCTCTGTTGTCTAAATTGGAAGTCAATAATCCTTGATATTTGCAAAAGACTAATTTCAAATCCCATTACTTTCGTATTTTCATATAATTTTGACAGTTGAAGTCTGAGTGGCCACTCAATACTACTGAAAAAGAATGTTTTGTACAGACATTTACTAAGTTTAGCATAGCACAGATTAAGACCCTAAGTAAGAAACAAGCTGCTCTGTGGAATTGATCTGTATTAATGTTATATATTGTTACAATAACCATAAGATAGATGATTTGTGGAAAAAGTGTCCTTAACTAGCTATTTACATATCATTACTAGAGTGCAGATATCTATCTTCTGTCAGCCAGCCAGCCAATAATATTGGTGATGGACACAACTTGTTCAATTCCTATATAGTATGATTTTGTCATGAAGCTTTTCCTTTATATTTTTCTCTTTTTACTGGTCAAACATAAATTCAAATGCAGCCTAATTTCAAAAAATAATAAAAACATATTTACTATATGTATGTAATATATAATTGCTACACTTGCTGGTTGTGGGACTCCCTCCGGTCAATGTTGGTATATTAGTGTTGAGTTAGAAGTTAGTTGCCAAGCCTCTTGCTCCTCGAGAAATTGGACAGATACCAGCATTTGAAGTTGCACAGTATGTTTAGTATCACAAGCATAATACATTGCATATGACTTACTTATCAGATGAGGAACAGCTACTTGTAGCTTTTCCTTCCTGGAGGGTTTTAGTGACACTAAAATGCATTACCAGTTTTCAGGTTTTCCATGGTTATCTGCAAGCTTGCAGAAACTTGGTAAGTTAGTGATACTTTTTTTTTTTTTTTTTTTTTTTTTTTTTGTAGTATTGCATTTTTTTAATCAAACAAGAATAAAAAGGACCTTTTTTTTTTTTTTTTTTTTTTTTTTTTTTTTTAACATTTTAATTATTTTAGTTATAATATACCTGCATTTTTTTCCTTTTGATATTGTAAACTAAAGGACTTGATAAAATATGTCCTGTCAATTTTGTGTGTATTACACATAGGTAAGTATCAAATTTTGAATTTGACTGTAATGATCTTTTTTATTGATGGCATATTCACTTATGATAGAATTTCAGATTAAGTATAAATGCAAATTACACTATATACAGGCCCAGTGCAAAAGTCTTGTGCCCTTCCCCAAATCTGAACCTCCATCAATGATATGGGTGCCGCCACCACTCTTTTTACATCTCAATTTTCATAGGTAGTATTCATATAAAATACAAATTTGATTGTAGCCTGATTATGTGCAATAATGGATCATATGCAATATAGGTGAACAATTCAACTAGAAAAAGTGAAAATAAATACAATGTATCTAAATACAAATTAGAGACATGTCATAATAGATCATTCCTCCATCTTAAATATATCAATGTTTTGTGCCAATTTTTAACATCAACTTGAGATTTTTCTTGTTAAAAAGTTGAATAATCTAAACACAACATTATGGATAAAAATAGCGAATTTTATGTTGTTTTTTTGTTGCAAGATTTACTATGTGCAAAACAAATTCAAGGATTTGGATGAAGAAAAAAGGACCCCAGAATGATGTCAAAATCAAAAACTTTTCATCCTCTAATAGTCAGTTGTGCTTCATTTAATTTGTAATATGTAGATAGAAAAAAATGTAAATATTGATAAGATAGTGAGGGTCATAAAACACTACCCTGTGTGTGTGTGTGTGTGTGTGTAGGCGGGTTGTTGATGCATTTGATAAATGAGTGTATGCAAATATTATTTTATCTTTTGAACTTTTATAAATACAAAACAGATTTATGTGGAAGACCTCAGTCTGGATGTCTGATTTGAAGAATAAATCTTAATGTAAAAAAATTTAAGATCCTTCTTTTGGTAATAATCTCCTTTTGATATATGTATGTTTTTCTTATTTTTCCCCAAAACATTCAGGCTATAAAATTGATATTTTTCAATTTTATTGTTTTCAACCATAGATTTTTTATTAAATTGACATAATTAAAACTTGGATAAATGGTTAACTCAAATTTAGTATTTACATTTACACTTTTAAATTTTATTTGAAATGGGCTATTTTTATTTTTCAAATTTGTATGATTTTGAAATTAGAATTGAAAGTTGTACTAAAGTGAGGTAGACTGAAGTTATTCAAATACAAAGAAACCTGCTTTAAAACACTGATTCATTGGGCATATGTATATTTGGAGGATTGCTTACACTTTGAGATTAATATTCATAAATAAAAGTAAGGAATGTATTTGTTCTGCAAAATATTCTTCAATTGCCTTATTATACTCTATTCACATTAATAACTGTTACAAGCAACAAAATGTCATTAATTCAGGTTTAAAGCTATTTTAACTTTAGGAAAACTTTACTTTCCCAAATAAATGCTAAAAGTTTTTTTTCTTTTAATAAACATCTTTTAAGATTTATACAAAAGTTACTTGAATTTTATGTTTTTTTTTTTTTTTGTTTTGTTTTGTTTTTTTTTGTGTGATGCTCTATAGTTTATTTTGCATCCTGAAGCTTTATCCCAAATGCATATATTGGCTAATTTCATCATGTTGCTTGTAGTATTGTTGGGAGTAGTAGCAGTAGTTATACCATTATGAATATTTCTGAGGAATTTGTTACCATGGTTATTCTCTTGGCCTGGTCAATTTTTTATTTGTATTGTAGAAAGGGAGGAGCCTAAGTTACTGATATGGTCATCTCAAAGATCCTGTCATTTAGAAAAAAATAGTTAACATAAAAATACAAATACATAATGCAAAATCTACTTGTACTATTAATGCCTTATCTTTATATAGTAGAAGTAGAAAAACTACAGTCTTATCATTTAGCAGCCTGCTTGTTAAATTAGGGCAGCAGACATTCTTGAAAATGGGGCCAAGAACTAAGTATTAATTTTCTGTTAGTGCTTAGTGATGGTAGTAGTGCTTTTTACTGTTTTATGTTTTGAGTTTTATTTTTTTTCTCTTTTTACAAGTCTCTATTATAACCCTCAAGCTTCAAATATTAGGATCTCTCTCTAATTTTCTTACAGGGTACATTTTATTTATTTTCAAGGTTAGAAACATTGAAAATTTCCCCTTTATTTTCTGTTTTTCTAGATTATTAAAAATTAGTAAAAATAAATTCTATCAAAATCTTATCTTCATGATTTCATTTTAGGTTGTTGAGCAATTTTGATAACATTTTTTGTATGGAACTATGGGTTTTTTGAATTGTAGCATGTGTAAATGGTAGCTGTTTGTTTTTTGGTTAGTGATAAATAGGTAAAATGAGTGCTAAAATGCCCTCCCTCTCTTGCACTAAATTTAGAAGTCTACTAATGTCATAGAAAAGATGAATGAAACTGGGTGTGTTAGCATCGTTGTAACAAGATTTGGGTAAATTTACTAGAACATAGAGATAGACTATAGAGCTTATGGCAGGCAGCAGGTTGTCAAAACAATGACTACACAAACAATATCAAAACATGTTTATTGAAGTGACAAGTGGAAGAAGAAAGAAAGAAAAAGTTCTGTTTTTCATACTTATGAACGGATGCTAAAGAGTTCTGATTTTGACCCACTTCCGAAAATCTAACCAACTATCAAGTATTTTAAGTGCCTTTTTCGTTGGGCCAAGAACTTCTCAGCACCCTCTCATATGCATATTTAAAAAATATCATGTCATAGAACTTTTATTTTTTTCGGTAGTGTACCTGTGATTTATATAATTTGCAGGAGACATTTATTCTTTTTATATCAATTCTAAAAGAATTCACTATTCAAAGTTAACTTTTTGCATAAGATTTAAAAGATTGCTTTAACTAGCTTTATAGTGGCTCTGATATGTCTATATGGTGTCTTCTGTGACAGGAACTCTTACTGCCATAAATTCTGTATTTACTGGACCGTAATTGTTTTTTTGTTTCACATTTATTAGAAAGATACTTAATGAATGCATAAAACTTTATGCTGGGTTTAATATTCTTTATTTTATTGTGTATAATAACAAGAAAAAATAGTTAACTGGGGTTTTAATACTTGTTAAAATTGTATAATAGTTATTTCTAGCAACAATGATATGCTTGTCTGACTTGCTAGAATTTATGGAATGCATTGATTTCTATAGTTTCCTTTCAACATTATATTTTTAAGTTATTTCATATCCTATATTGATATTTAAGTATGTAAAGAGATTGTTTTACTAATTTTTGTTACCTAAATTTTAACATGCTGGAGGTAATATGCTTGTTGCTTAGTATCTTAGACTAGAACTAAATATTTTTTTTCTCATGTCTTCATACGGTAGGTGAAACATACTAGAAAACAGCTATCATTCAAAATGAGTTGGTTTTGATGTCTTCTTATATATAACCTTTTGACATTTTTGGACTTCTTGCTTTCGATAACCTTTTGGACCCAATTTTTGGGGAACTAGAGCTTGTCTTATAACTTGAAAAACAAAAAAAAAAAAAAAAAAAATTACACAAATAAGGTAACCAAAACTGTGGATTTTGTTTAACATGTCAACAAAGCCAAATCATAAAAATGAGATAATTTTTGAATTTAGGTTTTCAAATTTTCATGGTTTTTTGCTACAGTTATTATAGAAGTAAAAGTAAATAATAAAATTATGGGGTGGGGGGGTATGCAGAGGGATTTTAGTGCGGGTCAGTTCTACCTAGTGCCCCTCTTGATTATATTTTGGGTTATCTAAATGCTAATACCATGCCAGTGTAAATTACTAAGTCTGTTTAAAGTGGTAAGGTATGATACAGTTCCTGGAGAATTGTCAGCTAAACTTTTAGTATACCAAGGAACAAAAGTAGAAATGACAATTAAGGCCTTTAGTTTTTGACAAGTTATTTTCATTTTTTTTATTGGCTTATTGCAATTACTCAATCATCTTAACACTGAACATTCTGTTGTATTGATGAGAACAAGTTTAATGTTAGTTCAACTTGTAAAGCAGTTACTATTTGAGCTTTTTGAAAGTCAACATTTAAAGGCCAAATCATACTTTTTACATACAAAACAAGCAGATAAATCCATCTGGTGTTTAAGGTGGTGTCACAGAACTGAAATTGAAAATATTCTTTCCCATTTTTTTTTTTTTTTTTTTTTTTTTTTTTCTCCATAGAAAAAAATTACTGGAAGTCAGAAAACATCACTAAGACTAACCAATTAATACTGGCCTCATCTGTATTTCTCCTTTGAACTTTACTGGTTAGTGACCATCAATAAATGTGGACAGTTTTCCTTAACATCCTTAGGACATCTCAGTTTCTGAAGTCCCTGTGCAATCACATCTCTATTAAATCTGATATTCCTTTATGATACAATTCTCGTATATAAAATTATCTATGGTACTCTAAAACCGGTCTTGTTCAAAAACAATGATGGCAGTAGATGAATAAGACGCCATATTTTGGGGGAATATAAGATGCTCTTGATGTATAAGATACACACCTATTTTGAAAACAGTTTTGGGGAAAAAATGTTAGTTGTATTTGAAAGATGTTAAACTATGAATTATATTAGTTTTAAACAGGAGCTCAAAATAAGAAAATGCTTTTAAAAAAAGTGTACAGTTTTGTTCAAAACCTATAAAATCCTCCTTGCTTTCACTATCGCTTGGAAAAGAATCAGATATTTCATCATTGGCATCAATATTAGGATCAAAGAGAATGTCTCCTCAGTCCCATCCATTGCATTACAGAGGAAGTGTTGATCTTTTCGTATATATTATTCCAATCTTCATTGTATAGGATGCAAGCAAATTCTGATGTCAAGTTTTGGGATTTGAATTACGCTGTAATTTTAAAATATGGTCTTTGTAAATTAAATGAAACAAGTTTGCTTTTTTTTTAAATTTAGGATGCTTTTTCAGAAAATGTGTGAAACTGTTTACATGTTTTAAAATTCTCTTTTCCAGGTGGCTGCTTTGGAGCAGAGTCTAAAAAGACCATTGTTGGTAACTGGGGATGGGCATGGTGGCTTGTCACTGACGTACAGAGGTAAGCAGTAATCCTCACACCCTTTTATTCATGGAAATGCTTCCTCGGTAAAAACAAAACCTTTATAGTGAAGTTAGACCTATTTTCTGCTGCATTTATATCACTGTAAAGTATTGTTGATTATTGATTTCTACTATGGATGCATGTCAAAAATATGATGATGGTTCATTTCCCATGGAATACACAATTCTTGATCATATTCTTCAAAGGGTTGAGCAGCTTTTGAATAATCTGTTACATTGACTCTGAATCTTTAGATCACTTTTTAAAACAAATATTGCCGAGGAGTGAAGGTAGCTAAAATGATAGTGGTGTCAAGGGAAAAAACTGTCCTTGACTGTTTTTTTGTCGGCATGAAGGTTAAGATTACCATTCTCATAATGGGTAGAACTTCAATTCTCTGAAAGCCTAAAAAAAAAAAAAACGGGCAGATTCATCACTTGGAACAGTACCAAATTCTGGGAGGATGAAATTGTGAAGCTGCCTCAAAGGTGAAAAGTAGTGGAACAAAAAAAGGCAAATGGTTAAATATGTGTACAAATGTTTATCTTTGAAATTCACTTATAAGCTTATATCTTATTCCAACTGACTATGTTGTTTGCACATAGAATGTCAATACTATTTAGTTTATCTATTGTGATCTTCATATGCTCTCCTAGAGAGTGGTTTGAGTCAATTAAACTACTGACAGAGCCACATTTGTTGGAATTTAATCTGTGGTGAACAGGCTCATTATGTCTAAGCTCACCATCTCATTGGTATGAATTGGTGCATCTCTGGTGTCAACAAATTGGGCAGAGTTCACTTAGAATGAAAACTTACCTGTTCATGTGTTGATAATACTTACAAGTAATCTGCTCAGCAGGTAACAGGCAAAGCCTCAACAACTGACTCTGGGCCTCAGTGAAGGACCATCTTTGTGGCTTTTGGGAAAGTTGTGCACAAGTGATAGCTTACTGTAACATTGGGTCAGCTATCTGTATTCCTTCCTTGTTAAGTAATTTTTGTTCTTGTTCAGGTTTTGTAACAGCTTCCTCTCAGTTTCAGAGCCTTTAACTTGCTACAGATACCATCCTCAAATACGCTCACCAGTTTTTCTGAGGATTCCAACTTTTTTTTAATTGCATTCACCCCAAATAAGGCAGTAAATCACTAAGATGTAAAGGATTACTGTGTGTGGAAGTATTAGAAAACAGGAGGATTACTAAGGAATGAGAACAAAAGAGTAATCGGGAGGATTACTGGGTATGTCTCGTTAGCAACTTTCCCAAAAAATTTGAAAATAAGTTTTGAAATGGAAATTAGAAGAAACATGCAATGACTAAACATCTGGTTCATTTCTGTTCTTTAATATGAAAAATTAGATATTTTAGTGAAATATGTATACGGCATTGAGATTTTAATGGATAATATGATGCAACTTTTAAAAAACAAAGGCAAACTTGGCCCTTCATGTCTGCGAAAAAGTGTCAAAAGGAAGTGTTTTTTTTTCTATTGTCACCAATATTATTTTAACAACTTTCACTCCTCAGCAATGTTTGTTTTAGAAAGTGATGATTAGAATTGTAAAACCTAAACATATGAAGTGAATTTATACCTTTTTCTTTGTTCTTAACAAAAATATTTATATATTAGATTGTTTATTCGAATAGTTGGCAAAACATCAGTTAATTTCTAATTGATTTGAACTTTATAAAATGGTAAATAAGGATTTCCTTATAGTTAGTTCACATATTTTAATTTAGTAAATGTTTATAAATTTATGAATACAAATTGTATTCATACTTATTTCTTTACTAGCTTAAAAGCCAGCATATCAGGCAGCATTTAAGCTAGCTCCTGCAGAGGGCTCTTGATTAGGCCTCCATCATAATAGGTAGGGTGGAGTAGATATGATAGGCAACAATAAACTACAGAAGTTAAAACTGATTGCTACATTTAAGTATTGCATTAATATTTAAGCTTATGTTTTAAAATTTCAACGATAATTCTTTTGCTGTCACTTAATTTAAAGACAATTTGATGTACAGACGTCCTTACTTTCCATACAATTATTTTTATTTCATTGGTGACTTTTGCTGGATTTTACAATTCCCAAATCTATTTCCAAATTATAAAAATTATTGTACAAAAAAATTTGTTGTAAAAAATCACGTAAAATATCACCAAAAATAACTGTAGTAATGAAAACTTGGGAATCCAAAATTTCAGGATTGCAGGTCCAGATCCAGCCCAGAACGTTCTTAATTAGCTCATGGAGTTTGCCTGATTCCAAAATGGTATATGTTGGGCTATGGCCTCTAGGAGTAAAGTTGAAAAAGTGTAACACACTGACATTTGCATTTATTATATAGATAAATGAGAAATATTGCATTGTATTAATTTTAATAAAATTGTATTAGTTTTTAGAATGTTATAAATATAAATTTTTTTGTAAATAAACTATTTAATAACTAGTGTTTAATATTTTTGTTGTAAATTCTCAAGAATAAAAAGAAAATGTATAAATTCACTTTCATCAAATGTTTAAATTTTCTTACAATTCTAGTCAATGCTTTTGAAAACAAACATTGGAAAGGAGTGAGGGTAGTTAAAATAACTGTAAATGGAAAAACTGTCCTTTTGACACTAGAAAATTTTGGGGGCTTAAGAATTCAACTTTGCCAAAAAAAAAAAAAATTTACATTGGGATGGCTGTTTTACGGGGTTGTATTATACTCAAGGATGTAATTTATTCCCTGTTTTATACTAATGTCATATTATACACAAGAAAATGCAGTATGTATTTTTAACACTATTGTAATTATTTCTCTAACTTTAGTTCATAATTGTTTTAAGCTACAAAATTAGACAACAATAATTAAAAAAAAAATCATCTCTTGTACATAATATAAAATAATTGTAATTAACACATATTTGTTGCTTTTATGTAATGAAATTTTATGTAATTAATTAAATTTTATTTAATGGATTATGTTACTGATATTTTGATTTAATATAACATAATGAGTTTTGATGTTATGCACCATACATTTTTTTAGAAGTAAAATTAACTTCAGATAAATACTTTTGTTTTCTATCTTTCTGACTCTTGAACTGTTTTTGTTTTTCTGTTCAATATCATCTACTTTAATTTATAAAGAACTCTTGGATAGATGAATCTTGGTGCAAGACTTGGTGGGGGGGGGGAGGTCAAGTCATTTCTTTATCACAATGACTTTTTCATTTTACCTCATCTCAATGTTTTCAAGTCTTCCACTTCTGCTGCCACAAACTTACAAAGTAAATGATGAGATAATGATATTTTTTTTTTTTTTTTATATCAAGAACAATATTGGGGAGGAAAATGTATGACAAAGTGGGAAAAGTTTTTGTTTGACTTGTTCATGTGCATATGTAGTAGCACCAACATAACAAATTTAGTCTGATGTCCTAAAGGACGAAACGCATCACCCCAAATTTTTCCCACTATGTCATATGCTTTTCTCCAAAGTAAATAATGGGGAAAAAAAAATCAAAGAATTTTGATAGAAGAAAGTGGGGGTTACAATAGCCACTGAAGGTCAAACCAAATTCTCTAATTCTTGCAAATGGAATATGTGATTTGGCAATGAAAGAGAAAAATATATTTGATGGCATTAGAACTGGTTGACCTAGGTCATTTTAGTCTCTATTAGTATTGTATTTGTTACAAACTTATGTAAATAAGACTGGCAATATAATGTGACCTTATCTATAAATTAAATAATAGTACATTAATGAGGCATAAATTATTACTTAAATGATAATACCTCAACCATTATAGGTATCTCTGTATCATGTATTATGAAACTTCATGCAAAAAATATTGATTAGCAGATTTAAATTCTTTTTAATCAAGTTTATACTTGAATATCTGTCTATATTTCTGAGATGGGGTATTGTAACTATTTACACTATTTACATTGTTTGGACTGTTGTCCTCCTCTTTGTCATATTCATGACATTTTGGCTGTTGTACGTTCCAACCTTCTTCAGGTGATATACATTGGAATTTTGAAACAAACCCTTTATTTTGTCCACTGGGGACAGATTGTTCTAGTTTCATGTGCCATGCCTTTTCTTGATATTTCACTTTCAGTTATTTCCCTTTAGTAACTCAACTCTCCAAGTTTTTGATCACCTCTGCTGTGGCCAGGTATTGAACTCAAAACTCTTTGGGTCAAGTCACTGGATTACTTCAACCAAATCTTTTATCCATTGGGCCATGTGTTGGGAATATAACAAAGATGAGGACAACTGTAAGAACAATGTAAATGTAAAAAGACTATATTTGTCTTTAAGCTTCTAAGGATCAGGTATTTCTGTATTTGAGAGAACAAATTTTTAACCAATATGTGATTTGTAATTTATATATTCTTGTTCATATCTACCTACTCGTATCTCTGAATGGTCTTTTTATATCTTCCTTCCAGTACTGCGGAGAGGGGTCTGGCACTCATTATTTTGAGGCCCCTTGTTTAGAAAAGGAGATGCTGGGATAAACAAACTCTATCGAGTGTATCTTATAAGACTTTTTAAAGAGTGTGTCTTACTTGGCAACCTTTGCAATTGAGTGTGATTTGGCACGAGAATTAGACTTTGAGGAATTTGTTGTGCATTTTGCTTCAATAAAAGCTTGAAAATGCACTTTTAAGCTGCTTTGGAATTCATTTGGTCTTAGTATTTTTTCAATAAAATACCGATTCATAATTTTGCTCTCTGCTTTTTGTAAAGAAGCCCCACCTTTAAACCCCTAAAAGTATTTTCTTGAGGCCCCTTGGTTTTCAAGGCCCAGCAAAACTTTTTTTAAGTAAATGTGGTATTCATATATTATTTGGGTCCTTTGTAAAATGTGATTTAATTTTATTTTTTAACTTAAATTTTCAGCATTTCCCTTGAGGTGATGACTTTGAATCCAATATGTGAGAGTGTAGAAACTGCAGAAGGTGTCCCTATTACAGTTACTGGTGTAGCACAATGTAAAGTCATGAAAGAAAAGGATCTCCTCAGTCGAGCTTGTGAACAGTTTCTTGGCAAAAGTATTGATCATATTGAAAGAGTTATTTTACAGACATTGGAAGGACATTTACGAGCTATTCTTGGTAAGTTTAATATATTCAATTTTTCTTGTAGAGCTGAAATTTTTGATTTCCAAATTTATTTCTTTATTTAAAAAAAAAAAAAAAAAAAAGAAAAAAGCAAGTATATATATATATATACACACACACACACACACACACACACAAGGTAACCCCAAAAGTTCTGTCCGTTTTTAAAGGAAAAAAAGAAAACGCTTCACAGTATGTGTAACTTATATTTAGTCTTCAAAGTAATCACCATCGGCATCCAGCACCTTCTGCCAACATGTCTCCAGCTGTTCAATGCCCTTGCGGTAGAACTCGGGGGTTTTGATGCAAAGAAGTCCGTGAGGGCTTTGTGCAAGTTTGCTTCATTGGTGAAGGATTTCTCACGAAGATGATTATCCAGGGAGTGGAAAAGGGGGTAATCAGTTGGCACAAGGTCAGGTGAATAAGGTGGATGGCACAGTCTCCCACCCAACTTGCTGTATGGTATCCTTGACCAATCATGCGGCCTAGCATTGTCATAGAAGAAAAGCACACATTTGCGATTCACCAGTGCTGGCTCCTTCTGGCGCAATGCCTGTTGCACACGTTTCAATTGCTGTGACGACCTGTCCACCAGACACAAAGCATAATCTTGTGTGGGTGCATAGGCGGTCTTGTGGTGTGAGGGACAGCATCCTGAGGAGACAACCAATGTCTAGAACGCTTGGGAGTTTCGTACAGAACCCACTTTACATCACTGGTAAGCACTTGATTGAATAAGAATGCAGTACGGTGGCGAGAAAGCAGCGATATGCAGGCTGCCACTCGTTGTCCCTTGTGGACCTCCAACAGTGTTTACGGAACCCACTTGCTCAGTTTGTACATCTTACCTAGGCAGTGCAGGTGAAGTCTAACTGTTTCATCAGAAACGTTGAACAGTCTTGCAAGTTCACCACACATTAGACTACTGTCCTCTTCAAATTTTTTTATAATGTCTGATGTTCCTACTTCCGGCTGTCTGAATTTGAAAACAATTGCTACACACATTTTGTATATATTTCAATTTCATTCAATGACTAATCAAAAAACGGACAATGTTTTTGGTTACCTTTGTGTGTGTGTGTGTGTGTGTGTGTGTGTGTGTGTATATATATATATATATATAATATCTATATATATATATATATATATATATATATATATATAAAACTTGAATTTAGTGTTTTGGGGCAGCAGATCATTTTTCACACATATATTGTTAAATATAACGAACAACGAATGTCTATTATGTTTGATCATGAGCTGTTCTAAACTCTGTATATTTGCTTTAATTTCAGGAGAAAATAGACAAAAATTGTCCAACATTTGGAAATTTTTTTTATTATTGTTGCATAGCAATCTTCTTTGTCAGCATAACTGAATATCATCTTTGATGGTGAATATCCTTGTTTAAACATCCATATAACCACTCTGAAGATGGCTCATATGAGTCAAAAGCTTAGATCAAGGAACAGCATATTAAAAAAAAAAATAAATAAATTCCCAAATATTGGCAAATTTTTCTCTTTATTTTTTCCTGAAATTAAATCAAATATATGGAGTTTAGAACGGCTCATGATCAAACATAATAGACATTTGTTGAGTGTTATATTTAATATATATAATTATTCCAGGGACCTTCACCCTCTCTAACCCTCTAACTTTCTGTCCTGGAGTAACAAGTTACCATACAGGTTTCACGTACGATTTCATTTTCAAGTCTTTTTCACTGCTCTTTAGACTGTCATAGCTGAAACTCCTTTTCTCATGTGTAAAACATCTTATGAATTGAGTTGGATCTTTTTTAATTGATCTCTTTATCTTTGAGTTGAAATGATGATCCCTCTTCCTGTTGTGACCTCCTGATCCAGTTTTCCTCTCTACTGTTCCATCTTTTTTAGACATTCATTCTTGATGGTTCTTGAATGGATGGTATGAATGTTGGTACCATTACTGAAGGCCTGAATAATCTTTTACCTCTCACCATTGCTCAGTTGGGAAGACACAAAATGATTTTAGCCTGTTCTCTTTTTAGCTGAATAACTCAAAGGGTTTTTCAGTGATTCTTACGACAAAATGTGTCAAGGTGGCTTATCCAAAAACCTGGTAAAAAGTAAATCAATGATTTTTTTTTTTTTTTTTTTTTTTATAAATATTTTGTGGGATGGGCAATTTTGCTGTTACTCAGTGTAACCACACACACACACACACACACACACACACACACACACACACACATATAGTTATGCCCAGGGTTTTGTTAGGATTACGATAGCCGGTATGCAACGAGAAAATAAAAATAAAAAAATAAATTAGAGTATGCCAGGGTTGAATGTAAGATTGATGAAAAGAACGATGGGAGGGGAATTCTCCAATTCCGGGTGTTGGTGAACGCAGTGAGAAAACGAACAATATGCAGGCACAGAACAACAGAAGACGACACGAGAACATATAATAAAATTACTTTATAAAATATACAGTGTATTAAATTAAAGAAAAGAAAACTAAATAGTAAAAGGGATGAGGGGACAATTGGTTGATCAAACATATATTAATGTGACGAAATACAGACAAAAATAGTGACAGCAGATTATAGAATATATTCATAAACATGTAAAGACTTACAAATTGTAGGGATCGACGTCAATCGATTGTTATCAGAAATAAAGTTTGAAAGAAAAGATGTCCATTCAATTCTCTGAATGAAAAAGGTAGAGTTGCTAATATCTTGATTTAAGTACTGGATTAATGCTGTTCAATCCTTGCCGAGGACCAGTAGTATACGCAGATAAACCACAGGAGTATAGATGACTTGGGTTTGAGAATACCACTCAGGATTCTTTTGTCAGTCATTTGATTCTTGGTGACGTCCAATTCCTCTGAAAGCAAACAGCTAAGTAAAGTTGTTATATCCCAACACGCTTGTAATTATCAGACAAGCAGCGTTTGTCTGGACTGCGACCAGAGACCAGGCAGGAGGTTGGGGAAAGGAAGGTTCTCTTCTAAGAACTGGCTTTAGTTTAACTGGGTACAAAAACAAATATTCCATAATCTATGTATTCAAAGAAATAAAGAGAGGACTGTTATTCGCATATCTCGACACAAATTTGTAAGGTATTAAAAATATACTTGTAAAATCTAAGGTGGGGGTACAATTATTGGTCTATTGTAACAATATGTATATATTAAACTCTCTCACACATCATTTTCAACATACGAGGGTTCAACAGCTCATTTCTTACAACTGAACAGCCCACGCATGATTTGATTATAGTGGTGAAGACTTGTGCAGAACCAACCACACTATTAGAAAAGACAAATACAGAAAACTGTTGCACAGTTTGCCACAGTATCTCCAAATGACCTTTCTCAGGTCTAGAGTGAGTTTTCCTCCTAGTCTAGTTGTTACCTAAGGTTGTAGGACAGAATATGACCAGCTATTTGTCCATAAGTCGGGGAGGGACAAGAGATGGATTCATATCCTTTCTCAAGAGTGTTTGCATGTATTGTAAGTGATTGTAATGAACTTGACGAATTCAAACTCAATTATCCAATTCCTCAATCCGAGTCGGTATCCTTTACTCTACCATACCTCCATATATATATATATATATATATATACACACACACACACACACAGTTGTATGGATATGAGTTTGTAACCCTGGGTTTCACACTTTTATAATCATCAGACAAACGTGAAACCCAGGGTAACAAACTCATATCCATACAACTGAATATGTTAGCTCTATCACTGATATTGAACACTTTCAATATATATATATATATATATATATATATATATATATATATATATATAATAAAATTATTTATTTTAGGATAATAAAATGTTAAAAATCGCTACATAATGGCAATTAAATTTCAACACTACAAATGTCCTTGGGTGATGTTAAACTACTGGTGAGTGGAAGATTAATTACAAAAGCACAATACTTAAAAAAAAAAATTAGGCTTGTTGGTTTTGCCATAATTAACCTATTGAATGTGACCTACGCTAAATTCAAATTCAACAGAAAAAATTTTAATATAGGTCATGACACAAAGTTGTCAGCATATATATCTTACACAATTTCCTTATGGGCCGATACAAGTTGTTACATTATTTCATAAGCTGTATCAAAGTCAGGTGTTCAACTTTCCTAAGAAGTAAAAGTGAAAGGGGTGGAGAGATAATTTAACATATTGCCAACTAGTTATGTGCTTGTTCAGCTTCTTACAAAAATTTTGTAGTTGATAAATAAAAGGCCCCTTTAAGAAACTGGTAGATAACTTGACTGTTTAAAAAGAACAAAAAAAAAAACCAGATCAAAAATACAGAACTACTTTGGAAAATTAATATACAACTATTAAAGAGCATCCATATAAGATGTTAATAATACTAACTAAACACATGTACATCTGTATAAGATGTTAATAATACTAACCAATCCTCAATAAAAAGCAATATGAAATCAAAATGAATTATCCAAATAGAATAGTAAGCCATATAAGGTGTACAACAGTTCATCTACTCATAATTACTATAAGAAAAAGTATTATGAAATTCAAAGTTTAAACATATTGTAAAGTAAAAGGTAGGCTATGCCTACAATTTTACAGTCCTTCACTTCTTTGGTTTAATGAGTTTTTATCAGAAAATCTGACAATTTCTAATTTTTCATATAAGCATAGAAAATAGGGTTCATTTAAAGATCTACATGTTCTAGCTGTTTTTAAATTTTCGATTTTACCTTAAGAGTTTTTATTAGCTTATTTTAAATTCCAAAAATATTTAAAAAGATGTACTATTTTTATGAGTACTATTGGTGAAGGATATGTTGATATCACTTAGTCTTAAAAGAATTCTTAGTACTACTAATATAAAATTTTTCAACAGTTGGATTCTCTGTTGTAGAAATAGTACTTAGATAAGAGAGGTGGTTAAACATTGATTTCGTAATGGGCATTCATTAGAATCTTTGCAATTACATTGGTTATATTATTAACAGTATTTACCTTGTGATGTGCATTATTATCCATATTTTTTAAATTGGTTTAAAATTTTATCATATTTCTTATTTAGATTATTAGTACAGATATAATTTAGTTTTAGTGTATTTTCCTAAGAGGATTACTTTTAGGGAAATGTTTCTCAATTAAATGGAACTTCTGGTCTAACTTAGTACTGACTAATTGGTTAAATGGGGGCGTGTACCAAATGATTTTCCTTTTCCTTAGATCAATATTATCATATTTTCTATACTCGATTTCAGCGTACCTGTAACCACTATTTTTTAACTTTTACCACACCACAGGCGACAATAGTTGCCATAAAATTCTCTCCCTTGCTACTATCTGCAACTTCTGTCGTCTGAGACAGTTGCTATAAATAAACACTTGTCAACTGTTATTTCTGGTATTTTAAACTGGAAATTGCCTACTACTGCTTTGGAACAAGGCTAAACTTCCATTTTCCAATTCCATTTTGAATTCTTCTAGACTCTACATGAGGTGTAACATTGATTAAACCCGCGTTAATTTTTTTGCGATTTTTTTTTTTTTTTTTTTGTAAACAAAAATGGCCATGTCAATATCCAACAAAGTCTTTATTCAGGAGTTTTCAGGACTCCGATAATGATTTTTGAAGGCTTTACTTGAGTGGATATTGATGGTGAAGTGGTCAGAGATGGTAACCACGCTAGTGACGTGGAGGAAAGTGATGATGACCACTAGCGATTACTATCATCCACGCCTGAGTAATTTTATGAAAGCCACTGGCAGCCATCGATATATCTCATAGCCTTTCTGAAGGTGAATTATTTTGTCTATTTATAAACAATGAAATAATAACTTTATTTGTCAACAAGACAAATAAATATGAGTCAGGAGAAAGAAAGAACAAACAAATGTTAGTATCTTCTCGTATGTAAGCACAAGGAGACACATCACATTTTTGACAAAATGAAAGCCTTTTTAGCGATTTTTGCTTCTTATTGCACCCCCAGATCTCTGCAAGGAGTAATAAAAGTTAAAGTACGTTGAATTATGTATTTTTTAATGTATTTGTTTTTTATTTCGCATTTTTTATTTCACGTTTCAATTTTTTTGTTTTCAACATCAAAACATGCATGCAAAATGTAATGCATTACATCAAAATATTACTCATTCATTCTTTTATTAGTATGCAAAAATTAAAATCTATACACACAATAAAAAGAAACTTATAACAATTTTAAAACAGTAGGTGTTCATGTTTTTGCACCCTCAAAAAAAAATGCATTGGCAGTGGAACAATTCTAGAAAGTAATTAGTGTGGTAAAAGTTAAAGCAGTATTATAAACACCGCTGTATTTATCAAACACATCTTTGACAGATGAGTTGTTGCTAATCCTACATATATGTTTGATTACAGATGGTAATTAAACATAAACCCTCATCTATATAATATTGAATGTCTGACTTCGATACATCTTATGAAATAATATAACAACTAGTATCTGCCATGAGGAAATTGTCTAGGATTTATATGCAGACAACTTCATGTCATGACCTATATAAAAATTTTTTGCAGTGAATTTGAATTTGGCATAGGTTGCATTTGATTGGTTAATCACAGCAAAGTGCAGAAGATTTTTTTTTCTTTAAGTATTCTACTTTTGGAATTAAATTAAACTTTCAATTGCCATTATGTACCACTTTTTAACATGTTTTAATATCTTAAAATAAATAATATTTAGCTCTACTCTGTATTGAGCTCTTTTAAATGTTATATACAGTGGAATTATACTCATTTGTTCTCATTTGTCCTGGATATATAAACAACAAATCGGAAATATTTACCAATCTAACATGTTTCACTTTTATTAAAGCTTTGTCAGAGTATGAGATACAGAGTAAAAGAAACATTCTGGTATTAAATATCTTATGGTATTGAGTACCTTATAAATGATTTTGAGAATTAATTTTCCAGCAATGCAGTTGACTATATATTGTACACTTACATAGTTATATATCTGTATATGAGTGATACATTGAGAATAATATTTAGAAAATGGCTCCTGTAAACTGCTTGCAATTGAGTTTTATATTTTACTTGATTCTTACAATGAAGAACATGGTTAAAATAGAGAAAAGTACTGTTTATACATTAGACAATTTTAAAATACCAAAAGTAAAAGTATTTTAGAAAAACTAACTTCAAAGGACTATGTTGCAAAATACAGGAATGATGAAAGACAATTGCGAAGTTTGAGTTTTACCTTTTGGTTTTTGTTGAATTTTTTCTGTTTTTGTTTGGTTTTTTTTTTTTTGGTTTTTTTTTTTTTCTTCCACCTCTACATAAGAAAACAATCCCAAATCACTTGGTAATATTCTGGATGATGTGAGTAAACATTGAAATATTAACAAAATTAATTACTCTTTATTTTTTATTTGAAGGCTTATTTCAAGCATTTAAATAAAATTGCAATATGTGCATGGAGCAAAAGTCTGCAAGCTAAAGTCCCACAGCTTCTCTGGTCTAACCTATGACTGCTGTCTGGCTGTTTCTTCGTCAGCTTAACTTCTGCTGATTGGTGCTGCTATAATGCAACAGAAATGTAAACATGTAGCATAACTGCATAATGTTATCAATTCTGCTCCATTTACCTGTGCAATTTTAATGTAGAGGGAGCCAGCTTGTGCAAATATCTGAAAAAAGGTGCTGGAGAAAACTAAATCTTAAGAACTACTAAGTAGTTATTGCCTTTTTTTATATACAGTTTTATTTACATAAAATTGTAAAGTGTGCTTTACTAATAATTTCATTGTATTCACATAGTGTGCATTTGACAATTGCAAAACATAATTTTTATACTTTATATATAAATATATATGTATATATTGGGTTGGTGCATAATTATCAGGTGTTTTTGTAGGCAACTTATTTAATAAAAATTGCTGTTTTTTTTTGTTTTTTTTTTTACATATTTTAATAAAAATATTTTATTTTCAGGTTATAAAAATGCGTGTCAATAATCATACTCATTTAAAAATGTTATTTTTTCATAATAAATATTGTTTAAAAACAACTGATACACCAACCCAAAATTTATAAATGTTGATAGTATAGAAAAAAGAAGAAAAATGTTAAGGATGAAAAGATAAAAATTCCCTGAAGAAATGAAAGAAGAGGTCAATAAATTATTGTTCTGTAACTTAGTGTTTGTCTGGTTTGTATTTTCACTTTATCTGTTTATTCCTGTCTGTTGCCTGTGGTAATTTTTGAAACATTAAATAGACCATTTTATTTCTTCCAGGAATACACTGGTGTCATTATTTTGTAAGATTTTAAACATCATAATTGTCACTTTCCTCTTTCTCCATATAGTTCTGTATTGCTTAATGCAGAGATTGAACTTGCAACTTCCAGGAAAAGAACAAACCAACTTCTATATGTTAGGCTAAGTTTTCTTTTTAGAAATTGTTTTCTCACAGAAAAAATGTAACTTGCACAAATATTTAAAGGTTACTTTGTAGTCTGTATCAAATATATTAATGGTGAGAAAAAATGCCTAGCATGATGCATTGAATAAACATTCCTTGCAGCAGGCTCAGCAGATTGATTCCTGGAGGTTAGCATCAGCCATACTGATAGAAGGCAAAAAAGGTTCACTAAGATGATTAAAAGAGAGTAGTTTTGTTTTGGAGTTGTATAAAATTAACAAGCCATTTCTTCCCAATTAACAACAGATGGTAATTTTTTTATCGGCTGCCAATTTGATCTTATCAGACTTACCATTAAAATGGGAACAAATAGTTATCATCAATCTAGATACAGAGTCGAGAACTGATGATATCGGAAAGGTCATTGATGAAAATTTGAAACAAAGTCAGTCTAAGGATAGAGCCTTGAGGGACACTTGTGTTAATGCAAAAAGATCTGAGAGTGACCATTCAAGACTACTTTCATTTTGATAAGGAAGATTGAATCAGATCAAAAATTCAGCCAGAAATACTGTAATCCTTCAGATTGTAAAGACCATTATGTCAGATGAAAATATCTAGAGCAAAAACTCAAGCTTTGACATTCTTATCCAAAGCTTGATGGACTCTCAGCAGTAACTGCTAATGCATCAACAGTTGACCTAGAGAAGCAAAAGCCATATGGTTTGATCCTGTGAGGTTCAATGCCTAACCAATTCAGAGACTGGGAATTTGCTTAAAAGATAATAGATTAATAGTTAGAGAGATCAGACATTATTTTGGGGGAGGAGATAATTGGAATCACCCCAAGCAAGGTAGTAATGTCACTAAAACACAATGGGTTACAGGGTGTGGAAGAATTAGGAACAGAAACATTAATAATGAGCAGTAAGAAGAGTAATCAGATGGACAGTAGATAGCAATTGACATTGCATTTAAATTTTTTGCTGATTAAAGTTAGCTGGAAAACATTGAGCTGGAAGGAAGTTCCACGAGTGAAAACTGTGAGAAAAGAAACTGTTAATATAGAATTTATGATTACATCTAACTAGCTTGATTGTAAATTGATAAGATCTTGGTGCCAGTTTTGTACTGCGCTTAAATTCCTGAAGTCTAGATATCATGGAGCTCATCTGAACAATTATCATGAAAGTATTTATAGAAAAGACAGAGAGGCAAACTTATGGCAGTAGGAAAGTGACTGGAATGGAGCTGCCAAATCAGGACCAATGATATTGCTGATTCTTCTTTGGATCTTATCAAGGAGCCCAAGGTAAATAGCAGGGTCACCGGACTATATGTGGCAGCAATATTCTAAGCATGGACGAATGGTAGACTTATAGATATGCAAGATAGATTGGAGAGAAAAATTGCCTTGCCCGACATAGTTGACAGACTTTCTTAGCAGCTGACCTAGCAATGGATGCAATATATTCCACTTCATATTAGCAGAGAATATGAGCCCAAGAAGGCACAAGTCACTTTCTTGGAGGATAGCATCAGCCATGCTGATGAAAGGCAGTGAGTGGTCTCTCAGATGATTAATGGAGAGAAGTTTAGTTTTGGAGGCATTAAAATTAACAAGCCATCTTTTGCCCCAGTTAACTATGGACTTGATTTTGTTTTGGAAATCGGCTGCCATTTTGACCTTGTCAGACTGATAAGCCTTACTATCAAGGTAGAAGTAAATTGTGGCATCTGCATAGATATCAAGTCATCAGGAAGATCATAAATGAAAATTAAAAATAGAGTAGGACCAAGGATGGAGTCCTGGGGGGACACCTGCATTATTACAAAAGGATCTAGATGAATGACCATTCAGGATAACTCTCATTTCATTACTTGATAGGAAAGACTGGATCAGTTCAAAAAAAGTGTCTGCACACACTGCAACTTTTCAGGTTGTGGAGAAGACCTGAATACCAGACCCTGTGTAAGGCTTTCAAGATATCTAATGCAACAATTCGGGCTTCACTGTTTTTATCTAGAGCATGATAAACCTTTTCTGCAAATATTGTCAGTACATCAGTAGTTGACATGGAGAAGCAAAAGCCATATTGCTTGTCTGAGAAAAGGCCAAAGTTATAGCGTTTTGCCAAGTGTTTGCCAAAGTTCTTAAAAATGTTAACTTCAGAAAAATTATTTCCAACATGCAAGAAACAGCAAAGCTTTATTGTAGAGTTTAGAGAGAACATGAGCTCATTTTTTTAGGTAGGCATCCCAAACTAAAATTTTATTTTCAATACATCTAAAAATACTGTAATAGAGATATTGATAAACCATAAAAAAAAAATAGTACCACATTTATTTTGCTAGCTCCATTTGCAACAACAGTATGACCATTCAAAGTTCATGAAAAATGTTTTGTCTCCTGTGTTATTGAACAGAAAACCACTTTTAACAGTGTATAACTGAAGATGCAAGCTTCAAACAAGTTAAAAATCATAATTGTAATGCCATATAGGTAGTGTAGAAGTAAAACAAAGATAATACTAATGGAATTGGTAATTCTTAGATCAGACCGGCTAAACATTGGGCAAATTTCCTTCTCAAAAAAAATTCATAAAAGTATAATGCACAAGGGCAAATTTCATTGATCATATGTTTCATTTCAACAGTTAATGCCTTCTAACTGCTGCCTATACTTCATAGCACAACAGAGATGTCGCTCCCCCTGTAGTACCATGATTAAAAAAAATATATTTACACCAAATAAAAACAGTTGGAAGCATAATTTGACAGGAGAGAAAAAAAAAGGTAAAAATATACCGTAACAAACTTGCCATAAAAAAAAGTATCCATTGGAGGTACATGCCTAAAACCTTACTAATTTTGGGATGAGAATTCAACAAAAGCATAATATCAATTCTTTTTTGTAATATATGTATCTTATTTTGTAAAATTTTGTGGAATTATGTAATTTTTTAACTCTGCAAAAACAGAACAGTAATGACTACAAAACTTATAAATTTGTTTTACAAAAGGAAAACAAATATTTTGTAATAGTGCTTTACACTTCAGTTTTAAACTTATAGAAAATACTTTCTAGACATTGTGAATGGTTCTCCTGTACTTCCTCTCCTCATGTTGGTTTGCCAACTGAATTTCTTTATAAACCTTTGATACGGTTAATATTACTGGAACACTGCATATTCAGCCATCACTTGAAATTGTTCAAAGTTCCATCTAAAGAGAAATGTTGATTCCACTTGTGAATATCATTTGACAAAGGCCATCAGAAATAATCATTCTTGCTTTTTGTTGGAGCTAAAAACTTTGACAACATTAACTGAATATCCATGACTTGGCCAACGTAAAAGTTGGAGTTATAATGTTGCAACCCATTGGCCTTGGCATTTATATCTGAAAGTCACTGGAGATCATTCTTCATCACAACTGCTAGAGTTGTTTAAATACTTGGAATCACTGAATGCCTTTTCTTTTTTCCTTTGTCTTAGAGATGAAGATGAACCAACTGATTTTCCTGTCATCAAGTAGTTGCAAAGAGCAGCTTTCATCTGAGATTTACTTCCTCTGGTGTTGATCTTGATATCTAAAAGAATCTTCAGATATCTAATTTGATATTTCAGTGCTTCTAAATTACTTATTGTACATCTTTAATAAATTTCAAAGGACCACCATGCTTGATGACCAAGTTATTGATTCCGTTTCTCAGCAGCAGCTTGGCACTCTTTTTCTGTCTTTTGCCTCTCATTTTTAGCAGTCCTTTCCTATACATGAAGTTTCAGAAGTACTTCTTGTTGTTTGTGTCTTTGTCATAGATGTTTCGCATGCTTTCTTAAAATGCCAACAACTAATTGCCACTCAGTTGCTGAGTTTGCTTCCAGCCAAGCTGTAGTCTGGTTGTGCTTGAGCATGTTGGAGGTTGATTGATGGTAAAGTGATGTATGTTCTTTTAATTTTTATTTTGTAAGTTCCACCCCAACTTTCAAATATCATTAACACATTTAAATTTTGAGGAAATATTTTTACACTTACATGAAAGAAATCTCTGAAGATGTTACTTAAGTGGAAAAAAAATATTCAAATTCAGCCATAAACATACTATAAGTATGTCTGAATTTTACCAAAAAAATAAGTTAATAAAACTCAAAAAACCCCATTTTCATTGAGAGTTGGTACATGCATAATTTAAGGTATTCTCTTTGACATTTGACACAAAAAATTCTGCATTGAATATCTATTTTTCAAAAATGTACTTGTAATTTTTCATTGCAATTCTGAAATTCCTCCAATAAATTATTTTTCTATTAAATGAAGATATGTTTTAAGATTTGAAAAATGTAAAGTTTAATACCATTTTCAAGAGTTAATATTAGAAGGCTACTGTGCATAAATAAATATTATTTTCATTATTTTAAGCAAAAAAATTACTGGATTTAAGAGATTTTAAAATTTATTTTCATTTGTCATCAGGAATGGAGATTCAGTGTGTGAACATGGCAATGTTTTTTTTTCTTTTTTTTTTTTTTTTTTTTAAATAGTCTTAAGTTAAAACCTTATTATTTAAATATTTAAAATTGACTTTTAAATTTTTTTTTTTTTTTAATTTTTTCCCAAATAAGTTTTAGGCTGTAATCTTTCAAATAAAGACATAATGATAGTTTATAAACGACATTGAAAGTGCTTTTTCAATTTTTTTTTGCATACAAACAAGAATGAGCAAAATTTAAAGAACTAAAAATATACCCAGTTTGTTTATTTTATTTCAATTTTATATATATATACACACACACACACACACACACACACACACACACACAAACAGCAAAATTGTCCAATTTTAGATTAAGCTTTGAACTGTTGTATCTTAGAAGTGATTAAAGATATCTTACTGGAATTCTCAGATTTTTTATAACACTATTGAACTCTACTTTGAACAATAAGAATGTATTTAGCTGTAACTTGAACTTGACCCCTCTTGTTG
This sequence comes from Acanthosepion lycidas, assembly GCA_963932145.1. Classification (NCBI taxonomy): domain Eukaryota; kingdom Metazoa; phylum Mollusca; class Cephalopoda; order Sepiida; family Sepiidae; genus Acanthosepion; species Acanthosepion lycidas. Next base: position 56,878,893 of record OZ010596.1, on the reverse strand, counting down.
TTGTAACCTCCTGATCCAATTTTCCTCTTCACTGTTCCCTCTTTTTTTAGACTTATTCAATATTCTCTTGATGGTTCTTGAATGGACTTTGAAGATGGAATCCAGAGTATGAATGTTGGTACCATTACTGAAGAGCTGAATGATCTTTTTCCACACACCATTGCTCATTGGGTCTGACACACAACGATTTTAACCTGTTCTCTTTCGAAGTGTATAACTCAAAGGGTTTTTCAGTGATTCTTACAACAAATGATGTTAAGATGGCTAAATGTCTTATCTGAAGACCTCTGTGTGTGTGTGTGTGTGTGGTGGTAACTCAATTAGTTTAGTCTTTTTTTTTTTTTTTTTTTAAGATCTTAAACATTTTGACGGATGGACAATTAGACAACTGTTAAACAATTTGGACAATTTTCCTGTTACAGTGTTATTATATATATATATATATATATATATATATATATATATACTTTGTTCAAAATAGAATATTTTTATTTTGTCCAAACTGTCAGCTTGAATTGTTTTTAAATAAATTTATACTGTTTTATAATGCATCGGTAAAAAAAAAAAAAATATAAGAAAATGTTTTAAACTGTAATATCCATTGATGAAACAAGCCTGATTTAAAATAGAATTCAGCTGGTAATGTTCATTCATTCAGTCAGCAATACAAATTTTGATGTTTTGGACCCGATCGTTTTGCACAAATTTATTGCAGTATACTTTATTTTTGATTTGCATGTACCTTGAGTTGTATAGCCCCAGAGATATGAAACCAACTGATTATTAAAAACAAAAGAGATATTACTCTACAAGAAGATATAAATTTCATTTTTTTTATTTTTTTTTTTTTTTTTATGTCAAATTTCCTGCTATTTCATTCACTGAATTTTTCAACTTAGAAATTTTTTTATGCAGGACATCTTCAGACATTATGGTATGCCTGCCAAATTGACAAGCATTTCTTTTTCTTTAAAATGGGACTATTTTGATATGTGTAGGCACAACTCGGAGCACAACTAATTTGAAAACACCACTATGAAATCATCAACTTTGAAAATACAGAAAATCATTGTTCATCATAGAAATTGTGACATTGTGAAGAGATTTGAAACAAAAACTAATCATCACACATAAGGAATTGTATCTTTAGAAAAAAAAGACTAAACTTTGTTTAGTTTACATACTAATTTTATCAAAATAACCTTGAATCAAAAACCATTAGGCTATTGGTATTTTTTTTACAATGAAAAATATATGTACAACAAACTAAACAAAACTATATTAGTATTTGATACCCCCCACCACCACCCTAAAAAATACTGATAGAAAAAATCTGATATTTTGAAAATGTCTTGCATCCCCCAGAGAACTAACAAATCTCATCTAATAGGGGGAGGGATGCAAAATAGAAATAAAAATGGAGGACAAAACAGGTCTATGCACTTGCATGCCCTAGCTGTTAATCCAAGGGTGGAGGAAGGCCTAATAGGGCCAAACTAAAAAGACACTGCTCTAAACAACTCTAAACATGGACTGAGATGACTGACTTAGGTTAAGTAGCATCCAGCAACTACTCTGGGTCAACACCTCTTACTCTGACCAAGTCTGAAACTCTCACCCACCTTTTGCCAAATTTCAATGACGTCACACCATTAATTTCTGATCTTAAGCTGATGCTTAAAGATCAGGTAAGAAGAGAATTTCTCACCACCATGAAACTCCTGTCCATCCCATGACTCACGTAATGCCAAGCAAACACAAGAGCATGTAGTGCTAACCCTTTCTCAGTGACAGTACTATATTGGCACAGATGGAACTGGCTTCTAGGACGAAAACTTTCCAAGATGCAAACTGTAGCTTTCAATCAGCTCACACAAAGGGAGCATGACATTGCATGAAAGAAGTTGTGTCCAATGGACTCCTCTAAATCACACACATTGGTTTGGTTTGTAACCTTTTGCTTTTAAGTGGCAGAGCAGGAGTTGCATCATTTGAAGTTTGTGTTACAGATTTAAAGGAAGAAAATGGTGTAGATATTCTAGAAATATTGGGACTGTATCTTCCTGATAAAAGCCATAGATATATTTACTACATTCTACAACTTGCATTGGTGCAATAGTGTAAGCATTAGTAAGTTTGATAACATGTATTTTAATTTTATACAAGATATGAAATACTCTAAGCCCTGTTATGTAAGCTTCCTAAAAATGACACTCACCTTGTAATGTCAGCTGTTGAAAATGTGACATAACAATACAAGGTCTAATTTAAAGCATGTATTTGGATATTATCTTTCTAATTAGTGGGGTCAAGTGTTACTACCACCTCTTATTTCACTATACACACTGCAAAAGTTGAACCTGTATTTTGTGCTGGAAATTGATCATCTAATCATTAGATTAGGCATTTAGAGATCAACATTGGTGTAGCAGTCTATTTAACTGCAAATGGTATTGTAACTATTATTAATAACAAATTGGCTTCTATTATTAATGTTGCATGTATTTTTTTTTTTCCTGTTTTGCATATTGAATAATTTTAATGCTGCTAAAAACATTCTTCTGACAATGGTTGTGAATTTTACCATGATAGGAAGTTGGTGAGGCTTTTAATATAAAGCTAATGACAGCGGTAGAAAATCTTTGGAGTAACTGTGTATATGAAAAACAATGTAGTTATTGGTAACTTGGTATACAAGATTATTGCAGATATTCAGTGTGATTAAGAGGTGACACTAGTTTGCATGTTTTCTGATAGCAATGTTCTTAATGTGAACTCTAGATCTTCTACAAGTCACTTGGTTTTTGCTTTTGTATCAGGAAACCTGGGATTCTGTAGCACAGATACTGGAAACACACTCGCAATGGATTCTGGATCAGTACGCACAGACGTGACCTGTGTTGAACGCAGAAGCCTTCTGAGGTCTCGAACACTCACCTTTTTACACATTCTTGCCAAGCCAGAGAATTTGCATATTGAACTTGCTGTGCCAGCCTTGATCTGACCCAATGACGCATGCACCTCATCATTCCAGCACCAATGCTTGGATGGTTTGTCTTGCTAGCAATTCAGTCATCCTATATGCACATTTAGGCTATGTTACTTAAGTTCTCTTGGACCTCAAAAGTAATTTTCTAGCACAGCTTTTTAACCTGGCTGTTTCAGATATCTTCAACAATGACTCTCACATTGGAACTTGTAACTATCTACTGAAGTGAGAAAGAATTTGGAAGGCATTGTATTTGGCCTGGTAAGAATTTAAAAACTTAAATCCAGTGAGAGAATGAAAACAGCATTAAGGAGTAATATTAGCAAAACAAATGTAGAAAATTTGTATAAAAGTATTTTATAAAAGGAGTGCCAATTATGAATAGAATGAGTTAGGTGGGATGAGTGAATAGCAAGAAAATATTGGTGTTGTATATACAAATATTTAATAAAGATATCAACTCACAAGTGTGAAGGAACAGTTCAAGACTAGCAGCCATACCCAGCTGGTCAATCAGAAAAGTGTTCAATTAGAATGGAGCAAAAACAGTATCATGTTTACTTGTAACAGAGGCTTCTTCAATTACTTTAAAGTACTTTCATTAAAAAAACATTTTGAATTAATGCAGTTACTGATATAACAGAAGTAATCTGTATTTATTCAATCAAATTTAGCTGAGAACATGAAGGGCTAAAACAGGCAACATGAAGACCCACTTCAGATCACAATTATTTTGGAGTTTTTGAAATTCAATTTGTCAATGTGCTACCAAGGATGTAAAAGAGTATACATTTATAGAGCAATTGTTAAGTTTGATGAAAATTGGCTGAAAGATCAATGAAAAATAAGAAACCAGTAAAAATTGCCATTTTTCGCTATTTATGTGGGGTTTCCCTATATGTGTGGACTCAATTATCAAGTTAAATGACTGTTAAACAATCAACTTATTGTTGGCTACAATTGAGTGAAGTTTGTATTAGATTGCTTGAAAATTGAGGGAGTTTTTAGTTTAAAATTTGTGTTCAATTCGATTTTTCATTTTTCACTAAATGCAGTGGTGTAGAAATAAAAATGATTTATCGTTGAGCTCGTCATGATGTAAGTAACCTACATACTGAGTTTGAACGAAATTGGAGGAAAAAAGTTGAATTTATTGATTGTTTTTTTTTTTTATCAGCTTTATCAATTATTGATTTTCTTAAAAATTGTTTTTTTTTTTTTTTTGTTCTTTTTCTTTTAAATTTTTATGCTAAGGACCTATCTCTTACATTCTACAATGTATGTGCCAAGGTTTGGTAAAAATCAGTTGGATGGATCTTGAATGAAAAGGTATCACACAGGCATCCTCTGTTTGTTTATTTATTTATATATATTACATAACGATGATGGTAGTAAAAGTGGAATAGGCTTGTGGAAATAGCAATAATAATCTACTTGATGTAAAAGTCAATGAATAAAACTTTATTTGCTGCTGAACTTTTGAAAGTAAATAATGACAGTTGACTTTTTTTTTTTTTAAAGAATAAACTCTGCTTTATACATTATACTGCCAGATATTTTCAGAGGGGAAGTTACTGGCAAATATAAACACTTGTAATATTAAATATGATTCTATCAGTTGAATTTCAATAAATTTAAGCATTGGTTGTTGTATCTGATAAATTGGTGATTATTATAATATTGTGATGAAATTGCGGTAGCAATGGAAAATGAAAACAAGAACTAGAAGAATTCTGTCTAAATTTCTGGGATGAGTTATGATATGTTACTACTTATATGCAAATTATTGTCCTGTTCTCTGTAGCCTTCATTAAGAGCTAGACAGATAATTTATATGCTTTGCTAATTGGACCAGCATACTTATCTTGTTTCTTATACTTATAATGTTTTGGCCATTGTATCTTTTGGGCTTCTTTATATTCTGTAACCTCCTTTATTCAGTCCATGGGGGTAGATTGTTCTCATTTTGTTTTCCATGCTTAGAGAATGTTTTATATCAGTTAATACCCATCTGCCTGCCTCATTGTGTTGCATATGCAACAGCATATGTGACTTAGTAATATCAAACCAGAGATTGAACCATCAGGAAACAAGATCTGTTTTAACCAATGCTTTAATCCACTAGGCGATGTGTCACTTGAACTAATCAAATCCATATGGTCTTGATGGAATAATTATATGTATGATGATGTTGAAGATCAAGGTGAAAATATTATGGTATAGTAGGTTTATTATTGAAAACTATAATGAATAGCACTGTTATTACTAAAGCCAGACTGGTAGCTCATGGATTTGAGAAAGTAACAGACAATTTACTTCACTAACATCTTCAAAGAAAGGAGTTTGCTTTACTTTCTCAGGCTTTATGCAATCAGTAGGCTTGTAACTCTGTGGATGCCAAGGCGGCATGCTTAGAAGGGAATAAAATTAAAAAAGACTTTTTCCCTTTTCTTTTCCTTTTTTTCTCCTCCTCTTTTCTTTTCCTTTTTTTTCTCCTCCTCTTTTCTTTTCCTTTTTTTTCTCCTCCTCTTTTCTTTTCCTTTTTTTTCTCCTCCTCTTTTCTTTTCCTTTTTTTTCTCCTCCTCTTTTCTTTTCCTTTTTTTTCTCCTCCTCTTTTCTTTTCCTTTTTTTTCTCCTCCTCTTTTCTTTTCCTTTTTTTTCTCCTCCTCTTTTCTTTTCCTTTTTTTTCTCCTCCTCTTTTCTTTTCCTTTTTTTTCTCCTCCTCTTTTCTTTTCCTTTTTTTTCTCCTCCTCTTTTCTTTTCCTTTTTTTTCTCCTCCTCTTTTCTTTTCCTTTTTTTTCTCCTCCTCTTTTCTTTTCCTTTTTTTTCTCCTCCTCTTTTCTTTTCCTTTTTTTTCTCCTCCTCTTTTCTTTTCCTTTTTTTTCTCCTCCTCTTTTCTTTTCCTTTTTTTTCTCCTCCTCTTTTCTTTTCCTTTTTTTTCTCCTCCTCTTTTCTTTTCCTTTTTTTTCTCCTCCTCTTTTCTTTTGTTTTCTTTTTTTAAATGAAAAACTAATTGCTACTCTTTTTAATGAAAATTCTCAAGGGACTTTAATAATATTTTTTTAAACTTAGAAAGGTTAGTCTTATTTACTTGTAAAAAATCAAATTGTCAACTAAAGTTTTGTTGAAACAATAACATTACTTAAACATTCAGAGATGGTAATTTACATTGCCTATCTAATTCTGGAGATACCTTAGATTGAAAGCGTATGAACAGGACATGTGCGATCGTGGCTCACCACAATTTCCTTTCCTTTGTAGCTGTTAGTAAATTTTGTCTCTTTGCTATCTCTACCTAACTCCACTCTAACAACAACTGTTTTGATTAAAAGATGAATTCAAAAGTAAAGCTTCAGGAGTCTCCTTACAAAACTGTATTTATGCTTGTCAAAGAGAAGTGTCATTTTCTGATATTTTTCCATATAGTAATTTTATCTATACATAAAAATACATGCACAATACAGAAGAGTGTGCTGACATTTATATATATATATATATATATATATATATATATATAAAAAAAACAGAGTATGTCTGTCTGTGATATCTTTTCACTCAAGGTCCATCCAACTGATTTTGACCAAACTTGGCACTTACATTATACAATGTAAGAGATAGGTTCTTAGTGTAAAAAAAATCAATATTTAAAAAAAAATCAATTGGTAAAGCCAAGCAAAAATCGATAAATTCAACTAGGTTACTTACATCATGATGAGCTCAATGACACCTCATTTTTATTTCTACACCACTGCATTTAGCGAAAAACTGAAAAACAAAAAATGATTTCAACACAAATTTTGAACTAAAAACTCCCTCAATTTTCAAGCAATCTAATAAAAACTTCACTCAATTGTAGCCAACAATAAGTTAATTGTTTAACAGTCGTTTAGCTTGATAATTGAGTCCACCCATATAGTGAAAGCCCATGTAAATAGTGAAAAATGGCAATTTTTACTGGTTTCTTTCTTATTTTTTGTTGATCTTTCAGCCAATTTTCATCAAACTTAACAATTGCTCTATAAATGTATCCTCTTTTACATCCTTGGTAGCACATTGACAAATTGAATTTCAAAAACTCCAAAATAATTGTGATCTGAAGTGGGTCGTCATGTTGTTTGTTTTACCCCTTCATGTTCTCAGCTAACTTGAATAAATACAGATTACTTCTGTTATATCAGTAACTGCATTAATTCAAAATGTTTTTTAATGAAAGTACTTTAAAGTTATTGAAGATAGACTGTTATTTCTAAACATGCTGTTTTTGTTCCACTCTAATTGAATGCTTTTTCTCATCGACCAGCTGGGTAAATCAATGAATGTAGTCAATGTTGCTTTATTTATTAGACTTGATTTATTATTTAATTTGGATAACTTTATAATATCTTGTGTATTTTTGTTTTTGTTATTTTAACCTTATTTTTCTGCTTCCTTTTCTATTCATAGTTGAATATTTTCTTTTTCAGGCACATTGAGTGTTGAGGCTATCTACCAAGACAGAGACCAATTTGCTCAGTTGGTACGAGAAGTCGCAGCACCAGATGTTGGCAGGATGGGTATTGAGATCCTGAGCTTTACAATCAAAGATATTTATGATCAAGTAGAATATCTTTCATCCTTGGGAAGAACACAAACAGCAAATGTAAAGAGAGATGCTGATATTGGAGTTGCTGAAGCTCTCCGAGATGCCGTTATAAGGGTGAGTACATTGTGTGTGTGTAATATATATTGCTACTTTCTTTAATCCATTTTATGCAGCTAATCGACTTGAATAGTGTTACAGTTACTTCTGATTAACTTTTATTTCTTCTGAATAGACACAGTAATGTTTTGAAGCATTTTACCCAAATAATTCCACTATTGAAAAATAGTGAAGTTTCTGTTAAATTATTCATTATCTGAACAGCTATTAAATACTTATTTTTTTTTTTTGTCTTTCATTGAAACAGTAATTTTAATGATCATCATGAACTGTTGATAATAATGTATCACATAGAATAAACAGGCCACATTGTTGTTAAAAACATCTTAAATGCTTTGTTTATATTTCTACATGTTTTTGGATATTAATCGTTTTTTATATTTATAAGCTATTCAAGTGAATATCAGTTTTTCTATTGATATTATATTTAATTTTGCAATCTTAGATGAAATAACATACTGTTGTCATTGAATATATAAAATATTTAAGACTTTTGAGAAAAATTAATATTTTCAGAAAGAATTTAGTTTGTAAAAATTGTGAACTGAAAAATTATTTTTACTTTTGGTAAATCTTGTTGATTCATTAATTCATTACTATTTTCATTTTCAGGAAGCAGAATGTGAAAAAGTTCGGATGGACTCAAAATATGCTGCGGATGCTAAAATTGCTGATGCAACCAGAATGTTCCAGATGCAAAAAGCTAGTTTTGATATGGAAGTCAATGCAAAGGTTGAATATTTTTTTAAAATCCTTATCACTCTGAATATGACTTCATTTACTGTACAAAAAGTTTCACCTGCCACTGAAGGTGACACTGATCTCTGCACAATACTATGTTTGAATTTCATAGTTGTGTTGTCATATCCTGCTATGGTAACAGAAAACAACTTTGAATGAAATTGACAATAAAGATACTGCAATTGAGAGGCCTTGAAAAGAATACAGTGGAAAGGGAAGTAATGTTAACAATGCAGCATGCTGAAGGTTAACTAGTCAAGAATATGCCAACAGCCAGAACAAATTATTGAGTTAGTTCAGTACTTATGCTGCATATACTAGTTTAAGTATTTATTTGATTTAAATTGATGAAACTAGATTCAAATAAGACTGGAAGAAATAAATACCTAGAACTTGCATACTTAGGTACATAAAACATACCATTACTGGAAAAAGGAAATTTCTAACAAAAATACTCTTCAAATTTGTAAAAAAAAAAAAATAAATAAAAAATAAATTGGAGTGAAGCATTGCAGGACTACTTTGCATAATTTAGTAATATTATAATCTAATATTTTTACTTGTTCCCTTTTTAAGGCTATATGAAATGACGACTGTTGATATTCAAAAGCTATTTTCAAATGAAGAATAAAATATTCAAATGTTATTATTTATGTCCGAAGAAAGCGGCATTTTTCATGGCTATATTCAAAAATATATAATGTTATGGTTAGTGACTTGCAATAATAAATCGGTAAGCTGAATTCAACTTCCATTTGAGTTTATTACTTCACTTTTGCACAAATAACCTTGGGAAAGCTATGAATCCATCTTGTCTTCCTCCATTTAGGAGTTAAATACCAGGTAGACTTGGCCTTAGCTGCAGTTGGCAACTAGTCTAGGAGAAGGATAACTTTAAACTCAAAACTCAACCACTTGAAGCAGTACAAAGATGGTAAGACATGGGGTGCAGATACTATGTCTGAAAATAATATATTTCAACAACTATGGATAATCCCACTGGAGAGTGTAAGAAAATAAGTCAAAGGTGTATTGAGATTGGAGGAAAACTCTTAATAGATAACAGATTGTTCACTTATCAATTAAGGGGAAAACAGGCAGAAAAGGGCAAAAAAAACAAAAAAAAAACTGAATAATGACGAGCGAGGCCATTGCACCAAAAAACACAGCACAATGGGAAGTACATAACTTCCAGAACGAAATATGTTAGCAAAGTGGATCTCGTTAAAAGCAGATTTTTCCATCACTTTTAGTGACATGACAAGTTTTTAGAGAGGCTTGTATCTGGACAAGTCAAGCTGTTCTGCTTCTAATAGAGAAACCCGGTTGTGACTAACTAGCTTTGACAGACTTGTTTGCACACAACTTTGCATTTGTACTTACATGTGTTCACCACACTGATTATACAGAAGTATAAAGTTTAATAGGTGGATAGATGGACTTGAAGTTTAATAGGTGGATAGATGGACTTGAAGTTTAATAGGTGGATAGATGGACTTGAAGTTTAATAGGTGGATAGATGGACTTACTGATAAAATGGTGATTTTTGTCAAAATTATTTAATTTTCATTTGATATTTTCCATTTTATCTTCCTTTCTCCTTGCTTGTTAACTCATCTCACTATATACTTAGTGGGGGTGGGGTGGGCAAAAGCAGGTATACAGTAATGAAAAACAAAATAAGTTACAAAACACTGATTATACAACATATCAATAATAAATATATCAATCCCTCAAAGATTCAAACTGTTTGCCTCCATCATTCACACATGCCTCTTTACCTACAAAACATTAATTATTAAAAAAATTAAAAATTATAATAATAATAATGAAAATATTAAAAATGAATTCTATAACCAATATGATAATACTAGTATGGTACTTACAGTATACATATTTTTGCGGCCTCATATATATATATATATATATATATATATATATATATATACACACACACACACACAATATAGGATTGGTGTAGACAGAATAAAATTCCAATAACTAAAAACACTATTCTTAAAAGAATGCTCAATACAGAGTAGAACAAATATTATTTATTCAAATTATAACATAAATATGTTATAAAATCACTACAAAAATAGCCATTTTGTTTCAATACTTATGGTGTTTTCTCAAGTGATACCATCATAAGTATTGAGACAAAATGGCTATTTTTGTAGTGATTTTATAACATATTTATGTTATCTATATATATATATATATATATATATATATATATATATATATATATATATATATATATATAACTTTTTAAGTAAAATAATGAAAGAAATGCAATGATTGAGAGAACCAGTAAATTCCAATATTAATCTAAGATAACACAGAATAACTACTGTGTGAAAAACCAAGAATAATTTAAATCAAAACGAATGTTGCTTCTAATTCATTTTCATTCAAGTGCACATATTTTTAATTAATAGTGAGTCAATTTCCACTAGCAAAATGTTTTTCAGTTATTAAAAATAATGATAAAAATGGTAAGCATCGTTTTGACTTTTCTAACTTGTTTGATTCAGAAAGCAGAATCTGAGCTGGCTTATGAACTCCAAGGTGCCAAAGAGAAACAGAAGATCCGTACTGAGGAGATAGAGATTGATGTTGTAGAGCGCAGAAAACAAATTGATATTGAAGAGAAAGAAGTTTTGAGAAAAGAGAAAGAACTGGTGGCTACAGTGAAACAGCCTGCCGAAGCCCAAGCATTCAAAGTAGAAATGTTGGCTGAAGGACAAAGGTATTATTTTGGTCACTCTTTTGTTGTATACATGTACATTCTTAAACTTGTCTTTGGTTGCACTTCTGATGTTCTACTGTTATGATGTATCTTTTCTTTGATTCAGGTAATTGTAGTATGATGTGGAATTGTATCATTGTTAATCTTGGATAATGCACTCCAGATCTGAAAGCTGTAATACTTCAGTAGTGATCTCTAAGATGTCAATTTGGTTTAATCTGCATCTAGATTTATCTAATCTCTCTATCAAATTGTTGAAAATTTGATGACCCAAAACATGACCAGCGACAAAAATGACTGATTTTAACAACTCTATATGTCAGGATTCTTATTTATCTATCAATAAGAAAATATTTACTCATCTTCGCTCTATTCTGAGTTTTGCAGAGACTGTATTAAGTGGAAATAAACAGAGACTTAATTTCCTTTAAAGCATTATTTCTTCATATTGAGAATTACAATTACAAAGATTGATTGCCTTAAAAACATTACAACCCCCCTCCCCCACCTGACATTTTTTCCCCTTTGATTTAAATTAAATTTCACTCCTATTGAAAATATAGATGGAGAAAGCCAGAAGATGAGATCACATCAGCAACATCAAAATGAGACAATATAGACATGAAATTGAGCAAGAAATCACCAATCAGTAGGTAGTGCCTTACAATAAATATTTGTTGCGACAATTCCACTGTCATATCAATGTTGAAATCTGTTCATAAATTCATTCAATCAAGTATTGCATCAAATACATATCAGAGGGGTCAGATCAAGCTGTTTTTGTATAAACCCCTCACTGAAAATTTTTTCCCTTTGATTTATATTAAATTTAAATTTGAACAAGAGAATGACTTTTATCCAAAATATAGGAGAAAGCTAGATGGAGGTCACATTGGCAAGATTATTGAGTAATATTAAAATGCATCATTTTTCTCCACAAATTATAACAATGATTTAAAATCAAAATACATATGCTATTGAATTACCTGCACATTGCTGCATGTCACACATTCTTTTTTGTAAGAAAATGATATATGGCAGTGGTTACCAATCTTTTTTAGCTCATGGCCCACTTTGAACCCAGAATCTTTCTGTGACCATAGGTTGGGAAATCTGGTATGCAATATTTATGCGTAAAAGTGTTCAATATCAGGGATAGAGCATATGAAAATACAAAAGTTGCCACAGACGTCAACACCAAGTGGCAGCAGTCTTGAAGCCTGAAGATAGTGTTTACACATGAAACAGATTGTTGCCACTTAGTGTTAACTTTGTTGTCCACTTTATATAGAATTCTAAAGAGCAGGTAAGACACTCTTGAGTTTTTGGGTATTTTTTATTTTAAGCTTTTCACTCCAAGCAAGGCGGGAGTGCCACTAGCATGTAAGGGGTTACAGAGAGTGGGAGCAAGAGTAAAGAGGCATGAAAGAGGAAAGGATGAAGAGAAGGACAGGGAATAGATCAAAGCATCTGGAGATGTCGATTGACATTGCATTTGAGTAGTTGGTGATTATAGCTATTAGGGAAGCAAGTAAGAGGAAGGGAGTTCCACAGATAGGAAGTGTGAGACATGAAGCTATTGGAGTAGAAGAGATGGCTACATTTAACCGTTTCAACAGTGAAAGGGTGGGACTGAGATGCCAACCTAGTAGCACATTTAAATTCAAGCAGTACTTTATTTTGATCTATTGACTGCCACAATTATGAGCAAGAGAGGTTTAAATGATAAACTTAATAAAATGTTATATTGTTATGGCCATAAAACTAGAGAATTTCTGAAACAGCACAGTTTATGGGCTGCTCATAGTCGGTTGCAGCAAGTACCTATCAACAGCGGTCAGAGGTAGGGGGATCACCAACTGCCAACAAAGTATTGAGTGACCAAGACTTATTGATGTGAGAAATCAATTCAACTCTTCTTGTCAAGTATGTAGAAAGACTACTGTGATATAAATCGCAGATAGCTTTAATCAAGATAAAAGGATTGTCATGATGGCTTGGCTTCACAAGATGAAAATCAAGAGGGAGTCTGTACATGTTACTTGCTGGCACGTTTGTGCCTGGTAAGTCCAATGCACTACAGGCATACACGGTCAAAGAGAAAAGGATAAGTGTATCATAATAGTCTACGTAACTGCAGACTGGTCAGAATATCCATGCTGACCACCGTCCTGGGTAAGACGATAAACTGTCTGACAGCATAGGGTCCCACCTATGGATTAAATAGGCCCTTATCCCTGTCAACAGGGTGTCTGAATATGTTGACTACCCCCCTGCAGAGAGTAAAAGCCTCTCAATGGGGCCACCTGTTGGCCATGGGTGGCGACCCGTAATGCCTGGAGACAGGATCTGGGTGGCTGAGCAATCCATGACTCTAGGGAAAAACGGCCATGGTACTGCAACACTCCACTTTAGCCCTTATGTGGGCTAGATGGGCGGTCAGAGAGGTCTGATCCAATCAATCGGCTAGTTCCAACATGCCCTAGCATATATATTTGTCTTTATTTTCTCCTGATCATGTTATACAATCTGCTCATATAGAACTATCAATCTGCTCTTGAGGAACTATTCCCAATCCTCTATTATATATGCTAGAAGACGGGGACTGAGGGTCAATTGTGACAAGAGATATGACTTTTGACCAATATTAGACTGTTGTGCGTTTGATAGAGGTTCAGAAATATACTCTTGGCATGAGTATACTGGTTTTGTATCCCTGTCTCAGCCAAGGCGAATGGGTTTCCCCGTTGGTTTATCCCCAACATAAATTGGACTCCGTGGTGGATGGAGGAGCATGGGACCAGAGAAAAACATAAAAACACTTATGGTTTCCTCTACAAATAAAAAAAATTAAACGCAACTATATAGAATCTGATTCTTCAGATAACAAAGTGGAATCATCCTTTCTGAAATTTGTTATTATAGTCATGTAGCTCACTGATCACAAATTTATTTTCCTTTATAATAGAAAAGGTGATATCAGGCAACTTAATGCCTTTAACTATCAAGAAATTGAAAAATGGAACACTGTTTGTTGAAGTGGAAAAGAAGAAACACATGGATTTTCTACTAAAAATGACTGTTTCACAACATTCCAGTAAAAACATACCCTCACAAATCCCTGAACATAAGTAAGGGGGTTGTAAGAAGCAAAGAACTATCTCTATGTACAATAGAAGAAATTAAGAAACAGTTTAAAAAACAAGATGTCATTGATGTCAAATGAATTTCAATAAAAAAAAAAAAGAAGGTAAAACGATAGAAACAAACACCTATATAATAACATTTAACTCACTAAAAATACCAGAGAAAATTCAAGTAGGCTATACCATGGAGAGGGTCAAGCGGTTTGTGCCTAACTCTCTGAGATGTTATAAATGTCAAAAATATGGACATCATGAAGACACGTGTAGAGGACGAGAGGTGTATGGGAAATGTGGCCAAAAAGATCCTGACCATCACATGAATGAATGTGAATTTTCCAATAAATGTGCCAACTGTGGTGGTGACCATCCGGTCTATGCAAGATCTTACGACAGTTGGAGAAGAGAAAAAAGAAATTCTATCAATAAAGCACAAAAATAACATTCCTTACCAAGAAGCACGGAAGATTGTAGTAGGGTTGAACACTACCACATATTCCCAAGTAGTCCATCAGGAAAAAAACAACAGAACAAATATGAAGAATTTGTCAAAACATTAATGCTGCTGGACCTGGGTACTAGGACAATTTTATTAATAAGATAAAAGCCTTGCGTGTACTTGACAAAAATAAAACAACTCCAGCTTCAGAAACGCCAACTACTCAAAGTAATCCTGCAGACAAAAGAAAATCTTCCACTAAAACAACTACAAAAACAACAGCACAAACACAAACCACTTCTAAGAAACAAAAGTCACAGAAATCATCAAGCCATCTTCCTACTTATAAAATTGGCAATCTCGGAAAAAAATCAAACATTAAACCTTGAACCAAACAATAAGACAGAACGTTCCCCACAATCCAAAATAGACAATACTCCAACTTCATCGTCACAGGAACATGTAAAGTTGTCGAACTTAACAAGTCAATCTACAGAATTATCTACATCAAAGGTTGATACCAAAATAGATTTAGTTTGATAAAAAGAATGGAGATGGAAGAGCCGAGCAATATAAACAAATCTAGGAAAAACAATAAATTTAATTTAACATAAGAAAACTGCAAAATAATTCAATCCTACAATGGAACTGCAGAGGAATTAGAACCAACTATGAAGAACTTCTAATACTCCTCGATAAATATAACCCCAAAGTTGTATGCCTTCAAGAAACATTCCTCAAGAACACCAACCAGCTAAACATTAAAAATTACAATTCATACAATCACTTACACAAAGACGGACACAGAGCTTCTGGAGGTGTATCAATCCTAGTTAGGAAAGACATACCTCAACACCAAATAACCATAGACAGTGAACTCCAAATAATTGCTGTCAAAACAACATTGCAAAAAACAGTAAATATCTGTTCTATCTATATTCCACCACATGATCCTATTAATGATATTAAATTTAACAATTTAATAAGACAAATTCCTAAACCTCACCTATCATTAGGTGACGTTAACAGTCATAGTACCATATGGTGGTGTCTGAAAACTAACTGTAAGGGTAAAGATCTGGAAAAAATAATCAATAGCAATAACCTTTGCATCTTGAATGATAAATCTCCAACATGTCTCAATCCATATACCAGCTCCTATTCTGCTATTGACATCTCTCTATCAGATCCTTCAAGTTACATGGATTATATATGGAAGGTTCATGATGATCCTTGTGGCAGTGACCATTTCCCCATTATAATAGAAATTACTCAACCTATCAGGGATAATAACAGACCTCCCTACTGGAAAATAAATATGGCCGACTGGCAACAATTTAAAACATTGTGCAATACAAAACTGGTCCAAAATCCAAAAAGTTTAGACCCAATAAAACACTTGCACAAACACTAATTGAAATAGCAAATGAAACCATACCAAAAACTTCTCCATCAAACAGATGCAACACACCCCGGTTTAATAATGAATGTAAAATAGCAATCCAACTGCGAAATGCTGCCCTCCACAAATTCAATAAAGAACTCTCTACCAGTAACCTAAATGCATTCAAAATGCTCAGAGCAAAGACCCAGAAAACAATTAAGCTGGCCAAAAAGACTAGTTGGCAAAACTATGTAAATCAAATTAATTCCTCAACCAAAACTACCACAGTATGGAAAATGATCCGGAAAATTGCTGGGAAAAAACAACCTACTATGATCAAACACCTCATTGTTATGATTATAATGATGAGGTCACAAATATTAAAGATATTGCTGATACACTGGCTGAGTCCTTCTCAGCAAATTCCTCCTCTGACAACACTAACACAATTTTACAACTACAAAGGCAAAATAGAAAAACAGAAGCTAAATTTCATTTCAGACAACACTGAAAACTACTATAATGGATTCTTCACATAACCAGAATTAAAAGAAGCCATACAAAAATCTCACAACACTGCAGTTTGCCCAGATGAAATTCATTATGAATTTCTTAAGCAACTACCTCCAAAATCATTAGACTACCTATTAAATACATTTAATTACATCTGGGAAAATAGTAATATCCCAGAATCCTGGAAACTAGCCACTATCATCCACTTACATAAACCTGGGAAAATCAATCTCTATCCAACAAATTATTGTCCAATGGCACTGACCAGTTGTTTGTGCAAAACTATGGAGCGTATGGTGAATAAAAGGTTAGTTTGGTACATTGAATTGAATAATCTCTTCACCAACTCCCAATGTGGCTTCAGAAACCAAAGATCTACAATGTATCATGTGGTCAGGTTGGAAATCTCCATAAGGGAAGCAAATGTACAAATGCAACACCTTTTAGCCATTTTTTTCGATCTGGAAAAGGCATACAAGACCACTTGGAGGTATGGGATCATGAAAGACATACATGACATGGGATTGAAAGGCAGACTACCAAACTTCATAAAATCTTTTCTTTCAGACAGGAAATTCCGAGTCCAAATAGGTTCTACCCTGTCGGACATTCAAAATCAAGAAGAGGGTGTCCCTCAGGGGAGTATACTGTTGGTAACCCACTTCAACATCAAAATTAATAGCATTACCAATTGCCTGAATCCTGGAGTTGATAATTATTTGTATGTTGATGACTTCTGTATCACCTCCACATTCAGATACATGTGTGCAGCAGTGTCAATTACAATAGGGCATCAACAAAATAAACAAATGGGCTATCATATCTCTAAAACGAAAACACAATGCGTCCATTTTTGTCAATTATGGAAAATTCATAACAAGCAACACTGAAGCTAGATGGAACAGAAATTCCAGTAGTTGACCAGTATAAATTCCTAGGAGTTATTTTTGACAAAAAACTAACTTTCATTCCACATCTACAATATCTGAAAGGGAAATGCAACAAAACCCTAAAACTACTTTGTGTAATAGCCCACAAAGATTGGGGTGCAGATCAGCAAACCCTATTAAAACTATATAGAACATTAATCCGATCAAAACTTGATTATGGCTGCTAGATATATGGGGCAACCAGAAAATCTTACCTGAAAACACTAAATACAGTCCTCCAGGAAGGATTAAGACTTGTTTTAGGGGCATTTCGCACATCCCCAGTAGAGAGCCTTTATTCTGAATCCTACAAACCACCACTAAAACTTAGATTCCAAAAATTAGATATGCAGTACTACAGTAAAATCGCAACCAACCAATCCAGCCTATAACTGCATTTTCAACCCCAAAAACTATTTGATCAAAAAGTAAAGGCCATAAAACTCTTTGGTCTCTGTATGAAACCCATAGTGGAAGACATGGATATTCCAATCACAAACATCCATGATACAGTTCAATTAAGCTTACCACCCTGGCTACTTAAGTAGCCTGTAATTATTCTTGATTTAAACACGCTCCCTAAAAATCAAACCAACCCATTAACCTACCAAGAAAAACTCTTCAATATTCAGGGAAAATACCCAAACTTCTTGCACATTTACACAGACAGCTCCAAAGACAGCAATAGAACCGGATGTGGAGCAGTTTTCAATAAGGACATGATGAAAAAATGCCTCCCAAAGGAAGCCTCCATATTTACTGCAGAAATCTATGCAATAAAATTAGCACTTAAGATTGTGCAAGCAACTTAAAAAAATTCATCATCCATACCAACTCCATCTCTGTCCTACAATCTATAAAAATGACAAAACTGAATAACCCTTTAATTGTCAAACTTTTAAACAAAATCAACTCCATAAGACATAAAAAGGTGATATTTTGTTGGATCCCAAGTCTTATTGGAATTCAGGGAAATGAAAAAGCTGATTCCTTAGCAAAAGCTGCACTTAACATGACATCCAACCAGAACTCCAAAATCCCATATACGGACCTAAAACATAAAATCAAGAAAATAATGATGCAAAAATGGCAACAACTATGGGTCAAAAATACCCACAATAAGCTCTACCAAATAGAACCCATTTTAAAAGAAAGGAAACTGAATCTTAATAATACAAGAGAAGAAACCACCCTTACTCGGCTACGCATTGGGCACACTAGACTCACTCCTTCATACTAGAAGGGGAGCCTTCTCCTAAATGTCCCTGTGGAAACCAATACACAGTAAAACATATACTGATAGAATGCACAAACCTTACACAAATTCGAAGAAAGTTCTACAACATTAAGAGTACAAAGGAACTATTTACAAAAATTGATCCAAGTCATAATAAGCTTCCTGAAAAGGATTGGTCTTTTTATCAAGAATGAAATCTGATGTGTAATTAATATATGATACCTTTTAATATTGTGCAAACAAATTGTCTATACTAAATGGAAATCCTTGTCCTAGACAGTAATACCTGAAATTATTTTGCAGTGTGCAAGCAAATAAGCTCTAGCTTATAGACGTTTACAAGTCCTATATATTTAATATATATATATAAACTAAATTTGGCATTAAATGACCTACAGTGGTTGATATGCCATAAAACCCAACCAACCAACCATGCTGACCAATAGCCATCATTAAAATCATAGTCATGTGAGCATCAGAATTGGACCTTGTATCACTGAAAGGAGGGTACATTGTCCAGTGAGTTTTACTCTACTATGAATAAGGTAAGGTAGCACTATACATTTACTTCGATGTCCTGGGGAATCAGTGGCACCAGGATGGATTAGTGGAGGCAGTGTTATGACTGGGTCAACTTTCTGCTGGAATACATCATGGAAGATACTTTGTGTGTGTGTCATTTACCTCAACATCACTGTCTCATGATAGTGTGGTATCTTTCAGCTGGATATTGCACCATGTCAAACTGCACAAGTTTGTTTGGAAATGGTTTCAGGAGATTGAAGAAAGCTTCACTATGTTGTTCTTGCTACCATGTTCTCCAGATTTTGATCCCATTGAATGCTAATGGGAAGTGTTGGACCAACAAGTTTGCTTGGCAGAGCCATCACTATTTAACTTGCAGAGGTTAAAAGATCTGTGAAAATCTTGAAACCAGATTTCAGAAGAAAATTTTTTTTTTTTTTTTTTTTTTTTTTTTTATATATATATATATATATACTCCATTCTTGAGTAGGTTATATTTTGGATAGTGAGTGAGTGAATAATATATATATATATATATATATATAATATATTAAACTGAATTTTCCAGTTTTCTCCCTATTGGGAGAGAAAAAAAGCTGTTATCTATTGTTGGCAAACTAATCTTGTCTGATTTGATTATACTGACAGTTTTGCAAAAAAAATTTTCTTTTTTTTTTTTTTTTACTTTATCATTTGTAAAAATTGAGCCTCAAAATTCTTAAAACACAGGGATTTCCCCACACACATACTTTTTTCCTTACTTAATCTAAAGTTTTTTCTTTTTTCTTCCTTTTCCTTAGAACGCAAACAGTGATGGCTGCCATGGCTGAAGCAGAAAAGATCAAACTGATTGGAGCTGCTGAGGCTACAGCCATTGAAGCTGTGGGTAATGCTGAGGCCGAGGAGATGGTCCTTAAATCAGGAGCCTATAAACAATATGGAAAGGCTGCTATGTTGAACCTCATGCTTGAAACCTTACCTAAGGTAAAAAAAAAAATCTTTTTGTAATCTTTTTTTTCTTCTCCATATTAAACAAACTATCCTTATAGCAAGGCAGTAACTAAATGTTCTAAAAGAGAAATAATCTATATAAAAAGTTAATATGCATAAAGGTCTTTTTGAAAATATTGTCAGAAAAATTTAAATTTACGATACAGCTAAATAAACTTAGTAAGTTATCGGAGGACATGATATATAAATTTCTCTCTTAGAACAATATTGAGTGATTTAATGAGAAAATCGAAAAAATTCCATATAACGTGTTTAATCCTTTAAAAGGACTATCAGGCTAAAATAACATTCTTAATAATATAAATTTGTGAGTGTGTCTTTCATTTAGACTTGAAGAAACTGAAAACAGACTTTTGGCAAAATGCATTTATAGCTTTTCAACTTTCTCATTTCCACTTTTGATTCGGATACTATTATACATCTTACAAACACATATTTTTAATGAAACTTGTGTGTGTGTGTGTAAATGGAAAACATTTGTTATAATTATGTAATGATTATGCTTTTGTTTCTTTGTTTTTTATCACTGTTATTTTTAAATATCCTACACTGACGATGGAATACTTCACCTTCATAAAAACTAAATGGGATCAGCCGAGTTGTTGTCTGAAAAGTTCATATGTCTGAAATTTTAAAATTTAGTGTCTCTACATTTTCAGCATTTCTTCTTGGTTTATAATTATAACTGTCTTTTATTTCCTGCTTATATTTCACCCCTAAATCCAACAATTAGAACATTACTTTAGTCTGAAGTCCTTTTTAAAGAATGAAACACTATACATATAATGTTTTCATTTTTGTCATTCTTTAAAAACCTGTGCATTTTTTAACCCATTTGTAAAACATTCAGTTAAAGTTGATTTTCAATTATAAAAATTGTTTTATATACATGGATATAGTTGTATTTGAATAAAGATTACTTAAATTACATAAGATAGGCCAATTTGTAGCTGAATTAAAATCCTCCTTAATACCCAGGCCTTTTGTAAAATACTCTTTTTGGCAAACAGGGAATATACTCTCAAGTAATAGTTTTCAATTCAGATGATAATACAAAGTTTTTCACAGTAACAAGAACTCCTGGGTTTGACAATAAACTACATCTGGCAACAAAGCATCTGATCAGGAGATTGGAGGTTTTGAGGAACCTGGAACCATTTCTTAACTGCTGCTGTTCCCAAGTCCACTCTAACTCAGGGTGGTAGCACCTGTTAGGGTCCCAGCTATGGGCAAATAGTAAGCCCCCACCCCCAAACAAAAACACTATGAAAGTATAAAAATACATTTTATTAGTAAAAATATCATCAATACATTTTTATATAAAAAGACCAACAATACATAATCAGCAATACACTTTAGCTGTAGTTGAAGGCATAGTGTATGTGTTCAAAATATTTTGCTGAAGCCATAAAATTGTGTTCAAAATATTTAGATTTTAACATTAAATAACCCATAGAGGTGTTGATATGCTGCTAGACAAAACCAACCAAACAGCCAACATGAACTTTCATGACATTAATCTATATAATTTCCTACAATTTCTTAAATCAAACTGTATTTGAAAATATAACTTAAAAACATAAAACACACATATCACCACCTCTAGTAATTATGTCCACACACTTATATATGTACAAAAGCTGAGTATCATCTACCAGGTATTCAATTGTGAAAACAGAATAACATATCATATTTTTATTAATTCAAAGCTCCCAAGAAAATTAAATTTCAACAATAAATGACACATAAGTTGATATGCTGTTAAACAAATCAACTAACATTAGACAAGATAATAAAAACATGTCTTCCCTTGTCAATGTCTAATTTTCATCTTCCTACTTGCTGTTGATTCAGAATAGAAAATTCAAACTTCATATATTTGTAGATATAGTTTATACTTTCACCTATTTAATGCATTCATACAATGCTTGTATGTCTTGAAATTGTCCTTCAAAAAAGAGGAAAAGCTGTTTTTATATATATATATATATATATAAATAAATATGTGGCTGAAGATGGAGGTGAGTATCATAGTTTACACAAAGTTTAATTACTGAAGAATGATTCAGGTAAGAACTATGATAAAAAGAAATTTGTCAAAATGAATGACAAAAAAATCCTCCATGTATCTGGTAATTTGTGAAAATAGTATCATTGTTGCATAGCTAAATTTTGGAATAAAATATCTAAAATTGTCTAATTTAATTGCTATTTGGTAATTTTTTAATTTTTTTTTTTCCTCAAAATGGAGATTATCAAATTTAACTTTTTTTTCTCCTCTTTTTAGGTTGCTGCTGAAGTGGCTGCTCCACTGTCTAAAACAGAAGAGATTGTTATTTTGGGTGATGACAAAATGTCTGGAGAAGTTTCGCGCCTTATCAGCCAACTGCCACCAGCTGTAAATGCCCTTACAGGAGTTGACCTGTCTAAAGTAAGTCTATTTGCAATATTCTTGAATGTTCTTATAAAAGTTTAATGGACACTTTGCATAATCTGTAATGTAGTAATAAATCATTTTGGAATTTAAAAACAAACACACATGCGCGTACACACACACACACACACACACACACACACAACTATAATTCTCTAGTTTGTCTTTTTTGTTTGTGGATCAGAATCTAGTTTAGATTTTGAAGTTATAAAATTGTACTTTTTGCTTTAGCTTTTATTTATAGATGTAGGATTCTAGATGATTTACAAGTAGTGTAATAATGGATATTGGCACAGAAAGTAGAATTGGAGATTAGTTCCAATTTTGACTTTATACACTTTTGCACAAATGTCCTTAGGGTGAGGGGGAAGGTATGAATCTCTCCCCCAACAGTTATGGGCTAAATAGCCTTAGTTGTCAACTGGTCTAAAAGGAAGAAAAAACTATTAGTTTCAAATCATGGATTAAATCATTGTCTTTTCCCCTAGAATGTACAGCAATTCACAGATTAAAAAAAATAAAAAAAATAAAACTGGTGGTTGCTGAATGCCTACATCCTAAACAGATATGGCATTAAAATATACAGTTATCTCTTGTAATCATTTTTAACTTTGGTTCATGGTACGGTTGATATCACATCAGCAATAAGTCTGTTGAGAATTTAAAAGTGATATTGGTGATCCTTATCATCACAATTTGTGTATTGAATATATAACTAAGCTTGAAAGAGATATTTTCATCTCTTCAGAATTTTCAATATTACTTTGACTGTTAGGTCTTGTCAACTACTTTACAAATATCCTCTGCTTTGTAAGGATATTAGATAAAGCATAATTCCATCATTCCATCATTTACACCACATCTTTTCAAAAGATCACAAAAGGGAAATTTTATTCATAACATTTGGTTACTCTCTCAGTATAGAAAGATTTACATTGCTTGTTTAAATGTTAATGTTATGTTTAAATGTTAATGTTAAGTGTTTGTTTTTAATCTTTAAAATATAAATATTGTCTAAATTTTCTTAACTGCAAGGAAGTAATATTTAATAATTCTAAGAATTAAGATTGAATTTAATGACTTTTCTTTAAGTTTTACCCTAGATACAAAGTACTCAGTTCTGCTAATAGTATTAGAATGATTGGTTCCGATGGAATTAAGTCTTTCAATTAATCTATATTTTTGATAACTAATAATTCAAATTTCAGTACTCCAATGTTTTCACTTTGCAAATAGATCTTTTTTTTCCTTTCCTTTAACTTTGGTTTACAAGATTCTTTATATTTTCAAACTTAATGTTGAAAATAATGTTAAGATTTAGTATTATTTAAATATCTGTATATGATACTCACATCTTAGATTGCTCTGTTTTAATACTAAATACTATTGTTTTTATATCTTATAATCCTGTGGGGAATTAAGATTATAGAATAAAATGTACTTAATACATTACATTATATAATATTCTATAATATATATAATTATTATTATTATTATAATAATGTATAATATACATATAATAATAATAATGTATTATATATTTTATTTTTTATCCTTATTTTAAAAAAAAAAATTAAGCTTCATTTGCTCAGGTAATACACATTTAAATGAAGAACTAATGAAATAGAATAAATTCTTGCTTCTTCTCCAGAAATTAGGTCTGCTTGAAGACAGAGTTCCACTTCTCAGCAAAAAGATTTAAGCATATTAAAATGTCTAATCCCTATATGGGTAAGTTAACCTTTGCACCATGCATGCCAGAGCAGGTGAAAGTGCCATAGTTACAATTCTCTCAACCAGCTCTGCCTTTTGCCAGCCTAACTTACACAAATCATTAAGATATTAGTATTAATTCTGTTGGCTATATCTCGACTGCTTATATATGAAATATCTGACTTTGGCTGGATTAAAATTGACACGTCATTGAATTCACAATTACGACGTCACCAAATCCATAAACCAATGTTTTAATCCATGTGACTCATGAATTACTTTCAAAAACCACTATTAAATTAACTTTTAAAATTTTTAATTTGAGTGGGTTATTAGAAACACTAACAATAGCCTAGTGGATTTAATTCACTGGTCAGGAACAATAATCTAGAAAAAAAAAATAATGCTAAAAATAGCCTAGTGGATTAAAATGTTTTTATCTACTGGACTAAAAAAAAATAATGCTAAAAATAGCCTAGCGGATTAAAACGTTTTTATTCACTGGACTAAAAAAAAAAAATAGTGCTAAAAATAACCTAGTGGATTAAAATGGTAGTTTTTGAATTTGGTGAAATAGTAATTGTGAGTTCATTCTCTGAGACGGGCAGTGTTTGCTTGGACTCTGGAAAACTGTGATAACAACAAAAATCGGGACAATAGAATGTAAATAACTCCTCGTCCCAGAAATTCAGATAGAAATTAATATTTTTATATAAATTTGTATTTTGCTGAAATAAGATGTAACTTTGGTTCTAAATAATGCAGCATGATATTTGTTTTTGTAAAATATTCCACTGTTTTTTATTTTATTTTTAGTATTTTTATTTATTTTTTAATAAAAAGGGGACATAAGTTTCTTATAACTGAGTTTTTGTTGAATATTTTGCTTGTATCTATGGTAAAAATGTAGTAATGTATGCAATGATTTGCTAATATGAAAATAATTGCAATGTTTTTTATAATTTTATAATCAATAAATAATAATAAATGAGTGTTGACTTTTTCTTGTTGCTTGCATACATGATTAATATTGTATAATGTCTATCTTACTGTTCAATCTTACTTAGATAGTTCAATCCAACTTTAATTTTTTATATAGACCTGCTTATATCGCAATCTAAAGTGATGAATCCACCAACAGGTCCTTGTTTGTACAAGGATAAAGCCTCTTGCTGAGATTGATTTAGTTAAATTGTTTAGCATTTGTTTATATATTTAATATACATTCAAAGTTGTTAAATGAATTGTATATAAAATGTTATCTTAAATTATATGCAACTTAATTCACTTATAATTTAAACCAATAATAAAATAACTGAATGAATGTTTCTACTACTGGGTTTGTATATCAATTACTCTTTGAATTTTTTTTGCACTTTTTTTTTTTTTTGCTGCACTAAAAGTTCACATGTGCACATTGCAGTTTCAAATAGCTTGTACTGCTGGTGTAGGGGTTTTGTTATTGAAATTGAGATCTGGATTTGCTTTTGGCCTTCTCTAGGAAGGTGACATGTAGTTGTAGAGATTAGATTTGTAAAAAGAGGTAAGGTTTTTTTTATTTTTACTTTTTCGTTGTGTGTGTTATATATATCTCTTTCTACTTGAAATGTGATGAAAAAACCCCCAAAAAACTAAGTAATAGCTTCCAAATTTATCCATAGTGTTTCTATATTTACTCCCAAAATATTGAAAAATTATAGTTACAATTATGAATGTAATCTGCTGCTGTTTGCTTAATTTTGGATAGGATTACTAATAGAAATGACTAAAAGTTCTGCCCCTTAAGGTAGATTATTAATAAATAAATAAAATAATTGCATCTGTCTATATTTCTCAGATGAGGTATGGTAACTATTTACATTATTTGGACTGTTATCCTCATCTTTATTGTTATATTCACAATGTTTCAGCCATTGTACACTTCGGTCCTCTTCAGATGATATACATTGGAATTTCAAACCAAACCATTTTAAGTCCATGGGAGTAGATTGTTCTAATTTCACATACCATGTCTTTTCTGGATATCTCAGTTTCAGTTATTTCCTTAACTCAACTTTTCAAGTTTTTGTGGCCAGGTATTGAACTCGCAACTCTTTGGGTCAAGTCACTTTTTGGATTACTTCAACTAACTTTTTAATGTAAATAGTGTAAAATGGTTGCATTTTGTATTTTCTAGTATAGCAAAGCAACTGAAGATTTAAGTAGTAGTCAAGATAGGCGCTACAAGAGAAATGCCAATGCAACGAGTGATTTTTATATTTCTTTTTATGAAACTTTATTCAGCTGTACATTTCATATTCAGAAACAATATTAGTCATGTCAGTTATACAATTGGATAAAGAGAAACTTAATTCAGGTTATCCGTTGTATTTTCTGTTTTCTAATTGTTCTTGAGTCCAAAATAGTTTCTGTGATAGTTTAATAATTTATCAGGATAAAAGAAAATATGACGTATTTTGGCAAGAGTGGCTAGTGTGTGTTTTTTATTTTATTTATTTTTAATAGTAAATACTTTGCAGTTTATATCCAATCAAGTATCCCAATTGACCCACAGAGTTAAGGGACTTTAAATTGTTAACACTTGTTGCAACAATGGCCTAAAAACACCCAGTACAGTAAAAAAAGAATTTTTGTAAATAAATGTAAATACAGTATATATGTATATGTATGTGTATTTTATTTTTAAGTTAATATATACCTTTACATAAAGTTTTAAAGTTAAATCTGGAATCTGTTGGTTCTAGGACCATTCAAGGTTTTACTGTACATTCATTGTTTTATGATTTTTTTTTTTATTACAAGAATAATAATTTCAGTGTTCAGTTACCTAAATTTTATTTTTATAATTTTAATTTTTTTGTTTTAATTTTTAATTTTTTTATTTATTTTTTGTGGGTTTTCCCTTCAGTTTTTGTAAGTATTGAAGAAACTTGTTATTATAGTCAAGGACTTTAATGAATAAAGCTGAAGTTGAAATTTTTTTTTTTTTTCTTTTATATTTTTTGATATATCTAATTATTTTCTGTTTTTAGGTGCTGAGCAAAGTTCCTGGAGCTCAAGCATAATTTTGCCTCTGTCTCACTTCACAGCAGCAACATGAGTTAATAATCAAAGCCTTGGGCTAAAATGAACACAAAGTCTACAAATTTCAGGAGAAAGGCACATGATGAGATTTAATGCATTCTTTGGTTTGAGTGGAAAAAGTTGCTTCTGATCAAACCTGCCAACCCGTACCAACCTTATTGCCTTCTCCTCTCATTCCCTACTTCCTTTTTCTTTCTTCAGCACTACCATTCTTGGTAGGATTCTAAATTCTAGTTTCTAGCTGCCTTAGTTCTTATAACATTGTAATATGTTTTGGTAACTATGTTTTAATATATATTTTTTTTTTAATCTTTTTTCTTTTGTATGTGTGCTTGTATGTCTGATAATTGTCAAGAGAAGGAAGGATGGGTTATAAATGAGCCTCAGGTGAATATTTTTGTCTGACTTCTCTACACATGACCAGGTATCATATCATTCTAAAAAAAAAAAAAAAATCAAATTAATGTTCGATTTTCAGAGTTATGCATAAAATTCTAATTTACTTTACTTTTCCCCTCTGGCTTTGGTGATAAGCAACCCACATGGATATCTATAATGAAAATCCACATTTAAACTGATTATGTTTGTATAGTTCCATATTCTTGTGTGATTTTTGATTACAGTATTATTGCCTAAGATTTTTGTGTACACAAGTTAAAAATTTATTTTCACATTTCCCATTCACCAGAGAAATAACCCATCCTTTCTACAAAGTTTTTTTTTTTTTTGTATCGCTCCCCTTGAATCTTCTGAATTGTCCATTTAATCAGTAATTAAAAACACTTATTTCTTAAAGAAGGAATAGTATTAAAATGGACTCTTACAACAAGTACCTCTACCCACAAGGGGACTGTAACTGCAAGATGTCTCCCCCTTCAATGTCAACAAATGCTTAATATATATTTGTGTGTATGTGTGTGTTGGATCACTTGATAGTGATGCTTATGCTAAGAATTTTTGTGATGTGTGTTGAATATGATTGGAGCCAAAGTGGAATGATTTATTTGGTTGGAAGGAAAGATCTTGTGGTCTCTAAATAAATTTAGGTTCTACAAACTGCAAGAACTTTCTTTCTGACCAGATATGTCCACAGCAGTTAGTGCATTCATCTGTCAAATCTATTATTTCCAAATATATATGTCTGTGACTTCACACCTATATAAGATTTCTCTAATATTCAGGTTGGCAGACAAATATGCTGTTTAATAAATAAATGTAGTGTCTACTCAAATATGGGTATCCACTAAAAATAATGTTCAAGTAATAAAATGTGTGTGTACACACACACATTAATGTCTATTCAGTCTTTAGTGTTAACTAATATATTATTAAGTAAATTATATAATTTTGTTAAAAGAATGGTGAGAATCCTTGATCTGCCAGAATTTATCTGAGTTCTCAATGACTAAAACATAATGTTAAGAATTCCTGAATTGTGTAGGGGTAACTATTATTCAATTTATTTTGATGTTTCCCCCCAAGTAACAAATATGGAAACTGTTGTATTTCTAACAGTAAATGGAACTCCGGACTCATTTTAACAAAGGATTTTGTTAGTTTTTCTCTTACCTTTCTTTCAGTTTTAAACATGACTTTAATATACATACTATGTTCTCCCACCCCAGATTGTCTGACTGCTATGAGTAATATTAACATTTTTACTTTTTTTTTCCTACTAGCTTCTAAATATTGGAATGATTGTCATTGTTTGAATTTGGGGATCTATGTATCATTTGCTGCCCAGGCATGCAGTGGTGCTACTTGGTGCAAAGTGCAAATTGCTTTTTAGATTTAATGTCTTCTATTATTACCTATTAAGTTTTAGCAGAAATGTCTTGTCTTTACTGTAGGAAATTTTAGGGTGCAACCCCCCCCCCCAGTGTGTATCTGTATGTGACTTCCATGTCTCTTTACCAATCTTTACATGGTTCTTCACCAATTTTGAAAGATTGTCAATTGCAAACTGAACACTGCCTTTGTGTAAACCAGAAATAATCTTGATTTAGTCATTTTTTTTTTTTCTACACTATAATTTCAAATAAGAATTTTTCCTAACCTTGTTTTTATTACTTTTCTCATTTAAATCTTTAGTTTTTGCAAAGCAAATTTTGTGACTTTTTTTTTTTTTTTTTTTTTTTTATCAATTAAACATTGAAATATTAATTGAATATTGGGTGAATTATTATTTTTATTGCTTCTCAAACTAATTACAAAATCAAATTTTCTTTTTCTCCCCTTTGCTCATCCCCTAAATTTATTAAGCTTACTACTCTTGATACACATGCTTCTTAACATCAGCATCTGTCCTTTTGAAAGGGCTTACTTGATATTTATGATTGTTATTGTTTGTTGGTGTTATTCTCTTTAATATATTTAAAGCATTTTCAAATATGTTACTTATATCTTATTCACATTTATATCTTGTTAAATTTAGATATTTTTACATGGCAAGTTCCTTGTACATTTTTAAATGTAGCCTGGCCTTATATTTTTTTTTTTTTTTTTTTTTTTTTTTTCCTTCCTGGGATTTTTTTTATTTTAAAAATAAAAGGCTAAATAACAAATCCTCGGAATATATATATATATATATATATATATATATATATACCAGCTGGAAATTTTTTATTTTTCATTTAAATTTTCTTTTTTTCAAGAAGAGGACAATACCGGGAATCCGTCCGGTCCTTGATATACAAGAAGTTTGTCAGCTCCAGTCAGTTTATATATGCTTATTTATATGATGTATATCAAAGTGAATTTACTAAAAATGTCTTTTTTTTTTTCTTTGTATTTTTTTAAATTTTTTATTTAATGAATTATGGTATACGCATGTGTGCATCAATGCCCTTATAAAGTGTATACATGAACAAATACATTTACCATGAATTATTCCAAGGTAAAATTCTTAGTGATTTTACTTTGCCAACTCAATTGACTTTTTAAGATCATCTATTTACCTAAAAATTCATTTAAATCTTTCTTTTTTTTCTTTTTATCTTTCTATTGGTGTTAGGTTTTGAAGGTTATGCCTTATTAATGAAAGAATTAATAAAGAGAAGAGTGCAACAAGCAAGCAAAACTAAACAGGGATGTGTTATCAATCTATTGTTTATGCATGTGTGTGACAAAAATAATATGCACACATACAAGCATATAGGTTTTCTTTTCTGGATATGAGTGAATTGTTGCTAATGTGACATAATTCCTCTGCTTTATTTTTAACTTTAAATTGTCAGTAAAAGTTTTCAGTTTTTCATTTGAGCAATTCTGCTTAATTTACTGGCTTTCAAAGTTAGAAAAAAATTTTCAAAAGGAGATCTTTTTTTTTTTTTTTTTTTTTTCTCTCTTCCCTCGTTTAAAACTTGACAAGTTGTCTGGCCTTCAATATATTTTAAGGAGTTTGACTTGGGGGAGATTTTTATGAGATATATATATATATATATATATATATATAATCTTTTATTTAGTCTTTGCTTGTGGTTGTTTCTTTTGTGTATTATCACCCTCTGGTAGCTGTGGTGGTAGTCCTTTGCATACCAAAAGAATCTCTCCTCCTGCTCTACTTATTAACTACTTAGATCTTAAATTACTGTAATGTTTCATTGAATGTTACAGTCTACTTCTCTATTTAAAAATACGTCTTTTAGGGGCATCTTTTGTTTGAGAATTTAAAATTATTTTGAGTTTATAAGATGTAATTAGTTTATTAGTTTCTTAATTTTTCCTTTTATTGGCTTAATTTATTTAATATTTATTTTTAGTATTTGGCTGGTTTATTTTTGTTTATTGTATATTAATTAAAAATGATATTTATTTTTTTAAATACCTCTTTTTGATACTATTTTGTTTTATTTCTGTTTTGTTTCTAAATTCTGTCATTAGAATATATAATTTAAATTTGTTGCAATTAGCAAAATTTAACTGAAGGTTTTTGTTAAATTGAATATCCTGTCAAAAGATTCTTTGCTTTTGTTCATTAAGACTAAAACAAAAACAATTTGATAGGAAAAATAGTTTAAACTATATGGATTTTTTTTTTGTGCTGTTTGGTCATCTTGTATAATTTCATTAAGCTATGCAAAAGCTTTCTCTTTAGTATTGTGCATTGTTTCTTGAAAAAAAGAAAGAAGACATTTCAAATAAACTCAACAAATATATTCAGTATTGTTCTGAGATATTGCTCAGTAATCTGGCTTGTACCGAATCAGTTTTGAATTTATTCCATAAGGCCGTTGGAGAAAACTGACATTAAAAAAAAACCCAGAATTATTTCATAATTTGAGCTTTTCTTTTATGGCTAGGTCAAGACAAGTTGATTCTTCAGATTTTGCTAAGTATTTGCCTACTTAATGTTTTGTTCGCGCTCATTCTTTTTGGATTGAAAAAAGTATGTTTTTCTTTCTTGACCTGTGTAATTCATGTGCATTTTTATAAATATTGTACTTCTCCCTATCACTTTATAATAACAGAATATACAAATTCATTATCTCATTTACCCTGATCCTTGTTTTATTTGCTGTTTTGACCATTAATCATTTTTTATCTTGTACTGATTCTACTGGACAAACATCACTTAGAAAAGGGTCAACAAAGTTATTTCATGATCTAGAAATCAAGATTTTACATTTGGTGTGCTTCCAGTATTCTGGTTAATTCCTGATATTCATAAAATTAAGCAATTTTATTCTTTGTAAGCATAATAGAATTATTTAATAAATAAAAGGAAACTGCTTTTTATTTTAATTGCGTATGTAGTGACCTTAACCTGAGAAACAGTAAAACAGTTTTCTTTTTTTTTTTTTTTCTCTCTCGTAAATTCATGCACATAGACTTTTGAAAATTCTTATATACGTATAAATTTAAATGAGATTTCCTATATGGTCTCCGGTGCCTTTTCTAATTCTCCTTTTTGTTTGACATATGCAATATGTTATTGCAAGTCTATTATAGTAGCATGTGCAGAAATAAAAGCCATTTCCTCAGTACAAATGACTGTGTGTAATATATATATATATATATATATATATATATATAACAATTATGTGGTGACAGTCAAGCTCATTCATAAATTTTTTTTCTTTTTTATAGATGCATGCATATACAAGAATAGTATGCATTATATAAATAAAACAAAAGATTACCATAGCATTTCTTATGAGTAAGGAAAACCTTTCAAATAAATTACAAAACTTCTGTTGTCAACTTTCAATTATGCATGTTACTTGTCAATAAAGCTTTCTTATTGAAAATGGCAAATCTTGTAGTGACTTTCATTTTTTTTGTACGACCCTATTTTTCTTGAGAGTATGAGTGAGTAACTCTTCCTGTACAAATAGGACAGTCAATACTCACCTGTTGATATTTAGTTTACTTCCATTCTGGAGGAAAGGAGGGATTACCTGCCTTTGAAGTAGTTGGACCTTAGAGGAAAAGATGAATGGATTCCCAGTACGGACAACTGCTTGAGAAAATCAGGTGCTGTAAGCGTGGATATGTGGGTGGTGTAACAGACAACAGTTTAGAATTAGAAGTCATAGAGCTGAATTTCAATCAGGTTCATTATATTAACATACATGCAAATATCTTTGGGAATCCACCTTTGCTCCCCCCTGTATGGATTAATTAATGAGACCTGTATCAGTAAATCATTATCCCCCAAAAATTCTTATTATTCAAAAATATTTTCTGGCATTAAATAACTTGCGAAAGGTTGATAAGCTGTAAAAAAGAAAAAAGTTTTACTACTTTTGTCATCCATCTGAAATGAATATAACAGACATTTTGGTAAAATTTGAATATTTATATCATAAACTTGAAGTTTTTTTTTTTTTTTTTTCACTCACCAGGATTGCAACCTTTCTCTCTCTCGCTCAGCTTGTGCAGCTTGTCTAACTGTGATGTGATGTATGAAAACATGAAATTGACATTAAATTTTGCAAACACAGCTGCTTTGGCTGATGAAAAAATTCCATCTACTAAGCCCGAGCATTTTAGATGAACATGTGGCAACTTTTAAAACCAGAAATAAACATGCACAATCCAAATTTTGGAGCAGTACCAATAGACATTGAAATATTATGAGGCGTTTTAATTGTAATTCTATGAAACACATTGCAAAAGACTTATTGCCATCATGAAGATAATTTTTTTTTAGAAAAAAAAAGAAAGGAAAAGCATACTGAGTTAATGTAACTGGTGGATGCAGAGCTCAGTTGTGTATGTTAAAGGTGCTTAAAATGGAAATATTAGATCATGCTTGTACAAAAACTCACCCTTAAAACGTGTTTAAATGCTTTTTCTTGATACCCTAAGGGATAAAAAAAAAAAATAAGTCTTCTGTTTATATTTCTGAGATGAGGTATTGTAACTATTTACATTGTTTGGACTGTTTTCATCTTTTATTGCTATATTCATATTTCAGCTGTTGTACACTCTGGCATTCTTCAGGTGATATTTATTGGAATTTAAAACTGAACCCTTTATTTAGTTAACAGGTGTAGATTGTTAGGTTGGTGCAAAAATAATGTCGTTTTCTCACATATGTTACTATGTGAGAAAACGACATTATTTTTGCACCAACCTAATAATTCCATGTAATCCTTTGGATATCTCAGTTTTAGTTAATTCCCCTTGATTACTCCACTCTCCAAGTTTTTGTTCCTTCTACTGTTGAACTTTCAACCCTTTGGGTCAAGTTATCAAGGGGAATTAACTAAAGCTGAGATACCCAAAAGGCATGGCACTTGGAATTAGAACAATCTACACCCATGGACTAAATAAAACATTTGGTTTTAAATTCCAACAAATATCACCTGAAGAAGGTCAGAGCATACAATGGCCGAAATGTGAATATGGCAATAAAGATGAGGACAATGTAAATAGTGTCAAAAGAGTCTTATTAAATATTTTCTGACTTTTCTTTATCATCCCAAGCAAGGCAATAAAACCACTAAGATTTAAGAGGTTACTGAGTGTTAGAGAATGAGAAAAATATACTATTAAGGAGAAAGGTCAACAAAAGAACAAGAATTAAGACAAAAGATAACAAATGATATTGCATTTAAATTTTTGAAAATCAAAGTTGACTAGAAAGCTGAAAGAGTTCCACAAGTGAGAAGTGGAAGTTACCACAATTGAAAAACTAAAATTTCCAGCAGTCATTATGAGAGAGAGAGAGAGAGAGAGAGAGAGAGAGAAAAAAAATAACAGGCAAAGAAATTATATTGACAATTTTAGCATGCATCAAAAGAAAAGTTAAGGGAAACAAGTTTTTGTGATAAATTTTTGAATACAAGAATACTGGCTTTGATGATGTGTGTATGAAATATAAATGTCCACGTTGTGGGTATGCCTTTGGCTGACAAATTTAAACAAGTAGTATACATGATGCATTCAGCAGAGGGGTGTATTCAACATTTTATAATTTTGCAACAATATGTGCTTAAAGGTTTTAGGCAGTTTTGATTAACATTTCTTTTCATGGTTACCTGTAAGGAATTGTAAATGTAGGACTACCTTACACTTAAATAAAATAAAAATAATAATTTTTATTATGAATTTATTACAGGAAATATCAAGTTTTACATGACAAATAAAAATAATATAAATTTTGCTACTATATTCAATTTATTGTTAGGTATTTTTCATTTTCTCATTTGTTATTTGCAGCATTTTAGAATACTTTGGCTGCAATGCTAAGTTTCCTAAGTTGAACAAACTGGAGCTATTTCATTTATGCTTTGCTACCTCTCTTTTCCATTGTTTTTAGATCACTTTCTTCCAGTCATTTTCATGGGTCATAGTGAAATTCTGAAATTTAGAATGATCTTATTCCATTTCAAAAATAAAGCCTGTAAAAAGGAATATTTTAAATTAATATACGACCCAAAATAAAATGTTTTTGACAAAAAAACCTTAATGATTTCACTATAATTATGTAACAATAAAGTAATGATAAACCGTAGATTTATCTGCAGACTATGTTACCTCATCTCATTGCATTGTTATGAACTATAAACCTAAATTGAGCTTGAAATATTGTGTAATTGGCTCTAATTTTTTATAAAATACTTGGATATGATATGAATAATTTGCAGTGGAAAAAAAGCAATTTTCGATTTTTTTTTTTTTTTTTTTTTTTTTTTTTGTTGAATACACTCCTCCTCTGCCAAATGTGTCATATTAACTAGGAAGTTCATGTGCATAATGAATCCTGGATTTTGCATATGACTGATTCGGTCACAAAATATTCTGTTGCTTGTTTAATTTCATCTAAACCTCAATATGAAATTGTTCCAGGTATTTACCTCATGTGGATAGCATATTTTAGTGTCCCTAAAATAAAAGTTCTTAAGTAAAAACGGTGGGGGGGGGAGGAATTTGCTAATGACAAATACTGGGAGACGAATGAGAAGTTAAATATCAAAACATTAACAACACCAGATGAGTAACGATTCCATAATGGTATTGTGGAATGGTATAACCAAATACAGGAATAAACTCGATTAGTGCAACTAATGTGTACATCGGAATCTATAAAAAAAATAAATTTTTAAATTACTATGGTTAAGCTGAAGACTGTTTTACCACACTCATCAAGTATTATGTATCCATGAATCGAGTTTTGGTATGTAAAAATTTTTAGCACACTAACTGAAAATTCCTTAATCGAGGGATGCCTGTATTAGCAGAAGCATTCTAAATGACTTAGATGTCAATTGTGAACTCAAAGTCACACTTGCTGCGACAGTAAGTGCTAAGAACGCATTGCAAAACAATGGTGGATTTAGTCCAAACTAATTAATATTTTTCATCAGTTATAGGTAATGAACTACTTTCTGTGGAGTTTTCATCTTGTATTGCACAGGGTGGTTCGAAAGTTTTGTCATTCTATACCAAAAGAGTAATGAGAACAATAGAAATATTAATGAGGTGATGTCATACATCCTCCATGCTCTTGACAGAAAGCACACAATCATGTGTCCATACACTTGCAAGAAGCCTCTCTTCCAAACTGTAGGAACTCGCGTCAGCTGAAAGAGAAAATTATATTATGTAGAGTGACAAGACTTTCGGACCATCCTGTACATCAAAATAATATTGCTGCTTCAGAGTCCAATGAAGATCAGGAGAGTTCTCCAGCATAATGTATGCACTTATGCTGATGTGGTAAAATCCCAGTAATGTTAAAGGATGGAAAAGTCCTGAAGTTGTGCTTGAAAAAGATAGACAACTTGTGTTGGTACACCACGGGTTTACTTATTGTTGTGTTCATCCATGGCAATGATGATGTGAGATAGTAGACTCCAGGAGAGCAACACACTTACAGTGACTTGGAGTGGAGCAACTACAGTGAATCAATAGCTTCATCTACTGCAATGTTGTGCCAGAAAATTTTTCTTGTCAGAATCCATCTTGCACATTTACAAATCTACCATTCATTGAAATCTTAACAATAATCCAAAGGATCTTTAATGTAATCCTGACCAGGCATCTCAACTTCAGTCACTTTCTCACCGACATGATGTGGCTTCCCTCTGTCTTTTCTACAAATATTTTCATAGTAACTGCTCTGACAAGCTTTTTTTCCATGGTGCCCCAAATATATAATTTAAGCATGCTACTAGATTGGCATCTAGGTCCCACCCTTTTACTGTTAAAATAATGAAATGCAACCGCCACTTCTAGTCCAACAGTTTTTTTGGCACTTCCCACCTGTGGAACTCTCTACCATTTCCTTGATAACTACACTCTTCAAACATTTAAATGCAGCATCAATTGCCATCTTCTGTCTTCTTGAACCCTTTTCATCTTTTGTCCTTTCCTCAATCCTCCTCATTCTCAGTCTTCACTTTCACTCTCTGTAACCCCTGTGTTCTAGTGGCATTACCGCCTTGTTTGGGGTGAAATGATTTAAAACAAAAACAAAGGATTAGTAGTAGTACTTGGCAAGCTAAAAATGGACAGACAAATAAAACAAAATAGAAATGCAATGGATGAGAAACAACCTATGAATGAAAACTATGGTGATCATAGTCATGTGAATTTCTTATCAAATGAAACTAATTTCTTTAATGAAGAGACTACTGGTGCTGGACATGAAAATTCTGATCAGAATAGGAGTAAACCAACTTTATCAGATACACGTTAAAGAATACAGATATATGGAACGTGGCTAAAGTAATAAATATGCAACCGAAACAAACCAGAAAATATAAGAACTGGATAAATGTTCATGCTGTAAATGAAACAGTATGTGTTAATTAGGATTGTGTTATTAAAGAATGAACTGTCCTATCCTGAAAATGCTGTACTGTTAACAGCTGATCAAGAAATGCCTCAAGATGTGGCAGATGCTAACAAGAGGGAACTGAAAAGCTTGATTAGTATTGATGTTTGAAGTAGTAGCTTTTTTGAAAATCAAATAACAGTATCATTTCATTTGGTTATCTCTGAAAAATATAAAAATGGCAAAAGGAAAATTAAAATGAAATTGGTAACCTTTTGGTTTTGAGGAAAATACTAACAAACCTGGGAAATATCCACCAAATTCTAGTGGGGCATGCCAACAGTTAGTATTTTTAACTGCAGCAATAATGGACCATGGATATAACAGTAGCATTTCTGTAGGGAAGTTCTTTAGAAAGAAATAATCCCATGTCCTCATTATTGTGTGTGTGTGTGTGTGTGTGTGTAAAATCTGAAGTTTGGCATATTAAAAAGTGCATTTATAGACTAAATGATGCTCCTCGATCTTAGTACAAGAAAGGGAAAGAAGTACTATTCTACAGGAGGGAAGCTTAGTGCATATGATAATACCTTCTTCATGTGACATAAGAATAGACCATTTAAGTATTTGGGATTAGATGTTGTACAAACTTTAGGAGTGACAATCAAGATTTGTATACAGTGGGGCTATGATAAGTTTCTAGCAACCCTTAATTACAGCAATTTTGGCTTGTGTAATTTTTTTTGTTTCAGACAATACCGTGTTAGTATCAAGCTACTCTAATCTATGAATGATAGTTGACATATTTTGCAATGAAAGTTCGCGGAAGTAAGGAAATTAGTGAATTTCAACAAGGGTAAATAGTGTGGCAATTAAAATAGAGAAATTACTAGGTTTTTCCAGATTAATCATCAAATGATTAATAATATTGTCAAGAAATTTAATGAAGAAGGTCATTGTCACGTGGAACAACGTTCAAGAAAACCAAGCATCGTGTCTGAGCAAATGAAAAGGGCGCTGAAGAGGGAAGTCATCAGAAACTGTTGTCAGAGTGTCAAAGATGTCATCAACAGCATGGAAATGTTGCTATATGTAGTGAGAAAGACTCTGAAAAGCTAGGCTATCAAAAAAGAGTTGCAAGAAAGAAGCCTTTGATTTCAGAGGTTAACAGGAACAGGTGTGGGGATTGGGTGAGAGAATTCAAGAGCAAAGATTATGAATTCTGGCAGTCTGTAATTTGGTCAGATGAAAGTCAATTCTGCCAATATTCAAATTCTAGACAGGTTTATGTTTGGAGAAATCAGAATGAGACTTGGAACACTGAATGTCTGTAGGCGACCGTGAAACATGGGGGGAATGGAGTAATGGGGTGGGGCGTTGTCTGGTCTGGTCTGGTCTGGTGGGAAATCTGAGATGATTCTTGTTGATGAGTGGATGAATGGTCCAAAATACTGTCAAATATTAGAGAAAGGACTACTACCACTATTTGAAACCAATCAAATTGACAAGAATGTGTACCTTTTTCAAGAAAATGGAGTGCCATGTCATATGAGTAAAGTAGCAAATGCCTGGAAGGAATTGCAAGGAATCAAGTTACTACTATGGGTAGCCCAAAGTCCTGACATGAATCCAATAGAGCACGTTTGGGATCACCTTGACCGAAAATTTAGAGAGCGTGCAACCAAAATCACATCAGTGGCAACCTTTAAAGAAACATTGCTAAAGGAGTGGCAAAATATGGATCAGATGATTGTGATAACTTGATCAAATCCATGAAAAATCGAATACAAGCACTGAAACTAGCAAATGGAGGACCTACTCTATACTCGTTCCAAATACTGTTTATTTATGTTGAGCAGGGATTACATAATTAAATTTTGAAATTGAATCTAGTTCATTTCTCCTGGCTAAAAACTTTTCTTAGGCCATTGTATTCTAACAATAACTACAATTAAAATAGCTCAATTGACTACAGAAGTATAAGTTCAGCACTAAATTGAGTGTTTATGGTTATTGCTACTGAACACAGCACAAATTGAGAAAAAAGTAGGAATATTGTTTACCAGTTTTCCAAGTATCAATGACCTGTTTGTCTGCTTAACTTGAAAATCAGCAAAGTTCTTTTTAAGTTGGTCTGAACACCACCCCAATGCCCTAAGAGTTCAAAACATTCCTCAATGCTTTTCTATGCACATATATATGTTGAGTCTGTATTACTCTACTTCAGGGCCAGTGCATACTACTTCTGACCAGGAGGTGGGTATCCTGATTGGGGGGCCCCGGGCAATGTTTCTTATCAACATTTGTTTTTTTTCTACCTATATTTATATGTGCTACAAATTAAACTAAGCACAACTGACCATTAAAGGATGAAAAACATTCACAGATTTTGACATTATTCTGGGGGTCTTTTTTTTTTTGTCCAAATCTGTGAATTTGTTTTGCTCAATATAAAAATTGAAAAAAAACTATATAAAATTCACTATTTTTTATCTATAAAGTTGAATGTGTTAAAATTATTCAACTTTTTAACAAGAAAAATCTCAAGTTAATGTTAAAAATTGCCACAATTTTTCTCGTTGAATTGTTCAACTATATTGCACGTGATCCTTTATTGTACATAATTAGGTTACAATAAAATTTGTAATGAATACCCCCTTAGGAAAATTGAGATGTACTAAAGTGGGAGGATCCTGTATCATAGATGGACACACACACATATGAGACCATTGCACCAGCCCTGCTCTACCTTGTAACATTTTGCAATTGTTGGAAGATAAATCTCAGTATTATGCTATTTTTAATGGTTGAAAGGTTTTTAGTTTGTTAAGAAGAAAGAAAGCAGCAAGAAAAAAGACAAGCAAAAGAATGTCATATAGTATATTGCGAAGAAAATTGCAGGAAATTTCAGTTAATGTAAGTAATGAAATTATCCTTTGTATAAAATCTCACAAATCAGCAATAGTAAGAGAAATACTATTTATGCCTGAGGAAAAATTTAATGTTTTTGTCCAAGTACTTCTAACTACTTTGGTTATTATCAAGAACTAAATGTCAGTATTGGAGACAAAAGTTTTGTCAACCACATCCTAGTATCTTTTTGGAATGACACATTCAAACTTAAATATACATGTATAAGTAACATCATGTATAGAATTGTTTCACAGAACTTGACAGCACCAGAAAACAAGTGTCTGTATATATATATATATATATATATATATATATATATATGTGTTATACATATAATAATTTATATGCATTATATTTATAGTAAGTTCTATATAGTATTTTGGTACTATCTACTAATGTTTGTTTTATATTAATAGTCATAGTTTGGCTGTTTGGTATATACATGAATTGCACTAAGTTTTGATAAGTGATAAGATAACCTACAAGAGTGTGTGGTGCTTGTGTGACCAATGTAAGAACTTAATGTTGTGTTTTGATTTTTTATTTTGGTTTGGAGATGCAACCTCCCAAAGCAAGACATGGTTTAATTTAATAAACCAAGTTTTATATATATATATATATATGTGTGTGTGTGTGTGTGTGTGTGTGTGTATGTATTATGCATATAATAATTTATATGCATTATAGATATTTTAGATGCACATTTTAAAATACCATCTTCAGTCGTGAAAGATATTTAATGCAAGTTGTTTTTTTATTGTGGGATTAACAAAAATTGGAATATCATTGACTTCATTGTTAACTTGTCAAAATTTATTAAAGAACACTGTTTACAATTAAGAAAAAATTAAAGGAGAAAAACAAACAAGTGACCAGATTTATTTATTTATTTTTCTATCGATAAAAAGTGTTATGCACAAAAGAATGCTTAAAAAAAATCTAGCTATTAACTAGATATTGTAATTTGTACAAAGTCTTGTATGTTGCGTGTAATAACAATAATAATAATAAAGTATGCACTTTATGAGCGGCATCTCAAGACTCTTAAATGTAAGATTGTTTTATGAAATATAAAAAATTCAAGCTTTGAACAAATGGATTGGTCAAAATGATGTTAATAATACCTCAAGTTGCCTTCAGGAGTATAATAATATATAAGGAAAGAGTTAAAAAAATTGGAGTATCAATGACTAAGATTGGAGACAATGCTGAGTCAATGACAATCAGGTCAATCCAATATTGATTTCAGTGACTATATATTGGAATAAAATTCCATTATATATGCATGTAACTCCTTTGGCTATATATACTTAGCTTAGCATGGCACAAGGCCAAATGTGGAAGGTAGAATGTTGTATAGAAATTAAGCCTGCCTAGAAAATTGGCAATCAAAATCCTGCCTACTTTTTTTCTGGATAGCACTGATGAAAAATGCAGGCCTATTTTAATAACTTCAAATAAGTGTGTACATATAGTATAAAAGTAACCACACATAAGCAAATTATGTAGAATGGCTTCCAATAATTTAAAGAGTAGAAATTAAAATATTTAATGTTTAACAAGATTAGAAATTGCAAGTTTTATATGAAAATACTGAAGCTACTTTTCAGACATGCCTTGAACAAGCCTTAACTAAATTTCAAGAAATATTTATGTGTACAAACTTTTTATAACCACCCCCCCCAAACAAAATTGTAAATTTATATATCTATGATAAAACTGGTTCTTACAAAATAAATTTTATAATAACTAATTCTTTCAAAAATATGCTTAAAACCTTTAATAATTTGGGTTGTCATAAACAGTGCAAAATAAATTTGTAGTTAGTCGGGACCGTTTCTTATATATAAGCAATTACCAAGGTCTTTAGGTAGT
Source organism: Acanthosepion lycidas (assembly GCA_963932145.1). Classification (NCBI taxonomy): domain Eukaryota; kingdom Metazoa; phylum Mollusca; class Cephalopoda; order Sepiida; family Sepiidae; genus Acanthosepion; species Acanthosepion lycidas. The sequence goes on along the minus strand of OZ010596.1, from coordinate 56,836,284 downwards.
AGTATTAGGTTGGTGCAAAAATAATGACGGTTTTTGACGTTAAAAATACGTCAAAAACCGTCATTATTTTTGCACCAACCTAATAGCAGTATTATTTTATTAGATTATGCATTGGTAAACATTATTATTGAAAGTAGTATTTACTTTAATTTTAATTTTTAGCTACTTTTTGTTGAGACTTTACTAAAATACAAATAAATATTTAATAATAATCAGGGTTTGTTAATACTTAGGCTTGGAGAGCATGGAAATTAATTTTACTCTGTAGGATTAGCATTCATCAATATCATGTCCACAAGTGAAAGAAAAAAATTTAAAAAGAATAATATCACTTAATATCAGGACTTAGGGAATTTAAATTTAGAATTTGAAATGATCTATATAAAAAGAAAACTGAATTAATTCAATACTTCTATCAATACTGTCAAACACTTGATATAGCTTCCCTATTAAAATTTTGTCTTACAGATTAACAGCAAATACTTTGTGGTTGTATTAGCTTGAATTTTGTGTCTATTTAAAAAAAGAAAAAAAAATTGAAAAGTACCTGACATCAGGATGTTTAACCATATATTTGATAGCATTTGTTAACAAAAGCAGTTTTTCTAAGAGTCTTTCTTCAATGCAGAGAAAAACCGTATATAGAAAATGCATACATACACAAATTGAATGCATTGCATTGATTGCTGGTGTTTAGATAATAAACAGTAATAGTATTTTAAAAAAAAAAAAAAAAAAAAAAGTAGTTTTCATTTTGAAACAAATATGACAAGAATTTGAACCAATTTTTAGAAAAAAAGTATTTACATCAATAAAAATCATGCTATGCATTAATAAAATACATTGAATACCAATATAAACAAAATCCTTGGTAACAATGTGCTTTTTTTATCAAATACTTTTTTCACGTGGTAAAGAGGAAAAGTGAAACAATTTGTATTGACACAAAAGTTTTATGAAAAATAAAATTTGAAACTTCAAATGATTATTTTTTATTTTGATAGTAAAAAAGAAAAAAAATTTACTTTTTTTAACCGTCCAAAAAAGACTTTATTTAGAGAAAAGAATAATCACTGTACCTTTAAAAAAGAAAAAAAAAAAAATTCCAACATTTTATTTCTTTTTAAAATTTATTCATACGTGCAAACCATTTAATTTTCATTTGCAGGGGTGGGGGGGTGTTGAAACCACATTTTATTTTTAACTTGATATTCTCCGAATATTGCATTGGAAGTTACCTCCCTTGCTGCAACTGTTTCAGAAAAATACTTGTGCTGTACACCACACAAGATTGGAAGACCATTATGGAATGAACTGTTGGTGGTCAGTGTATACCGGGGTAGAATCTTGTGACAAAATATATCACTTGGGAAATATATCAAAGTGCATATACAATATGTGCGTGCATATATATCTATGTACATCTTGAATTAAAAAAAAAAAAGATAAAGTTATCAAATGGAATGATTGCAGATGTTGAGTGTAATAAATTCCAGATCTAATTTATTATGCATAGACTTAAATTGAAGTTAAGAATTTAACTATATTTGAAAGTGTGAAATTTTTTTTCAAATATACACAAATATTTAAGTTTGTGCACATATACACAAATCATCCAAAAGAAACCATTTTCATTTAAATTCAAAATTATTAATTGCAGGCCAGGGTTTTTTGCTTTATCACTTAGTATTACAGAACAACCAATCTCTCACAAGAATGTTTTAACCAGAAGAATTAGGTATTGCAAATTTCCTCAATGGAGACTTACATTTTAAGAATAAATTGTTTAGATCTTGACTATGAAAAAGCTATTTTCCCTTTGACTTTAAAATTTACCAGTTTAAGAAGTTATTTGTGATAGACATAATAATTATGGTACTTTTTGTTTAAGAGGTCATTTCATTCTGCACATTACAAAGTAGACGAGTCAATTGTTATGGACTGGCAATATCTCTGTAGAAAATATTGTAAATATTGTGTGTAAAATTATAGTAAAATCAAAACTATAAATAATAATACAATCAGTTTGTAATAGTATATGGAAAGAGATAAAGCATAAAATAACTGACAACTTTTATTAGCAAAAAAAAAAAAAAAAAAAAAAAATAAAATTTTGTCACTTTCCATATAATTATCAATGCATATATAAAAATATATATTCAGGCAGCAAGAATCCATTTAGACAAGTTTTATTGAATCCAATCAATAAGGTTTGTCTTTAATTTTTGATTGTATTTTTCTCCATTTTCAAATAAGTTGTCCAAAGTTAATGTTTTTGTCCGAGTAATTCTAACTATTAGGTTGGTGCAAAAATAATGACATAATAATGTTGTTTTTTGACGTATTTTTTAACATCAAAAAACATTATTACGTCATTATTTTTGCACCAACCTAATACTTTGGTTATTATCAAGAACTAAATGTCAGTATTGTAGACAAAAGTTTTGTTGACCACATCCTAGTAACTTTTTGGAATTACACATTTCAAACTTAAATATACATATTCTGTGGTGAAAGAAATTTAATACAAGTTGCTTTTTAGTGTATAATAATAGTATCAAATATTTTGAGACTTTCCTTACAGTAAGTTCTATATAATATTTTGGTAATATCTACTAATGTTTGTTTTATATTAATAGTCATAGTTTGGTTGTTTGGTATATACATGAATTGCACTAAGTTTTGATAAGTGACAAGATAACCTACAAGAGTGTATGGTGCGTGTGTGACCAATGTAAGAACTTAATGTTGTGTTTTGATTTTTTATTTTGGTTTGGAGATGCAATCTCCCAAGATACGGTTTAATTTAATAAAACAAGTTTTGATATATATATATATATATATATATATATATATTACTCACTTAAATCAAGATAACATTTATCCTGAAATTGATCAGTCCTCACTGATTTAAAAAAAATGCTTAATATCTAAGCTGTAGAGCAATACCAAAAATGTTTATTTTAAAAAAAGATATAAATACCTCACCTACTACTGCAGTTACACCATTTGGATCTTCAAGCAATTTGGTTCTATATATTGTTTGGTTTGTTTTATATATATATATATATATATATATATATATATATATATATAAATAAAAAAACACCAGATTTTTTTACAAATCTTTTTCCTTGTTGAGGGTAAGAAATTTTTTCTGCTCCTCCTCATGTTTATATGAAGAGGACTGAGCTGTTACACTGGTAAATAAGTGATACCATTTACTAGAACCTTAATGTACACAAAGTTGTACAGTAAATAAGAAAATGAAGTAACAGATAGTAAAGGCCCTTTGTTCAATTTTGAAATCAGCATTCAGCTTCAAGGTAAGCATGTTCTAAAAACTTTGAACAAATTTTTAGATTATGTCAGTCTGTATTCAAGTTATGTCAAGAAAAGCAAGTAAACAGATTACATATAAAAAGTGTACATGCAGTCATCTTCAGAATGGTAAAAGAAGATGTCATCTTTGCGAAAACAATAGGTTATCTACAAACATTGACAAAAATGGAATTGGAAAGGTGACAAAGGTTGCTTTGACTTCCATGTCTTTTGCTAAGACCTTTTTATTGTGCTACAAAGTTCACAGGTTGCCATGCATTAAACACCATCCCATATGCAGGCAGCTTTTCAGGCTTACGTGAATTGTACTTCAGAATCAGTAAAAAGTTTACAAATATTTGAGGAAATTTGCAATTTTCATTTATTTTCTAAATTTATTCACTGGAAAACATTACTTTTGTGAGAAAAAAAAAAAAGGAAAATTTATTCAATTATATTTACACTACTTACATGCTGACTATTGTCCTCATCTTTGTTGCTGTTATCGCAACACTTCAGCTGTTGTGCCATCCAGCCTTCATCAGGTGTATACAGCAGAATGAGAACAAATAAAGGGTTAACTTCAAAATTTCCTGTAGGTTCAATGTACACCTGATGAAGGCCAGAGAGTACAATGGCTGAAACGTGATAACAACAACAAAGTTGAGGACACTAGTCTGCATGTAAGTAATGATAACTCCTCATACCAGAAATTAGTAAAATTTGTTTGCTTTCAGAATATTTAAAATTTTACTAGAATGTTGGTAGTCTGTGTTGAATATTTGAAAGTTAATTCAGCTTTGGTAAAAATGTTAATTCTCATAACAGCTGAGTGAAAGAGGAAAGAAAATAAGTGTGTGTGTGTGTGTCTGCATCTATATGTCTCTATATGTTTGTGCATGCATGAGCATATTAGTTTTTACAAGTGTATGTGCACTTCAATGGGTATGTTGATATTAATTCCTGTAATCTTGATAACAGACATTTTACTTTCTTTTTTAAATTGAAAGTTTTATTTTTTTTATTGGACAAATTGAAGTAAAAATAATCTTTGTGGATTACATAAACAAATTAAACTGAACGCCAAAATATTGGAGGGACACCAAAATAAATAATGTAAATATGTTTTCAATATTCGTGCGTGTTTATTTTTGAAGAAAATATAACTTTTGGGTATCATGAATTTTGTAAGGACATAACTATATTCACCTCAGTTGTGCATATCCACAGAAAACTGCACATAAATGGTTTGTGTTTTCAGCAAACATGGATAAATGTGCCTGTAAAATAAATGGAGTCTGAAAAGAATGTTTTTTTTCCCATGACATTGCTTTTAATCCCATCACTCCTCAGCAATGTTTGTTGTTTAAAAAAATGATTAGAATTGGAATAAAACTTAAACATATGAAAGTGAATTTTTACTTTTTTTTTTTGTTCTGAAGAATTTACAACAAAAATATTAAGCACTATTTATTCATTACATTGTTTATTTACAAGAATAATTTTATATTTGTAACATTCTAAAAACTAATAGAAAAAAAATTAATATAATATTTATCATTTACCAATTTATAAAGAAATAAAAGTGGAAACAGTTTTTATTCATAAATTTATAAACATTTACTAAACTATAAGGAAATCCTTATTATTTGCCATTTTATAAAGTTCAAATCAATTGGCAATTAGCTGATGTTTTGCCAACCATTCCAATGAATATAATAGTGTAAATAAACAATCTAATAAATAGTGTTTATTATTTTTGCTGCCAATTCTCAAGAACAAAGAAGATGTATAAATTCATTTTCATATGTTTAGATTTGATTACAATTCTAATCGTTTTTTTAAAACAAACATTGCTGAAGAATGAAGGTAGTTAAAATAAAAGTGGTATCATAGGGGGAAAATTGTCCTTTTCACACTATGTCTTATTGTGGGTATGTTTGTTCATATTGTTTTTAGTGCACATCCATAAAATAAGGATTAATAAAAAGAATTACAAATGTTTTTGAATTGTAAAAACTATAAAGTTTATCTAAATATCTACACAATTATTTCATAGCAACTTTTGTTTATTCTATCTAATGCACAATTGTGTGAAATTTAATTATATAAGAAAAATGTTAATTTTATTTTCATTATTGTGCAATTTTGGATGGAGCTTTCAAAAAAATAGATGAAGATAAAAGAGGTCTGGTGGATGAAACAATCATGCAAATCTCAAAAAAAAAACAAGATACTTGTCTAGCTATAATCATTATTAAATAGAAAAGATGAAAAGGTGACTTTTGGTTTGAGGTATAGAGGTTACAGAAATCTTTGGAAGTTTAGATTGGATATCTAAAAAGAGCAATGAAGATTTTTGAAAATTTCAAACAAAATTTTTTCAAGAAACCATGCCAAGAAGATAGAAGTGTAGAATATTATTATAAGTGTCTTCATGATGGCAAAAAAAAAAAAAAATGTTCAAATGAATAAAGTGGCACCAGATAAGTTATTAAATTATGAGCAAGTCTTTTAAGTGTCAGTCAACAGATTTAAATTTGACAATATCCCTTCATAAATTTATCAACTGCTTTTAAAGTAATCACATTAAAAGAAAACAAACTATTAACCACTTTGAAGTCACCAAAGAATGAAAAGTCAGTATATGACCTTCAATATTCTCAATGATATTTTTGCAGCTATAAAAAAAAAAAAAAAAAAAAAAAAATCCAGCAATGTTTAACCTTTGTGCCTGCAAAAAAATAGGATGGTTAGTTCCTTGACATAGCTCTCTCAGCATTGTTTATCATTTTAAAAAGTAAAAAGAATTTTAATAAAGCCCAACATATGAAATTGGATGTATACATTTTCTTTATTCTTGAGAATTGACAATATTTAATTGATATTTTCATAAAGTTATGAATAAAAAAGACTTCTTTTCATAGTTATTTATAAAATGTTAAATAATAAATATTTCATTGTAGATGGTTCCCATATTTTGATAGTTTTGTAATTTTCTATGAAATTCTGAATAAAAGATTTCTTTCATATTTATTTCTTTATAAAATGGTAAATAATAAATCTTTATAAAAGATTATAAATAATAAATATTGTACTTGGTTCACATATTTTTATAATCTTATAAATAAAAATTCCCGAGAGAGTGAAAAGTGTATACAGTAATAGCAGTGTCAAGGGAATAACTGTCCTTTTGACACACTGTTTATGGGCATGAAGGTTAAACATTGCTAAAGAAACCTAGTAAGATTTACTTTATAGTATAGTATGTACATTAAAAAAATAAAAACTATTAGCCACTTTGAAAGCCACCAAAAACTGCAAAAAAAGCATATATGATCTTTCATATCTTCAGTGGTCTTTTTGAAGCAAAGTTATAGAATTGACGGTCTTTACTTTTTAGTATAGCATGACTAGACCCTATAACCTAAAAGTATTTATACTTAATAAAATTGTAACTGGCTGTTTGCATAATGCCTTCTGAGAGAAATACATTCTAGTTCTTACCTAATTTGTAGTGATGAACTGAACCAAATTGATATCTTCAATAAACATAAAGCATCTTGGCTTCTCCTGTTGCTACTACTACTTTACCAAATAGGTAAATGTCTACAACTAAATCTTAGATATTTTTCTCTTTAACCTTTAGCTTTCTGCATTATTAATATTGCTTCCCTTTCCTCTGCATTCTTTTTCAAGGCCTCTCAATTGCAGTATCCTTATTGTGAATTTCGCTTAAAATTATTTTCTGTTGTCTTAGCAGGATATGACAACACAACTATGAAATTCAAACACACTATTATTCAGGCATCAGAGTTACCTTCAGTGGCAGGAATAACTTTTTGTGCAGCAAATGAAGTCATTGAGTGATGAAGGTTAATTCTTCCTCCATCAAGAAGACACACTTGAATTGGATGCCTGGCATCACTTATTTATCTGATACATAATTCTCTATGAAATCAACAGGTTTCAATTTCTAAGTGATTATATAAAATTTACTATTTATTTAGCACAAGGTCAAATGGAGGGAACAGAAGTTGCAAAAAGATTGTGTTGTGCCAAGTTTCCATTTAGGGGAGGGAACAGCCTGCTTTGAAAATCAGCATCCAAAATTTTAGCTTTTACCTGAGCTTGAACACTGATGCTGATATTGGTCGGAAACGGGCAACTATCTTAATCACTAAGCAGGCCATAATTATATTACACTTCTACTAAAAATAAATCCATGAAAGATTTGATAGCTTAATCGTCTAAGTTTTCTCATTATATGTGATTTGTATTTTCCTTTTTTACGCATATATGAGTGCTCTATTTTAAATTCTTTTCAAAGAGTTTTTTTTAATACACAAAATTTTTTGTTTTATTTACCCATTTGCAGTGCCGTTTTATGCTTAGCAACTTTTCAAAAATGGGTGTTTTTTTTTTTTTTTGTGTTTTCAATTGTTTATCAAATTATTTTTGTTCTTAGATTCCATAATCTATAGTTTCTCCTGCATGCATAGAATGCAATTTCTTATATATATATATATATATAATACAAAAAAAAGGTTAATGGTCAGAGTTGAATCAGACCAGGAAACAGTAGTATTAAAAAGTGCTCAATACACATGTGAAAAAAAAATAAAACAAAAATAGAGAGAAAGAAAGAGGGAGAGAAACAAACAGACAGATAATAAAAGGCTTGATAGCTTAATCATCTTTCTAAGTTTTCTCATTATATATAATTGGTATTTTTCTTTTCTTACACATATAAGAGTGCTTTATTTGAAATTCTTTTTAAAGAGTTTTTTTAATACATAAAAATTTTTGTTTTATTTACCCATTTACAGTGCCATTTTATGCTTAGAAATTTTTCAAAATTTTTTGTGTTTTTTCTGACAGTTTGAAATAATTCTTACTATTTATCAAATTATTTTTGTTCTTAAATTCTATAATCTATTTTTTCTCCCACATGCATAGATTGCAATTTCTTTCTATATTTTGAATTAGGCTTTTTTATTATTATTATTATACTTTATTCTAATAATATTTTTGGTTTTATGTTTACCTCCAATGTGTATATATATATATATATATATATATATATATATATTATATTTTATTATTTATTTTTTTAACAACATAGTGTTACACTTATATCTTTTGTACATACATACATATATATACATAAACACAAGAGGAAAACTTATCTTAGTAAATGTGTTTTGCAAGTTTTCCTTTTGTCTTTATTCATATTGCCCTTTTACAAATAAATTTTTAGTTATATCTGAAATTATATATATATATATATATATATATGAAGAAATATAGTTTTAAGGTGTGCTATATTTATGGGATAAAGTGCTCAATATCAGAGATAGAGTGTATGTAAATTTAAAAGTGAACATTGAAGTCAACACTCAGAGGCGACAGACTGTTTCATGCAAGACACAATCATCAAGCTGAAACAGTCTGTATATATATAACCAATTTGTGACTGGTAAGGATAATTCCAAAGAGGATATTAAGCCAGAGAGAGCTCAATGTAAATTACAGAGCATTATAATAAATCAAGAAGAGAACCTTAAAGATGCATTTTGGCTATAATTTATTTTGTGAATCTCTCTATATATTCATCTCTTCAGATTGAAAGCTTTTAATTTTAGAGAGATTCACAAAATAAATTATAGCCAAAATGCATCTTTAAGGTTCTTTTCTTGATTTATTATATATATATATATATATATATATATATATATATATGGGATAAATAACAGGGTAGACTGAGCTCTCTAGCGATAATTACAAGTCTAAGAGAAAAGGACAATTCTAAATTCAAAATTGATAGAGATACTTTAAGTAAGATCTCTATTAGGTTTTGACCAAAATGCTTAATCAAAAAACAACTTATTGAATAAGAGGTGCGCAAGGATTCTGTAATGGATTATGCCAAAATTGCATTTATATATATGTATTGTAAGACCAAATGGAAAAAGTTTACTTGTGATGCATTTCATCGAACTGCACATGTGTAGTCATAACAACATCAACAAACCCAGTCCAATGAAGTCGTAATGGATGAAACGCATCACAAGTAAACTTTTTCCGTTTTATCTTACAATTTTCCCAATACTGTTCTTGATATATAAAAATATATATCGTTATCGCATATATATATATATATATATATACATACATACATACATACACACACACCTTAGCAGTATTCATTAACTTTAAGAACAAGTCCACTTATGTAATGCATCCAGAAAAAAGAAAGAGAATATTCTAAATTTAGTGTTTGTATTAGTATACATATATATGTATTTAGATAAATTGGAGATGTATGGATATATATAAATATAATATATAATGTAGAAGAAATGCATGTCAAAGAAACAAAGATGGAGGAAAAAGTATAACAAAGTTAAAAAAAACAAAAAACAAAAAAAAAAATCAAGAAATCTGAAGCTGCTAGTAAATCACACTGGCATCGAAAAATATCACAGGTTTGTTTCCGACAACCCCTGCACTGTGGATAGTGTTGGCTGGCACATCTATCATGTCTCCAGGTTGAAGAATCACCTTCTGGCCGTACATAAACATTTCAAACTGACCAGTTAGGATGGCATCTCTCTTAGCATGGCCATGGGTATGGTCAGGAAATACTTGGCCTGGCTGAAACTCGTACATAATGCAATTATAGCCTTTTCTTTTTAACTTCTTCCTCATGTTCGCTTCGTTGAGTTCTCCATCTGTGTTCAGATCCCATTTCTCAACATTGATCTTTCCTTTGGTAGCCATCTGCAAGATAAAACTGAACTTAATACCGAAATAATATTTTCTGTATCTGAATATGTGGAGGCAAGACTGGATTTATGCCTTAAGAGGCCCCTGAGCTAGTAGAATTTAAAATTTTATCAAAAAAAATGTTTTATATTTACATGATGCTATTTTGGTGTCAAACATGAAAACACCAACTACAGTTTTTAGTGATTTTGGAATGCATCCAATTTATTTCATCAGCAAGTTCAAGATATTTTTTTTATCTGAGCTTTACATGCTAAACAAAACATTTCAAACAAAACTCATAAATATTACAAAGTTTTTAGTATTTTAGATATTTTTCCAAAATTGCACAATTTTCCTTTGATTTAATTTTTCTCTTGTTTTGATCAAATATTGAGCAATTTTGAACTTATTACATATATCACGATAAACTACACCCAACAGCAAGGCTTCTGATCAGGTTTTGAGGAGTGTGGAGCCACCTTAATTCCTGGCGTTCCCAGGTCCCCCCTGACCTGGGTTGGTAGCACCTGTTAGGGTCCCAGCTATGGGCAAATACTTAACCCTCAAACTGGGGTCAAAACGTGTAAAAAAAAAAAAAATTTAATACTAACAATACATTATTACCAGCAATACATTTTTAGAAAAAATATTACCAGAAATAATTTTTGGGTAAAAATATTACCAGCAATAAATCTAGTCAGCATTAAATAACCCATTGAGGTTGATATGCTGTAAAGCAAACTAAACCAAACTTATTACATTTCTGTGTTTTATAGAATGTAAACTGAAGTAGACAAAATTAAAAAAAAACTATATCAAAATATATATATATATATATATATATATATATATATATACACACACACACACACATATATAATAAGAGCGAAAAGAATATAAATTCAAATGTTCACAGCATTTAATTCAAAAGAGGGCTCAATAGCAAGTGTAGAGCAGTACTTATTTATCATAAAATTTACTTTACATATGGACAAAAACAATTGCTGATGACAAAGATGCATCTTAACAGGTGAGGAACAAAGATGGTTATGACCAATTCTATTTAAAAATGCCGCCTATGGTTCATTACTTTCCTTTTCTTGTTATTCAAATTGTTTTTGGTAAAAAAACATACAGGGGGAAACTCCATAAACAGAAAAAGAAATACATAGAAGGGTTTCCATAAAAGGAAAAGAAAAAATAATAATAGTAATAATAAGAAGAAACCAGTAAAAACAAAGAGGAAAGGGTAAGAAAACAATAGAAGGGGAAAAAAAGGAACGAGAGAAGTATAACAGTTAAGGAAAATGAAGAAGTAAGGTAACATGTCAAAACTTCCAAAGAGAAAGAAAAAAAAGGGGGAAAGAAGAAAATAGAATAGTAAAACAAATAAGTGAGGAATTTACATGAATACAGAACCAAAACAAAATAAAAAGAGGGGGATAAAGAAAAAAGGAGAGAAGAGAAAGAGAGAATGAAGGGGACATATGAAGACAATATGTGGCTGTTGATAGCAGTTTAGGCGATGAGAGAATGTTAACATTAAGATAAAAACTGACCAGAAAAATTTAAATCTAAGCGTAGGTTAAAGAAAAAAGAGAAAGAAAAGAATGAAAACAATGGCAGTAGTTGATGATATTGTTTCGGGCACCTGTTGAGATGCTCCTATGCATCGAAACAAAAATACATCTTTGTCCTGAGTAATTCTTTTTGTCTGTATGTAGAAAAAGTTCATTATATATATATATGTATATGTATCCAAGTATAGGATTGGTGTATACAGAATAAATTCCAATAACCAAAAAATACTATTCTTAAAAGAGTGCTCAATACAGAGTAGAGCAAATATAATTATTTATTTGAAAATTATAACATAAATATGTTATAAAATCATTAAAAAAAATAGCCATTTCATTTCAACATTTCTGTTGTTACACCAGAAGTGTTGAAACAAGATGGGTATTTTTGTAGTGATTTTATAACATATTTATGTTATAATTTTTGAAAAAATAAATAAATAAATAAATAAATATATATATATATATAAGAAATATAGTCTTAAGGTGTGCTATAATTATGAGTGCTCAATATCAGAGATAGTGTGTGTAAATATAAAAGTGAACATTGAAGTCAACACTTAGAGGCTAGTCTGTTTTATGCTAGATGCAATTGTCAGGCCACTGACAATTGCATATTGAGTGGCCTGACGATTACATCTAGCCTGAAACAGACTGTCACCTCTAAGTGTTGACTTCAATGTTCACTTATATATATATATATATATATATATATATATATATATATATATATATATATATATGAAAATGCATCAAAATCTAAATGGGAACTCTTCAAGGGACCCAATTGAATTTAAATGACCTACTACAATAAGAAGGGTCCCAAATACTTTAAATTGTTTCAAATTAGTTTAAGTCTCCTATGTTCTCATATCTTTATTTTTCTAGTTTTATCAGGGCCCCATGACTAGAGAGCACTTGTGCATGTGTGCGTGTATTGATGTAATAGGAAAGAACATTTAGATTAATGATCCAAAGTTCTTTAGTATTTATGGTTTTATTTTTAAAAAATAGTGCTCGATACAAAAGTAGAGCTTAAATTATAATTATTTTTTTTTTAAATATGATCCCATTGCAACACAGAAATTACCGTTTCAAAACTTGACTCAAGTCATAAAGTTTAATTTCAATATTAAACTTAAAATTTAGAGTACAGTTTCATTCTCAAGCAATGTTTAGAATAACTGAAGAAATTTTTTACTCATTTATAAGTTGGAAATAATCTGGGGTTGGTAAGGCAGTCTTGAAGTATTGTTGTGCGATGATAGTTTTTTTTATTCATTTTAAATGATTAAAAGAGCACTCTGCAGATGCAACTGTGGCAGGAATGACGCAGAAGATTTGAAGAGAAACGAAAATATTAGGGAAAATTCCTGACAAACCAAACACATTGATCCTGTTCAAAAGTTCAATTGGCTTCAGAATATTCTCAATGGGAACCATTCCAATACAGTTTGAAATTGTGTCATGAAATATCTTCTTTAAATGCACAACATCGTCTCCCAGTTGCATGAACATCCTTTGGATATTTATCAGTTCATCAGTTGCAAGAAGCTAATGGAGCTGTCTGACCTTCCCATGCAACAATTTACAACTGTATCTGCAAGTTTGAGGCTGGGCAACAGTCGGTGCTTGATGCCGAAAGAGAGGGTGGACCTTACAAAGTTTTGGGAATGTCAAGTGTTGTATCATTAGAATGATATGCATAAATATTTGTTCTAAAAAATACAAAATAGAATATAATAAAATAGAAAAATTATATTTAACATATTACAACCCTACCAAATAGACATGCTTACAGTCTTGTAAGACACGCTAGATCGTGTTTGTTTGTCCCAGCATCTCCTTTTCTGACCTCAAAATAATCTGAGTGCCAGACCTTGAAAATTCTCTCCCCGGTACTGGATGTGAGTTTGGGTGTTTTTATGTAATATTGAAATTTTTCAAATATAAAGGATTTGAAAAGCTTTCTTTACTGTTTTCAATCCAAATGTAGGAAAGATTAATCTTTTTTTGTTTTTAGTTCAATTCTTTTTGTTAACATATTTGATCCAAGTCTATATCAAGCCTAGTAGATATCTATATTCAATGTCTCTCCTCATCTCTATTATTATTTTCAAGTTCTGACTGGTCTTGAGTTGATTCAGATGATAACACTACTAGTACAGTAGTAGTAGTAGTAAAGTGCCATATGTTATATACACTTGGGTGATCATGTTTCTTTCAATTCATGAGTAACTAGGCAGAAGATTTCCTGCAATCAGCTGCCATTTCTTTCTATGGTACACTGATTGCCAACCAAGGTTATAGGGCCTACTCTGTTCTACTATTCAACCCAGGGTTGGGGGAAGAAGAGATAAATTCATATCTTTCTCAATGGTATTTGCACGTAAGCAAATGTAATGATGATGTATTCTCTCTTTCTTCTCGTGTCCTCTCCCAGCTGGGTGGCGAAATGTTTTTGGGTCTGGGGATAAAAGTAATTCAACACAGGGAATTTTAAACTTAACCATTTTATTTACATTCATGTTGACATGTTCTATCTAACCAATGGGGTCGCTCTCTCACTCCACTGGGGAGCAGTTCAAGACACAAAAAGAACTACATCTACATTGTTTGATGGTTAAGACTTGACTCCCTGAAAACCCTTTTGTATCTATTATTCTCATGCTGACTCAGCCAATCAAAATCAACTTCCTTGTTTTGTCTTCTATCTGATCCCTAAAGTCAACCTCAGGAAGTCTGAGCAGAGATACACTTCCTTTAAAAAAATAATAGTCTGCAAAACTATTATTTAACAATGAGCCTGACTGAGAGTTTGAACTAGGCTCTCCAATTTTTCATTTTGAGCCATTATCCATTGTACCAAAAAATGAGCCATGACAACAGGACACAAAGAAAATTAGCACTTGACATTAAAAAAACTGGTCTACCTGAAAAAAGAAAAAAAAAAAAGGGGATAATAAGAGGCATCAATAAATCTGTATCCTTCTTGCTATACACCTTACTATCTTTGTATCTAGAATATGAAGAAAGGTAATTATTTTTAGTTAGAATATTACCAACAACCATCTCAAAATCTTACACAATAGCTGTGTACATTTAAGTACATAACACTATTGAGTTCATTACTTCTCTAGTTTAACACCTACCAAGCAAATGTTCTCTACCTTTGAACTCTACCAACAAGTACATCATATAGAGATAAGAGGAAAGGTCATTTATCTTTAGTTTAGAATTTTGTTTTCTCACTGATAACAACTAACATAATAAACTCAAATTTCTATCATTCTCAAGTATTGATTTCAAACACCAGTATAGGTGGAATTAAACAACAGACATGTGCAAGCAGTTTAAAAAAAAAAAATAAATAAAAATAGGTAATTGCAAACCATTAAAAAAAACCTGAAAAAAATGGACATCCTCTGAAGAGGAAATAGTTTTTATACTTTGACTTATCTGAATATATTGCTCTCTAGGTACCTTCACTTTTTTGCTGAAAAAACAGCATAGCATGATGAAAAAAGGCCCCAAACTTAATAAAAACAAGTTTTATCATCAAAATGTTTGTTATTATTAAGAGGAAAAACCAAAGTATTTTTTTATTAATTTTTTTTAATCCTTTCTAGCATGTTCAAAATTTTGGTTAAAAATCTTGTTTTTTTTTTTGTCAGCTGTCGATATAATATGATTAGTGTGAAAAACACATTGATTTGGAAATTCTTGCAAAAATCAAATAATTGTCAGATTTTAATAAAACTATCAGGACTTACAAATGAATGAAATTATTTTTGAAATTTTTTTTAGAAAATCTTGGTAAAATTTTTTTTTTTACATTTGTTACTCCCACTTAATTACATGAAATTTCAAGAAATTAAATCTTCATCAGAAATTTTTTTTATTAGTTAAAAACAGGACTTCATGGAGAGTGTAAATGAATAATTTTTTTTTTTTCAACCTACTACCTATTTTCCAATCCGAATCTGAGTCATAAAATAAAAATGCAATAAAACTATGACATTATTTAATTAGAAAAGCTTTTAATTGCTTTTATAAATAAGATTTATTAAGGACACTATTGTCTTAGGTAAAACATTTTTTTCAATGAATAAGGAATTTTTAACAAAATTCGTTTTCAATTTAAAAAATTTTTAATTATAATAATTTATAATGTATGAATCTTTTAAAATTCTGTATTACTTTCAGCCGGTTAGGTGATTTTAAAAATAACTTTTAATTTTTTTATGTATATAAAATATTACATAATGTGCCCCTATTTGAAAGTATAGTTGATCATACATGACATTATCAAAAAATAAAAGTGATGACTAAAATTAGATTATGGAGAATATTTTCCAATGTTTTTAAGATTACTGAGTATGTAAAAATTATATAAAAAAAGGTGCTCACCTGTCATTTTCTTAAATTATGTTTTAATAGATAAAGTCTTCAAAGAATAACAATAAATGTGTCAACATCTTATCAGTGCTTAAGTGATTGACAAGTGATAAAAAGCATGTAAATCACTGCTACTGTTTGTTTTAAAAATCCATTTCTCTGTTATTTTCAACTTAAAGTAAATAATATTTGTTTCAAATCAGTTTAATTATACTTTAAATCAGCTAATATTCCTCAAATAAAGTGCAGGAAAAGTATATTTTATTTTTGGAAGATTTTTAAAACCGAGAATTAACTTTTGTTTACAAATGTGTCAAAGATGGTTGATTTTAATAATTTTACTGAAAGTGACCAAAAAGTTGAGATTCTAATCAATAAAATTTCTTTTTGAAATGCATCACAGTACCTTGATTACTGGAAACATTAAATTTAATCATTTAGACATTAATTAAAGCTGAAAAGAAAGCTTTAAGAATGCTTTTTCATTTTTAAAAATTCATTTTAAAACTTAAGTATCAAAAATTAGTGGAGGTAACTATTATAGACCTATATGTTAAAAACAATTTATAGCAATTAAACACTTTGATCATTTTATTAGAGACATATACAGTGGTGGATCTACTATGAAACTAATAAAGCTTCAGGGTCCCTAATCCCAAAGGGGCCCATGAAGCAATTTTTTTTAATGAGTGAATTTTTTAGCAAAATCATTAAAAAAAAAAAAAGCATTTGTTATTAAAATAAGGCTATTTTAGTGATAGAATCATAAGCCAATAGGTTGAAGTAGCTAATGTCAACTGCAGAATCTGCTCTAATACCCATTTTATCAAAGTTCCTCTGTAATTGGTCAAATTTCAAAATTTTCTTAAGGGCTTGCAGTGCATGAACCCCCAACTGTACGGGCTTTTTTGAGCTCACCAGAATCTATTCATTGGCTACATTTTGGCAGCTGGATCCTCAAATCTATTGTTGCTGGTTGCAAAGCAACCCCACTCCATTTATTCAAGCTTCAAGATCCCAAAAATGTAATTCTGCAGGGAAGATAATTCTAGTTATCAAATATTGTGGAAGTTTTTAAAAATTATTTTAACCTGAGAAAAAAAAAAAAAAAAACCTGATAGCCTTGACAGATGGTTAATGATTTTAAAAACAAACTGCAGATTTGTAAAAAGACACAGTTTCTGTTCAAAGACTGAAAACTATGAAACTAATGAAGCTTAAACTTCAGGGCTCTCTAATACTGAAATCTTACATACCCCTTAAAAGTCCAAACCTTTTGAACATTGATTGAACAAATCCTACTGTATAGATCAGAAACATGGACATTATCTGCTCATCTTGAAAGACAACTGAATGGAACATATACAAATCTTAGAAACATCCAGAACATCATCCCATGCAATGCTTAACACAATTTACGGAGAACTGAGACCAATTTCTCTTAGTCTCAAACAAAAACAATTACAGTTTGCCAGCCACCGAGCAGGCAGGAAAAATTATCTCATCCTTACTCCTATGGCATCCTTCTGGAAGTGTCTTCTCATGAAAATTGACTTTCCCAGACACCATAGCTTGGGACTCAGGGTTGGACATTGGGGAACTGGGGACAGCAATGCAGGACCGAACAGTGTGGAAAGGCATTGTCAATGGAGTTCCGACCAACCATAGGGATGTCAGAGGATGATGATGATGAGAGGGCCCCTAATCCCAGAGGAGCTCCTGAAGCAACTTTTTTTTAATGTGTGAATTTTTCAACAAAATCGATTTTTTTAAAATGATTCTTATTAAATTAAAGCCATTTTAGTGATAGAATCAAAAAACCAACAAGTAAGCTAATGTTAGCTTTGGAATATCCGCCAATATCCATTTCATGGAGAGATGGTGGTGTAATGGGTAGTGGCTTGGATTGACGAATCAGAGAGCTGAGTTTGAATTCCTGTTGGGTTAATTGCATTCACTTATGTGTTAATACTCTTGGGAAAGGTATGAATCCCTGGCTATGGGTAAATAGCAAGGCATACTGGGCATTGGCTGACAACCAGTCTAAGAGAAGGAAAACTGAATTCAAACCTCTTCAGGCAAAGGCTAGAAGAAAGTAACTTCAAAAGCAAATCCACCTCACCTGTCATCTCAAAGAAAGGAACAGCCCCCACCGCCGCCACACACACTTTGAGCTGTGCCACTTCGAACTGGGTTAGTAGAATGGTTTGAACAAACACAATGTGGGACATGGCACAATGCCATGGACCTCTCTGATTTCGGACCATTTGCCTGTGGGTGCATTACCTATGACTTTCATATGGCCTCAAAATTCCCCTGTAATTGGTCAAATTTAAAAAGTTTCTTGGGGGCTTACAGTGCCGAAGCCCCCAGCTGTATGGGGTTATTGAATTTTGGCAATTGGATCCTCAAATCTATTGTTGCTGGTTGTGAAGAAAACCCTATATCTGTTCAAGCTTCAGGGCCCAAAAATGTAGGTTCGCCACTGGACATATATTATTCTTTGATTGTTATAAATTTTATATATATATATATATATATATATATATATATATATATACAAATTCAAAATGAGATAAAGTACAGATGGAGTAAAAATCCACAGTTCGTAGTATTTACTTTTAAAAAAAGTGCTGAAGTAGAAAGTAGACCAAAATATTATAACAATATTTTTAGAATAAAAACATTTTACATTGCTACACAAAAACTTTCATGTTTCAGTAGTAGGATTGTACTTTATCAGGTGATGGTAGATAACTTGTGATAAATAGATTTATTAGGGAAATTTAAAAACAAATCATTATTGTCTCTTTTCAGAAGTTAATATATATATATATATATATATATATATATATATATATATATATATATTTGTTCTTTGATCATTATATGATTTATTATAGACATAAATTGTTGTTATAGGTTTTATTGTAAACATATATTGCTCACTGATTGTTATAGATTTTATTAGACATAATGTTTTGACTAAGTGCCCTCTGGCCATCTTCAGATGCCCACTATTTTGGCCGATATGGGATATCTTCTATGTGTTATTTTTCTCCCTGCTGGACCAGAGCATATAGATTTCACTACAATAATAATCAATGATAAGGACAATAGTTCAAGTGAACCAAATAAGTTATGGCTAATCATGTACTGAAAGGGTGTACACAAAGCTTTATGGCTTGAAGTCAAAATAATAAAAGGAGAATGTAATGTTTGAAAGAAATCTACTCGTATAATCTGCTCAAATGACTCAGTCAAGTAAACTAGGCATAGACATTAATAACTTGTTGGAACCATTAATCAAGAAAAAACAATCAATAAACTTTGAATTTCATGGACATGGCTCAAGAGATGTGAGCATGTGCAAGGTTCAACGGGAGGTTGTAGTGATTGAAAAATCAATAAAAATAAACAAATAGTAACTAGGAGGCCAAAATTTCATCATCTTTAAAAATCCATGTATATTGCTAGGTTACAAAGTCATATTTCAACTAAAAATTCAGAAGGCATCCTGACCAGGATATGAACATCCGAGTCTAGTCAGCAAATCATGAAACAAGAACTGCTGAAAACCAGGATATAAGGTTACTAGTCATGAGCCAATGAAAAGCAAAGTGGCACTTTCAAAGTGGATCTCTAGATATGTATATAATGAGATGGAATATCAACCTCCACCACCTATCATAAGGTTAAAAGTTCAATGCAGAAGTCAAGAGGAGACAAAGCCAAGAAAACACAGATGCAAACTTTGAACATGATATGTATAGATGAAGATATGTGTGCTTCCTTAGAACAAGATTTAATATTCCAGAACACAACAAATACTTGAGGAGGGTCAGAGGATACACAGCCAAAATATTGTTCACCACACCTCCAAAATAAACAAAAAAAAAAACCCCAGCAAAATGATCTATTGACCAACTTTTAGACATGCAATGTTATATTAGTAACATCAGGTAAGAATATAAGACTATATTTTTCATGCATAAAATAATTGACTATTCACTTTTGAGCTCCATGAAAATAACATCGGCTGTGGATGGCATGTAGTTTTGGGGACTTTTTTTTTTTTTTTTTTAAACATTCAGTGTTATTCTTGCAAGTTTGTAAGGGACTCTTCCTTGTGGGTTGAGCATTTATATAGCTTTCTGCCATGTGAATATAACTTAAGTTCAGCTGGCTTCACATGGGTGCACTCACCAACATTCTTTGAAGCCCAGTTCTGCACTTGGTGGCTTTGAGGTTACTTTGTAGGTTAACCCTTGAGGTGCCTGGCTATTTTGACATTCTGAGGTGACACCAAAGATTACTCTGGTATCACTTAGGGTGAACCCAATACATATTGGGGTCACCACAGATCAACTCTTTTTGATCAAGGTTCCTGATGGACATTAAATTTGACTTAGACCTCTGGTATTTACTGACATGAATTACATACTACAGACATTATGCCTTAATAATTGATTCTTTATCCTTTTCAATTTAAATGCCCATTTTTTTTTTATCTAAGATTATTAACAGAAATTCCAGAGTTCAAATAAGTTAATCACAGCTTTAATCTTATGACTTTTGCAAAATTGTCTCACTTATATTATGAATATACACCTGTGCCTGTAGTGACTTTGCTGGGTGTGTCACCATGGATTGTGATGCTATTCACTGTTTGTCATATTGTCTAGTGGATTGTGTTGTGATTCCTGGCAATTAGAAAAAAATTTATTTACTTTTTTCCGTTTTTGCTGAGCCATATTGTTCTTTTTGTCTGGATACTGCCTTTGTAGGAATAGACGTCTTGACAGGTTGAATTATCTTCAATAATAAAGATTTATTAAAAAGAACAGGGAAAATTGTCCAGTGGAATTACATTAGTTCAACACAGGTGATAGGTACAGGTAGTTAAAGTAAAAGTGGGTTGGTGCTAGGAAATTTGTGAGAGTGGGAGGGAAATTACTTTTCAGGTGTGCTTCATGTAACGATCTAATAGAAAGAGATGGCAACTGGAATTAGGCTTGAACTTTCTGCACATTCCAACAACTTGTATTTATGGAGGATTCAGTGCGTGTGTTCTGCATGATCAGAGGTGATGAAAGATGTCCAGGGTCAGATAAATTCCTTTGTCTATCCCAAAAATGACATATGAATATGATCATATTGGAGAATAGCATGATCTAGGTTGGTGAAAATAAGCTAAAATTCCTCTGTCAGAATTTCAGTCTAGCCCCA
This sequence comes from Acanthosepion lycidas, assembly GCA_963932145.1. Classification (NCBI taxonomy): domain Eukaryota; kingdom Metazoa; phylum Mollusca; class Cephalopoda; order Sepiida; family Sepiidae; genus Acanthosepion; species Acanthosepion lycidas. The sequence continues at coordinate 56,814,988 of OZ010596.1, read as the reverse complement.
CGTGTTATGACTCACTCATACATGAATTTGGGTACCACTCTTTCTGATTCCTTAACTTAGGATTTTCAGTTTCAAATTCTCACAGTTCCAATTAGGAGTTTTAAAATTTATTCTTATTTTCCAAGCTAATTTTCCGTCTTCACTTTGTTCCAAAATTTAAATTCAATTTAACATCACCCTCTTTCTTTCCTTCTCCACTCTCAGCTTATACATACTTTTAACCCTACCGTCTCATATTTTAATAAAATTGCTTTCCTAAGACAACTACATTGTCACAATATAAAAGCATACAAATATCCTCTGCTTTACAAAAGGTTGTTTTATGCTACTTTTATATAAAAGCTCTATTAGTATCATTTTTGTTAACTGATATAAATGTTTTAATTTACTTTTGTTCAGTAAAAAACAAATACATTAATGTTTTTTTTTTTTCATGAAACTAAAGTGGTGTAAGGGAAACTTTTGTCAAGCAGGAGATACCTGAATAACATTTGTCATATTACATCCAATTCTTAATACACACTTAAACTAAGCTAACATTTCAGGTTTGGTTTGGTTTGATTTGTTTTACTGCATATCAACCTCAATGGGTTATTTAATACTGACAAAATTTTTATTGCTTGTAATATTTTTTTTTTCCAAAAATGTATTTATAGTAATAATTTTTTTTTTTTTTACAAGGTATTTCTGGTATTAAAACCTATTTTTACACTTTCATAGTGTGTTGACCCCAGTTTTGGCGGTTAACTATTTGCCCATAGCTGTGGACCCTAACAGGTGCTACTACCCTGGGTCAGGGTGGACCTGGGAACACCATCAATTAAGAGGTGGTTCCACGCTCCTAAAACCTCCTGATCAGAGGGTTTGCTGTTGGACATAGTTTATCGTCTTACCCAGGACACAGATGTAGTTTATCGTCATACACAGGAGAGGCTAACATTTCAAAAATTAAGCATACACACAGACACCATGAGATATACATGTGATGTCTACACAACTAATGAAAATCAGCAACTACAAAACTGTCCTTTTCAGGACAACGCTCTCCAGTGACTACAGGATTTGTCTGCAGACAATAGCTGATAATATTTTCTTTAATTTTTATTAGGATTTGTCTGCAGACAATGGCTAATAATATTTTCCTCAATTTATAAAAGACTCTTAATGTTTAAATTCTTAAGAGGACCACAAAAACGAAAGTGATCAAATGCACGAAAAACACACAAAAATAAAGTAATATTTATTCACCTTCACACAAGGACAAAATGTCAAACAAGATCAGGTTTAATGTCTGAGAAACACAAGAATAAACTAGAACTAAACATTATACTTTTCTTTAGTGGAATGGTTAGGTGCTCAAGCCTAACTGAAAGGAAGGCTTTGTTGATTTTCAAGTTCAAGCAAGCAAACAAGTCATTGATACTTGGGACATTTATAAATAATCTTCCTACTCTTTGTCATCAGTTTGGAATTGTGCTGCTAAATAACACTAACTATAAAATCCAACAGTGTATGCAACAAAATAAACAAGTGTTAGAGAGGAGAAAAATAAATTATTTTCAAGTACAAGTTGACCATAACTAAGTTAACTTCATTAGAACCAAATCAGACAGTCATTTTCTTTTTTTTTTTACTTGCTTTTCTTTCATCTGTATTATTTTTTTTATTAATAAGCATTGCACTTGAGAAAAAGAGTTAATATCAATTAAAATACACACCATACTGTACAGAATCTTCCTAGAGTTTAAAAAAATAAATTTTCCCTAAATAACATTAACTATATGTTTTCTATGGAAGCCAATGTTGGACAATCATCCAATGGATAAGGAAAAAAAAGAGGTAGCAGAAATATTGTTCTACAGAAGGATACTGAAAATTCCACAGATGGAGTGAGTAATCAACAATAAAAACTTACAGGAAATAGCAACAGAAAGAACACTTCTATTGAGAATAAGGAAAAGACAACTGAAATTCCTTGAAAACATGTGGAAAGAGGGCTGGAAACCCTCACAAGGGGCATATTGAGGACAAGAGAGATAAGGGAAGTCAGCAAGCCACTTACCTAACAAGCTCATCTTCAGTGGAAAATGGTCTTACAAAAGGTTGAAGATACTGGAACTATAAAAACTATAGCACTTTCCTTGATGAATTTTATTTCAACATCAAGTAACTGATTAGATAACTGGAAAGGATCAGTATAAAAATAAGTAGACACAATAATATGTCTATATTATTCAATGAAACATACATATATATATATATATATATATATATATATATATATATATATGTGTGTGTGTGTGTGTGTGTGTGTGTGTGTATATATGTATGTATGTATGTAATAATAAAAATATAGTTTTATGGTATGCTAGATTTATGGGTTAAAGTGGTCAATATCAGGGATAGAGAATCTGTAAATATAAAAGTGGACATTGCGATCAACACCCAGCAGTGACAGTCTGTTTTATGATTCAGGACTGAAGATTGTGTTTAAGCATGAGACAGACTCTTGCTGCTAGGTGTTGACGGCAAAGTTCACTTATATATCTCCAAATGAGTTAAAGAACAGATGGAATAAAAGCATCAGTTTTCTTGACATGCAAAAATAACCCACCCACTACACCCTCTGACCGTATTTTTATATTTTAATGTAGATCTGATATTTAATTGGTTAACATAGACATACACATTAGTGTATTTTTAATTCTGACCTTATTCCTCCAGCTTTAACTTCTGAAAAGAGGTAACTATTTGTTTTTAAATTTCCCTAATAAATCATTTTTATCACAAGTTATCTACCATCGCCTGACAAAGTGCTATCTTAGTATTAAACATGAAACGTGTAGTGATGTAAAATGTTTTTATTGTAATTTATTATAAGAAATATGACATATATATGATAAGTCAAAAAAACTTCATAGTGATGTGTTTCATTCTGAGAAGGCAATTTAAATGACAGTTGTATTGATGGGATCAGTCTTTTATATATTTGTATAATAAAACAAATAAGGATGCTTTAAGTGCTTGATATAAAATATATAAATAGACCCAATACACAAAATATAAAGTAAACAATACTCAAATAGTACGGTTTTTCCACAACATAGTTTCATGTGGACTCTCAGTTTGTTATATGGCTGTCTCACAATCTTTGGGCACCTTCAAGGCCCAAAATACTCAATTCTATATATGAAACTAAGTTGTGGAAAGGTAGTAATATTTCAGTGAATCTTTAGTTACTGTATTTCCTGTGTGCTAAGACACTACAAGTATTAAGAAGATGCACCATAAAATATTTGAGGATTTGATAGCTTACTGTACTAGCAAGTCCAAGTTGTTGACTCTTCAGTGTCATTTTTCTTTCTGTTACAACAAATTATCACATTTTGGACCTATTATTAAATATCTGTATTAATTATTAATTAGATTAATTATGGCATGCTTAAATGAACGAAAGACTTAAATTACCAGTAGGAAGCTGCCTATTGGTTATCATCAATACTAAAAACTAAAACAATATATATGGTATGACACTAACGAGATATACAGTATTTATTACATATGAATAACTGTAGGCTTATATTATATGTCTGGGGTTCATGAGGGTTGGCAAACTCCTTAATAAAATTTGATCTTTCATTTCATTGAAACTAGAGTTTGCCCTTGCTAGGCTTCATCAGATCAAAAATGAAAGAAAGAAATATGTGTGCTTGCGTATACTTAAATAATAAATTGTTAGTAAATACTAATGATTCATTATTTAAGCAAACACACACACATTTATTTATTTCATTTTTGATTTTATAAAACCTAATCAGAGCAAAACATATAATCTAGTTTCAATGAAATGGTTTTCCATTTGTCATATTCTTTTGATATTCCCTGAGGAGTGGACGGTGCAATCTCTGAAGGTTCAGTCTACAAAACTCTAGAGTCAGTATATATATATATATATATATATATATATATATATATATATATATATATATAACAGATTGAGTAAAAATCCACTGTTTGTAGCATTTACTTTTAAAAATTTCTCAATACAAGGTAGAGCAATATATTATTATTATATTTTTATTATAAGAGATTATAATAAAAACATATTGAAATCACTACACAAAAGTTTTCATGTTTCAATACTATGATTGTACTTCTTCAGGTGATGGTAACAGTTACTTACCATTGCCTGAAGAAGTACAATGATAGTATTGAAACATGAAGGCTTTTGTGTAGTGATTTCAACATGTTTTTATTATAATCTCTTATAATAAATAAATATATATATATACATATATATATATATGCATGTATAAGTGTATTTAAGCAGCAATAAGTCATCTGAGCAAGTTTTATTAAATTCAACTGACAAATTATATTTTTTCAGTTTGCAAGTAAGATGACATATATTGGAGTCAAAATTATGGATAAACTGTTTTTTCTGTTTTCATTATCAAGAACTGGGTGTTGTCAATATGGTAGACAAGATTTTTCTACATTTTTAGATCGAGATTATATATATATATATATATATATATATATATAAACCACCCCCACCTTTTCCTTGTTAAGAGAACATTGCTACATATGTAACGCTACAATCTTGATAATAAATTACAATGACAATTGTGTATATATATGTATACACAAACGCATGGATGTGTAACTGCACCTAACCTCAGATTATTTATATGGGTGTGTATGTACGAACTAAAATGCATACACCTGTATGTATGTGTGTCTATGTGTGTGAGAGTGTCATCCCAAACAAACACAGAAGAAAATTCCCACCTCCACCACACACAAATAAGCATAAATAGATCCACTTTTGAATTAATAAACCACTTTGTCTGATGATCATAAAAGCATGAAACCCAGGGTTACAAACTATTTCCATGTGACTGAATATATATATATATATATATATATATATATATATATATATATATATATATATATATATATATATATATATAAATAAAAGAAAGAGGTTGTAATGGTTCCAACGAGAGAAACGTATATATATTAAAAAGAAGAGAAGAGAGTTGCCGCAAACGTTTTTGGTTGTAATGTGGATTTATTTAGAAAAAAATATTATGCTTTGTTTTCCATAATTTTACTACATGTGTTTCTGGTCTCACGACCATCTTAAAATAAAAGTGGAGATTTCCACATATTATTAAAAATAATTAATTTTTTCCTTATGTTTTTCAATGTTAAATATTCTCGATACAAGACATTTTCTGTTTTTGTGTTAGTAATCCGAATTTCTTTCTTGAATTGGCAATGAAGAGTTATGAAAATGGAAACAGATCCAAGAACACATAGGGGTCAGTAAAACATTAAAAGATAAAATGCCGATAAGTAATTCATCATTTCGCTTGCACCAACCTTAATTGTTTTATGACCCTTCACGCAGAACTCTTCATTGCATTGGTAGGTTGCCCTGAGAGATAACATCCTGTCCATCAAGTGCATATCCATGCGAACACATGATTAACCCAGCTGTGTCTGTGATGTGTATGACCCACCCCCAAAAAGAGCAATCTCATGCATTCTTGTAAGGATGTAGAATCCACGTTTAAAGAAGGCTCTAAATCCGCACACCTATTGCTTTCTTCATATTGCTTTTTCTTTAGTCCTTTGACTAGACTGACCGCCACTGAAAGCTAGAGAACCTAATCTACTTTACTATTTAACCCATAGCTAAACGGATTCATTCCTTTCCCAAGAGAGCAACAGTGAATGCTGATTCCACTTAAATTCATTGTTTCAGTAATTGACAAATCAATAATAATAATACTGTAATTTGCTAAAATTATCTTTTTTAGAATAATAGATGTAAAAAAGTGAAATTTAGAAGCATTGATAATTATTAGGTTGGTGCAAAAATAATGACGTAATAATGTCGTTTTTGACGTTAAAAAATACGTCAAAAAAGATATTATGTCATTATTTTTGCACCAACTTAATATTTACTCAACTGAGTGTAAAATGTAAATTTTGAGGCACTCTCTTCGGGTTTTTTTTTTTTTTAATCACTAAAAAGTAAAAAATAAAAATATGCCATACACTGTGTGAATAAATTGTCTGGAAGCCTGTGCAATTTTAAATAGTCTTGGGAAAAATTGTTGTTAAATAAAAGAGGAATATAAACACTACTGAGAAAAGATAATAAAAAGAAGAGGCAAAAATTGTTGTAGTGAAAGAAAGAACAAAGAAAATGATGGAGAGAGAGAGAGAGTGATCGAGTATGAAAGAAACCTTAATAAAAATAGATTTTTTACCAGAGAAAAACTAATGAGAACCAGGGAATTAATAGTGAGAAATCAAAGAAACAAGTGGGGGATAAAAAAGAGTAAATGAAGTAAAAAAAAAATAAAAGAAAGAAAACAAAAACATGAACGAGATGAGAAAAAAAAAAGGAGGGTGAGGGAGATATAGAGAAAGAAAAAGAACTAAAAATAAATTAATATTTATTTATTGATGATAAAGTCAAAAAAAGTCAGTATTATTCCGAAAATTATAATTTCCCGAATACAAAAACAAAAACATTGCATTTACTGACACTTAGAGATAAACACTACAGTACACATTTATTTACACATAAAAAGAGAAAATAAATAAAAAATCATTCATTTGTTTTGTTTTTTTCAAGTCAAGATCATTCATCTCTGCAGTTTTCTTCTCGCCCCCTGCTACAGCTTTGACGCCAGCGAAGGAGAAAAATGAAACGAACATTTAGTATCGATCTGATAGAATTATTCATTGATTGTTTCTGCTTTCACTTAAGCTCAGGCCTTTTTTTATGGTTTGTGTAGCAAACAGCGTCAAATAAGTTGAATGACCTGTTCGCCTCCAGTTACTGCAAAAAGCACACACGGGGTGATGAAAGGTTCTCAGCCAAACCCACTTCTAAAATCAGTATTTCAATAAGCAAACATAAGAAATACTGATTTTGGGAAGTGATTCGTGGTTAGTAAAAGATAGTGTTAAATTAAATAAAGAAATAACGGGTAGGGCTTCTTGAGAATCACCATTTTTCTAAAATCTGCAGGGTTCAGTTCAGATTCAATCTCTTTTTTTTTATCAACATAAGACAGAGAAACTAAACATAAACCCCGAATTTATATTGTACGGTAAACTTACACAATAAATTTATTTGAAGAATTGTATCGAAAAAATTAAACTACAATTTGGAGATTAGCAGTTTTAATTATTTTTTTTATAAATCCCGACTCAGTTACACAAACTAGCGACAAAAAAAACTAAAAAAACAAAAAAAGTGAATAAGAAAAAATAAAGTATTATACTGCCATAGTTTTGATTTTAAATTACTTAATTATGTATTTAAATTTAATTTTCTCGGAACAGGGTGAAACTCAGAGACTGGTTTTGACTTTTGACGGTGGGGAAAGTATAGAAGAGAATACACATGCATATCGATCACATTGATTTATTACGTATCACTCAGTCAGTGGTACATTAAACGCGTGTAGTGTTGTGGGTAGGAAAGCGGAAAGCGACATGAGAAGGAGACATTGAAAAAAAAAAAAAAATGGGATGCGGATGATATTTTTGAATTTTGATCAATCTGAATGGGAACGGGGACAGCGAAAAAAACAAACAAAAAACATCAATAAATAACACCCCCATCTTTCCTAACTATTGTTTTTTAGTTTCCTTCAACTAGGCTCGACCTACGCCAATAATGGGTCAATTTACCGACGAGAGATGAAAGAAAATAATATAAAAAAATTAAAGAAGGCCTTTCAAATAATAGTAAGTTAGTATCCAAGAAATAGTTGCCCTACAAATTAGCTATTAACACCTTTTTTTTTTGTAATATTTTTTTTACTTTTCTAGTAGCAAACCAATGCATTTTTTTTTTTTTTACCTTTTTCTGCTTTTCATCATCGACAGTGTTCTTCTTTGGAGCTAAAATATTTTGTTTCCGTTAAAACGTTCTTAGAATCGGGCACTACGCATGTTTATTACTTGTTAGAGGCTTTATAAGATAAAATAGGAATCGTAATTGGTAGTTCCAAGTGACTGACCAAAAATATATATTTAAAAAAAAAAAAGGGGGGTTGGTCACCTCGTGTCATCAGTCTAAAAGTGAAAAGATCCTTTGATCTTTGCGTAATTTAAATTAATTCGATGTTAAGCAACTTGTTACCGTATCTGGAGTTGGGTGGCTGATTGAATAAGTATCAATATTATAAATAATGTATTGGAACAGTAACACTGCATTAAAAATATTGATTATCGATTTGAAATTTTATACAGCTTTTTTACACATTAAATAGACAGACAGAACAGAACTCACCGTTCAGAGGATGAAGAAGAAAGGAAAAAGCGAGAAAAGAACGAGTTACAAGCAAGAGCTGAGAAGTAGATACAAGGTGAGCGTGTCAGATTGGTTTTAAGGGACGGATCGGAGTGAGCAATCTCTCTACCTTTAAAAAGCCAGGCAGGTGCAAAATAAAAAAGAAAAAAAGAATTATGTAAGGGGAGATTACTCTAGTGGATCAGGTAAGAGGAAATATTGCACTCTTTTATCAAGGGACATAACCAGGAGTTTTTTGTTTTAATTCCGTCCTTTCAGGCAGGTTGACCGAAAAGCCGGTTTACTCAGTTCAATTTTTAGGCTCCTTTCGTTGGACAAAATAATTTAAAAATATTAACCTTTAATTCATGATTTAGTATTAAGCATACTCACTGTTTTCTTACATTTTTAAATTAATATAATTTACAAACATAAAACTAGAAGACGTGAAGTAAACAAATGGATCTGTTAGGTTCTATCCTTGGTTCTATGGAGAAACCTCCTTCAATAGGAGACGAAAAAGCTAAGAAACGGGCAAAAGGTGAGGGCTTTTTTTTTTTTTTTGTTTAGGTTTCTTTTTAAAACAATAAAAACGTTTTAAATTTTATCTTGTGTAAAGTTTTAATTATTGTATTCAATTCTAAAACTGAAAAATATAGATCGTTTTTGTTTTTTAAATGGAAAGCTTCCCCTATATCATCAAAGAAAAACGAACAAATCTCCAAACAGCTAGATTTTTTTTTTGTATCTTTCTCAGATCCTCTGTCATTTTTTTCATTTTTATTTTCGATTTACCATATTATCTTCTTAACTTTTTGCGATACAGTATTTTTAGTGTTAAGGATAATTGCGACCTATTTTTTTTTTTATAAATTTTAACTTAAAATTTTTAAGTCTATTACTTTTAGTTTTATTTTTTACTTTTTACAAAGCACAGTTATTATTCCAGCTTTAAATAACAAACACGGGAATGAATTATTGTCTAAAAAAATCAGCAAACACTAACATTAAGAAGCCATTTATTTTATTATTTTTTTTTTACATTTATGATTTTTTTTTCCAAGTGATTTCTTAAGATTTGTTGACAAATAGCCTAATTTATTTATTGTTTCATTTTTTCCGGAAATGTTTCTTCTTGTTTAAAGTTTCGATTTGTTATTTTTAAAATGAAAGTCATCACTATTGATTTTTTTTTTTTTTTAATTCTCGTATAAATTTCATTTGTCCCTTTCCTCAAACGCAAATTAACCGCCAATAAATTATTTAAACAAAAATTTGTGCTTAAAAAGTTACTTTTTTTGTATGTCTCCATTGTGATTATTTTAAACTTGAAGAATAAATTTAACTTTGCGATACATGGTAATTAAACCGCATTTTTATTTTATTTTAAATATCGAACAGTTACGATGACCCCCTTTCTTCTGGCGGTGTTTTATTTTTCCCTTTAAAAGAAAAATAACGAAACTTTTTAATAGACTTGTAGATGAAAAAGTAAGAGACTCTAAATTTTATATTGTTTTAGTTTTAAAGATTTTAGTAATTCCATAATGTCGAAACGTTATTTTGTTAACTACTTTTTTTAATTAAACAAAGTCGGACTAAAATTTGGTTACGAAATTTATTTTAGAGTTGCATTATAAACTTAAACGAAACTAACTAAAAACGAATCTGAAGTTAAAAACAAAAACGGTGTGGATATAGTCCAGTGCTTCTGATAAAAACAAAAACAAAACAAAACAATGAACTCGAAATAAATTTCTTTGACTTAGCTAGTATTTATTTAGATAAAAAATGTTTTTGTTGAATTTGAAATGAAACTTTTAAATGACGATGGTGAAAAAGCATTTCGTATTTTTTATTGCCAACTTAATTATATGATCGCATTGTTTTTTTGATTTTTTAATAGGATGAGGGGGGGAACTTGAATTAGTCTATGTTAAAAAACGTATTTAAAAAAAAAAAAATTAACGTTCAATAAATTTCTGCAAAAACACTGAATTACCTCCACTAGTTCTTTAACCTCATATTCTGTGTCTTCCTTTTGGGGTTGAAAAGTCGTGTGTCAGAAACAAAACGAAAAATAACGACCGAAATGCAGTATCATTTATTTCAACTATTTGTTCCATAAATAAAAACTGAAATACAATTTTTGTGTTCAAAAGTGGGTTCAGAATATGAGACTAGGTAAAGAAAGCTGGGGGATTGAAGTAAAAAAAAAAAAAAAAGTTGAAAACGCAAATGTTTAGTTTATATTGTAAAATAAATTTTGTAAAATCCATTGGAACTCAACCTATTTGAAACATTGTTTCCTCAATCTTTGTAAAGTTTCAATTTTCATTGTACAGAGTGTTCCAAACTGTAGGAGCTTTTGTGTCAGTCAGTCAGTTATGTATGTACCATAGCTATAGAACCCGGTCTATCCTGCTATTTTACCCATAACTGGGGGTAGGGTATTCCCAAGTATTAAACGTAAGTGAAATGCAATGGATTCGACTGGAATTTGAACTCGGCTCTTCCAATTCCTTAATCCGAGCCGATGTCCATTACTCCACTGAGCCTCCTTTCGTGTCAACTATCCGAAATAGAGGATTATTATATTATGTAGATGTGACAAGACTTTGGACCACCCTGAATATATTTTCAAACTACTGAAATGTGTTTTGTTTATTTTATATTTTATTACTTTTTTTTTTTTTTTTTTTGAATGGCTAATTCGTTTCAACTTTTTGTCTACTACATTTATCCATGCTTTTTTTAGCATAAAAACATTTTATATATGACTGACAGCAGAAATAGTTAAAGAAAACATTATTGGTGATATTGTTTTGAAAATAAATTCTGTATGAGTTTTTCACTAATTTAACAAAACTTTCGAAACCTTTTTGGCATGAACCCCCTTTTTTAGCCCCTCTCCTTTTCGGCTCAGTCATGGAACTATTAATGTTAAGAGGAAGATTATGATGAAACTTTCACATTTCTAATTAAAAAATAGGGCTTTAGATCTAGAAATCTTGGTTCACAGTGAAGAGCCAAAATTCTTAAGACTTTTTGCATCCAGTACCACCAATGGATGTGCAGCACAGTGATATCAGCTCAGAACGAGAAATTGGGGATCTGAGTTCAAATTCCAGTTGGGTTCATTACATTCCCTAACATGAAAATATCCTTTGGGTTAAATAGTAGGACAGACTGGGTTCTATCCAGCTATGGGTTAAATAGCAGGGCAAACTGGGTTCTATCCAGCTATGGGTTAAATAGCAGGGCATGCTGGGTTCTACCCAGCTATGTGTTAAATAGCAGGGCAGACTGGGTTCTATAGCCTTGGTTGGCAATCTTTCTTCTTCCTAGAATCATGAATTGAAGGAGACAAGCCTGTATCATTGTATGGCACTTAACTGACTTTCCACCAAAAACATCTACATCTACCAGGAAAATTATGTCAAAAACTGATATTTGGTGTTTGACATATTGTTCCAAAAGTGGGTAATGATCAATTTAATGTATGAAAGAAACTGCATTTTTTACAGAGAACAATTTTATTACATTTAATTGTTTTAATATTTGGGAACTTACACTAAAAAAAAAGAAAAACTTTTATCTTGGGCATTTTTTGTTAGTATTATTCAAAGTTGATATAAGTTATTTTTGAAAAAGAGTGTCAAGTTAAACCAGTCTGTCACTTATCACTTTCATTTCAACAAAATTCCAATGATTTTCCTAACAAAAAGTGTCAGAAAAAGCCAACTATCCAGTACTGATGATTTAAAAGTAAACAATTAAATATGTAAGCTTTAATTAAATGATCATAACCTGACAAATACTTGGCATCCAGACAAAGACCAGTTCTGAAATCCCAAGATTCTACTTTTAGACTATATATAGCAGGGTTTAGCAACCTAGACAATATCACTCACTGGTGGGCAATTTCGACTGTTAGGTGGGTGATGAGCAACTGAACAAAAAATGCTGGGTGATTGGAAATTTTGATGAGCTATATAGGATTTTGAGTATTTCTACATATACTAATAAAAAAGAAGTATTCAAAGAACCTGTATAAAAAAAAACAGTAGGCTAATTGGGAATAACTGGATACACATTCCTAGATAAGATGTAAATATTCCTGCAAACAACAAATATTTTGGTATTTTCTATAATTTTGAGAAGGATCCTTAACATTTAAATATTCTTCAGGCAAAAAACTTTTTTTTCTTTCAATAAGGGAAGACCAAGAACAACAAAATATATTTGCTAAATTTTTATTAATTGCTAGTAGTGTGGTTTCTTTTTAATTTTATAATTTTAAACAAAAATTGTTTAATTTTTTGTCAACATTTATAATGCTAAACCTAACCATAAAATTAAATTACATATATAGTTTTCAGTGGTTAAGTTTACTTTCATTTGTTCTTTTATATAGTAGCAGCCATATAAGTCAGTGTTATTTGTTACCTCCCTTTGTTATATTTTACTACATAATAAAGTCAGTTTATGAACCAGTAACAAACTTTTACCAAACAATTTTGGTATGCTTTTTAATATTTACTATACAGGTAGGTGATGGAAAATTTTTCCATGTGAAAGTGGGTGATGATACACAAAATGTTGTGAACCTCTAATTTATAGCATGTATCACTTGGGAATTCTTTAAAAAATGCCAAATATTTGCTTGTAAATTATTTGAAATGTTTCTACATGAACATTATATAGTCATCAATATATTAACATGCTCATGTTTTTGTTTCTTTTTACAGAACAGAATGCTATGTTACAGAAAAAACAAGAGGAAGATAAGGCAAGGTTGGAGAATTTTCGAGTTAAGGTGAGTAATTTTAAATTTGTGGTTAAATTATGTGTATTTCACCAACATATAAAATTGACAGCAAATATGCAGACTTTTAATCTTTTATTGTTCGAGTTTAATAATTGTTGTAAAAACAAATATATTTAAAATGAAGAGGAAATTAGATAAAAAGAAAATACAGCTACTGTAAATGTCAACTAAAAGAAAATTAGAATCATCTAATCGGTTTTTATTCCTCTATCATCAGCGCTCAATTGAGAATATATAATATATATATATATATATATATATATATATATATATATATATAATTATTTATTTAAAAATATGATTCCAACACGCTACATAAGAGTTCTCATGTTTCAAAACAAGAGCCGAAAACTTCAATTTAATTCAAATAATTATATTGAAGTTTTCGGCTCTTGTTTTGAAACATGAGAACTCTTATGTAGCGTGTTGGAATCATATTTTTAAATAAGTAATTATATTTCTGCTCTACTTTCGTATCGAGCACTATTTTTTAAAAATAATAACAAAAATACTAAAGGACTTTGGATTATTTACCTAACCAGTTCTTTCCTATTTTCTATATATTTTCTCACACACACACACACATCTATATATATATATATATATATATATATATATATATATATAAGTTTAAAATTCACTTTATCCGCTACCTTGGTTTCAACCTTATGGTATTCTCAGGTGATTTTTATCAAATGACCTTTTAATGTTGTTTTTTTTTTTTTTTTTTTTTTTTTTTTTTTTTTTTTTTTTTTTTAACTAATAAGTGCTATATAATTTTTTTCAAAAAATAAATAAATACATGACATTGGGGGTAATAGAGAGGGAGGTGAAAGATATGAAGAAGGAAGGAGAAGTTAAAAGCTCTTCATGTTATTTTTACTTTTATTTTATCACATGCTTATTGAGCACTTTTTAATACTACTGATTCCTGGTCTGATTCAACTCTGACCATTAACCTTTTATGTATTATATATATATATTAGTGCATTATATATGGGCACATGGCCGAGTGGTTAGAATGTTTGTATTCTGACCATAAGACGCAGGTTCAAATCTAATCATGGTCGATTTATCAGTAAGCAGACTTTCGGGTGTTACTTGATTGGAGGGGTCGATTCCAGCATGCAGCACCTTTGGAAAGTGCTTGAAAACCATATCAGGAGTTGACCCAAGCCTTGGGGGCCATTGACAGCTGTGCTAGCACAAAGTCACAAGTCATCGTGGCTGAGAGCTTGAGTGTGCCGGCCTTATTCAAATTGTTGATCACATTAGATAACACGCCCTTTTCCAGAAACTGTAACTAAGGTCTGCTCAGCATAGTTGCAGTATAAACCACAGGTGCACTCTGTGGGTGTTGAATAAACACAAATGTGCCTGAGCAAGCATCAGCAATAGGGATTGGCTAGCCGCTCTAGTAGACAGGTATCCTCAAATACGAGTGGTCAGCTATACATACACGGTATTATATATAAATATATAAATTAGTGTGTGTGTGTGTGTATATATATATATATATATATATATATATATCAGTGTATTAAGAAGAAATATAGTTTTAAGGTGTGCTATATTTATGGAATAAAGTGCTCAATATCAGGGATAGTGTATGCAAATATAAAAGTGAACATTGAAGTCAACACTCGGAGGCGACAGATTTTCGTGCTAGATGCAATCATTGGCCTGATGATTGCGTCTAGCATGAAACAGTCTGTCGCCTCTGTGTGTTGACTTCAGTGTTCACTTTTATATTTAAATTAGTGTATTATATATATATATAATGTAAATATAAATTAGTGTTTTAATCAAAGTAACATTCCCTATGTCAAAACCGTGGTCCGTTTTGTTACGGTGGTCAACCAATGCGGTGTGTGTGATGTTATTTAAAATGTCCCTTTTGTGTTCATTTAGTCTTTTCTTTAAACTTGAGGTTTCTCCAATGTATTCATTCAAGCAATGTGAAACAAAAGGCACATAAAATATTCCATAAATTAGTGTTTAAATTATGTTTAATTGGGATTAATTTATGTGTTATGTATTTTAAATAACATGAGGTTATGAATTGATCCATTTTCTTTTAATTTTTATAGTCATTTTCCCAAGCCAACATACATGACTATAAAAATGTTAAAAAGTTCAAAGAAAATGCTTGAATTCATTCTGTTATTTAAAATACATAACACACAAATTAATCTCACACACACACACACATTTAGGTATTTGTGTATTTTTTTTGTTTTGTTGTTTTGCATATTATTTTATTTCCTCCTTCAAGCTCTGATGATAGAGGAACCAAAACTCATCAGCTGTTTCTAATAATTTTTTCTTTCGACACTCGTAGTAGCTCTATTTTCCTTTTGTCCATTTTCTTCTTCTCTTTTAAATATGGCTATTTTTATAGCATTGATTAAATTTTGTATCTCCAATAAGATTTTCATGTATTGCTAGAACAGTTATTTACTAGTTTTACCTCTTGAATAGGATGTGCAGGTGATATAATGGATAGCAGCTCAGAATGAGAAATCAGAGAGCCAAGTTCGAATTCTGGTCAGGGTTCATTACATTCACTTATATGCAAATACCCTTGGGAAAGGTATGAATCCATCTCCTCCCCACAGCTATGGGTTAAATAGTAGGACTTGTATCTGGAAAAATTATTCTCAAAAAATTGTTAACGCAATATTTGACAAAAAAAAATTCTTACAATCCACAATATGATTTGACCTTAAATAACCCACAGAGTTGATAAGCTGTAAAAAAATAAATCAGTCACTCAATCAATGCTGCTTAAATAAATGGGGTGTATCAAATAGTAGTGTGAGTTTTTCAATTTCCAACATAATAAACTTTTTTTTTTACATTTAATACACCATAAAGATTGCTAAACATTCATTTTTTTACAACATGTATTATTTGTCATCATAGAGTTTTAATAAACTGAATGGGGGTACAGATAAAGTACAGGGAGTTGGTGGGGGTCTTAATTACCAAAATTTGAATCATTTTACCGAGTTATTTAAGAGGTAAAAGTACTGTATAAGACGTCCCTCCCATCATTTGCTTTTAATATTAGAGTATTATGAAGTTAAGGGTTGTGCAGGGAGCATAAGGGCTATCTGCATGGAAAGTGAAATTGATGAGCTGAGTTCAAATTCCAGCCTTCTCTGTTGCATTCACTTCCGCATTTCAGAAAAGGCTTGACGTCTTATCTTCTCAGTAACATCCACCAGCCGTGGGTGAAATAGCAGAGTGGTCTGGGCTCTCTAACCTTGGGGGATAACCAATTTAAGAGAAAGACACATCTGAATTCTGGTTCGTCCAAGTGACTTAAACATCCTATTGATGATGCCGTAGTTGTTTTTTCTGTTATTCTTTTAGATGCAGAAGCAGATCCACACTTTCATCACAGATGGAGCCCAACAGAAACACAAATTGGAACCAATGGATAAAGTATACAGAGCAATTGTGTAAGCAAAATTTGAATTGTTTATTACATTTCTATGATTGAAGTGCTTGTAATGATGTTAACATCAGCCCTTAATTAAATTGCTGATTATACAAATTTTTAATATGACATTCAATGATAATTACTTTCTTTAAATTTAAAAAAAAAAAAAAAAAAAAAAAATTTGGCCATCCCATTGTTTGGTAGTCATAATTTTGTCTCATTGGGGTTACTTTGTTTATAATCTATCTTAGAAGACGAACAAGACACTGATGACAGCTGGTGAATGAACCAGCTGAATAACTATGTTGGAGGAACAGATATGAGCACATGAGATAGAGAACTCAGCTAGTCTCTTGAAATCAAATTTGAAAAGCATAAACCATTTTCTATGAGGTAGTTATTTTGATATAACAGATCGTATATAGAGAGCAAGTAACAGACATTACACTCTCAAGAGGTTTAAGAACACCATTTGAGAATGAGAAAATCAAAAGTGTTGGCTAGTTGCGTAAGTCAGGCCAGTGTATGTATATATATATATATATATATATATATATTTCAGCTTAGTGCATGTATTTTCTTTCTCAGTAGAAATGAGGAAAATTATACTTTTTAAATAGTCTCACTTGAATTACAAGAATAATAGCAAATTGTGTTTGTTTTGCACTATGCTGGAAAGAGTTGGTGGGTTTACTCGCTACATTTTTTATTTTTATGCTTTTATTTAGTACAAGGCTCAAGTCACTGTTAAAAAAGTTGTGATGAATGAGATTTGACGTAAGTGAAAGAGGGGGTGGTAGGAAATGATGATTATGAGGATAAAGAGGATAGATAACAATTGATCCTTGATTGTAGTGTTTCATGCAGGAGGCTATTCTACAAAGAAAGTAACAATCTGAATGGAACTTTCTTCTTGTATTTAGAATACAGAGGAAATAAGGGGGATTTGACTCTCTGGATGCAGTATGCTGTGTCTGAGCAGTAAAGGTCTGAACTGATAGATCCATTATTTAAGATGTACTGGCAAGTTGTAACTGTTGTGAAAACTAACAGGGAGTGAAGCACAGGCACAATTATAACA
This sequence comes from Acanthosepion lycidas, assembly GCA_963932145.1. Lineage (NCBI taxonomy): Eukaryota > Metazoa > Mollusca > Cephalopoda > Sepiida > Sepiidae > Acanthosepion > Acanthosepion lycidas. Next base: position 56,797,299 of record OZ010596.1, on the reverse strand, counting down.
GAATGGTTGATTGTTCCTGAACTTTAAATATAGGCAAAATGGAACATCTAGGAGACGGTGGATAGCACTTGTGCATTTAGATTTATCATTAAAACAAGTGACATCCCAACAACACTAAGAAGGTCAAAACTGACAAAAGATATAACTGCCATAGTTGGCATTGCCTGTACAGTAATTATAGAAGTGTAGAAGAGAACCAGACCAACACAAAAAACCTTGACCAGGTTGCAACTGGTGTAGGTAAGAGGTGTGTTCTCTTAAATAATTGGCTGTTTGGATAAAGCAGTCAACATAAAGGGTATTACTACTAAAGGACTTACAGCCACATTGCATTGAAACACCTGTCCCCATACGATCACTGAAGTTAAGCAACGTAGAGCCTGGTCAGTACCTAGATGGGTGACTGCTTGGGAATACCAGGTGCTGTAAACTTGAATGTGTGAGTGGTGTAATGGATACTGGCTCAGAATTGTTATTACATGGATTTGCAACTGTTTATTTTGCTACATTTCAGAAGTACTTAATTGCATTTGGGTACTTCGATGTGGTGCAATGGTTAGCAAGATGGCTTGCTAGAACAATTATGACATTAAGGAGTTCAATCCTCATTGAGTGCCCCATACTTTCAGCCTTGTGCTACATTTAAACTATGCTTAGAAAGTCATTTGGACACTTCACTGTGGTGTAATGGTTAGAAAGCTTGTCTTGCTAGAACATTTATGACTGAGTTGTGAGTTTGATCCTCACTGGGTGATGCTTAGAATGGTTGCTGTACCTTGAATTATTAGTGTGAATTAAAATAATTCAGTGCCTGATTGAAAATCAGTGTATTAAACAAGTAGACATTTATGTGCAATTATTTGATGGCATTTTTTCTTCCTTTCAGACATGAAGTAGCTGACGTTGCCGGTTTAACATCATTCTCTTTTGGTCAAGAAGAAGAAGATCGTTATGTTATGCTATGGAAAAAGGTACATATTAAATTTTTCTCTCCTTATCTTATGCAATGGGATAGGTCCTGATTTGGCATCTAGTCAACAGTCACTTTCTCACAGACGTGCTGTGGCTTCCCTCTGTCTCTTCTACAAGTATTTTCATGGTAACTGATCTGACGAGCTACTTTCACTGGTTCCCAGACTGCATGAATTTAAGTGAGCTACTAGGCTGGCATTTCGGTCGCACTCTTTCAATATAATCATCTCTTCTACTCAAACAGCTTTTTCTCTAGCATGTCCTGTCCGTTGAACTCTTTTCCCTTTACTTTCTTCCCTGATAACTACAATCTTCAAATATTCAAGTGTAATGTTAATCGACATCTGATACCCTGAGCTTGTTCCCCGTCCTTCTCTGTATCCTTTCCTCAAACACACCTCTTTACTCTTGTTCTCAATCCTCTGTAACCCCACTTTTATGCTAGTGGCACTCTTGCCTTGCCTGGGGTGAATTGACTTAAAATATATATATATATATATATATATATATATATATACAATGTTTTATGATAGCTTTGCATCTGACACCCTGAGCTTGTTCCCTGTCCTTCTCTGTATCCTTTCCTCAAACATGTCTCTTTACTCTTGTTCTCAATCCTCTGTAACCCCTTCTGTGCTAGTGGCACTCCTGCCTTGCCTGGGGTGAATTGCTTTAAAAAAAAAAAAAAATTTCCTTTGTCTTGCCATTTTATACATGCATGTGCCCTTTGAAGAAACTAAATGTATTTGTGTGGCTTTTAAATAACGATTTTATCTTTCACACTTTGATAAAATTGTTATACTCTTTAGGTGTGAACTATTGTCCTTATCTCTGTTGTTGTTATTACAAGGTTTCAGCCATTATGCCCTTCATCAGTTTTATGTTGATTCAGGTAACCTATAGGGAATTCCAAACTGAACCCTGTATTTAATCTATCGGGGTAGATGTCTCATTTCATTGCCTATGTCTAAGGATATCTCATCTAGTTCTTTAGTACTGCTCACCCTGTTTCCACTGAGTCCAAGTACATCCTGCCCAGCCCAGCTGGCATACACCTGATGAAGGCTGGAGATCACAATGGCTGAAATGTGATGATGACAAGAAAGATGAGGATAATAGTTCATATGCAAATCGTGTAAATAATGATAACTCTTCATCCCAGAGAGTCAGGCAGAAAATTAAATCCATAATCTATACTTGATTAACAGGAAAGTTTGATTGGGTTGATAATATTTTTATGATTATTCATTCTCATTTACAGGAATATTATTTGGAGTTATGGTTACCCTATCTCTGCCTATTAGCATACAGTATGTATATATAGCTGGCCACTTGTATTTGAGGATACCCGTCTACTAGGGCAGCTAGCCAATCCCTATTGCTCAGGCATATTTGTGTTTATTCAACATCCACAGAGCCCACTTGTGGTTTATACAGCAACTAAGTTAGTTAAAGTTTCTGGGAAAGAGCATGTTATCTAGCATGATCAACTATTTTAAAAAAGGCCAGCACACTCAAGCTCTCAGCTACGATGACTTGTGACTTTGTGCTAGCACAGCTATTGACAGCCCCCAAGGGTTCCGTCTACCCAATTTCACTCACAAGGCTTGGGTCAACCCGTGGAGTGGTTTTCAGGCACATTTCAAAGGTGCCACACACTGGAAACGACCCCTCCAGTCCGATAACATCAGGAAGTCTCCTTCCTGACAAATCGGCCATAGTGAGATTCAAACCCAAGTCTCATGGTCAAAATGTGAACATTCTAACCACTCGGCCATGTGCCCATTAACATACAGTATAAAGTATTTAAAAAATACACTTCCTTCTATCATCTCCAATATTTTTTCCCATAATAATTTTATTTACTCAGATATTGTTTTCCCCATCTCATTTTCAAAAACCAGCTACAGATGTGTTTATACATTGATCTTGATTCTTTTTATGCTCTTCTAAACTTCAAAAGAGGCCAATTGTCAACTCATACCTCTGGTAGGGGTGTTAGCCACTGCTTGGGTACTTCAAGGTGTCACAGTTTCTTAGTTACTATATTAAAAACAAATGAAAAAATTTGTCTGAAAGTTAAACGTTTTCCTAAAATAATTGGGTTAAATGGATTTTTTATTTTTTCTCATCCGACATTATTTCTTATTTCTAGGAAAATAGGAAATAATTATTTCCTATTTCTTTAATCTGTCATTATTCTTTTTTGTTTCTTTAATCTGTCATTATTCTTTTTTCTTTCTTTAATCTGTCATTATTCTTTTTTGTTTCTTTAATTTGACATTATTTCATTAATCTGTCATCATTTCCTGTTTCTTTAATCTATCATTATTATTCATCATTATTTCATCTATGACAGATTATTTCTTATTTCTTTAAACCGTCATTATTTCCTATTTCTATAATCTGTCATTATTTTATTATCTGTCATTATTATTTTTTATTTCTTTAATATGACATTAATTCTTTAATCCGTCATTATTTCCTATTTCTTTAATCCGTCATTATTTCCTGTTTCATTAATCTCTCATTATTTCCTTAATTTGACATTATTTCTTTAATCCATCATTATTTCCTATTTCTTTAATCCGTCATTATTTCCTATATCTTTGGTCCGTCATTATTTCCTATATCTTTGGTCCGTCATTATTTCCTATATCTTTGGTCCGTCATTATTTCCCATTTTGTAAAGTTCCATTCTTCAAATGGCATTTAACACCAAAATGTACAGCTATGTTAGCCCAAAGAAGAATCATAAAATCTGTCCTCTGCAGAATTGTCAGGAATTGCTGGTAAAACTAGTTCGGGAAAGCCAATTTCAAGTGCCAGTTCCAACAATTCAAAGCATTATCAAGATATTCAAGAATGTCCAACCTCTCTCACAAATGTGATGTGGTGAGCCTCTTGTATGCTCTCTTGCTACTACTATGAAAAGTGCTCAGATGAACTACATTCCTTGCTTCTGCCAGGTCTAACCTTCATGGCTAGGACCTGCTATAGCACTTATAATTTAGCAGACCACTCACATTTCCTCCATATTCCATCAGTGAGAAGTCAGTTTCACTCAAACAGCTTCTCGTGAACCACTGCTCCATGGAACCAACTTCCAAGAGGATGTTTTCTTGATCACTACAATCTTAATCTGTTCAAGTCTAGGGTTAACCTTTATCTCTCCCTCCTATTTGTATAAACTGCCTCTAATGTAACTCTCTACCCTGGGTAGGTCCTGGGCCTTGTGCAGGGTGAACCATACTGTAAAAAAAAATATCAAGGATAAACAAGGAAACCAACTTTATGTATATTGTAACCTTGTATAGTGTAACCCTGAATTTTTTTGCAGGAATTTTAACCCCTCTAAAAGAAAAAAAAAATTCTGTGTATAGTGTGGTTCTTTTTTGTGTTAAAAAAAAAAACCTGATCACAAAAACTTGCACTCTACTATATATGGTACTAATTAAAGATTGCGTGGCCTCTTAAAATGTAAAGAGTTATAAAAATTGACAGTTTCTTGTTTTTACAACTAATTCCCTTGTCAGTCGGGCTGAGAATATGCCAACTACATTCCTTGCAGAGAAGTAAGATCCTCCCCGCAATCAAAAATGTCTACCTTCTGAATAGATACTTGCAGACTCTAGTATAAAACGAACCAGTTTACCTTTTGACTTGAGTATAATAAAAACGGAAATTTCATCACTAATTAGCCCAAAAAGGGTTGATATATCATAAACTCCACAAAGCCAGTCTCCATCTTTACAACTAAAAACAAGATGTCTGTATGAATTGTTTTAGTGGCCCTCTTTTGTAGTAAAAAGGATAGAGGTGACTTGATTTTATTAAGAAATCTAAGAGCGTTTGACTTTTTATTCAACCTTTTATGTGCATGTTTTGTCAATTTTTACATGTAAATTTAATTGGTAATTCTCTCTGGACAGTTAAATGTTTATTGTAAAATGTTTGGCATTGATGATGATAAAATTAATTATTTGTTAAATTTGATAATCCACTTTCTCATCATTCTCTCTTTTGTTTCAAGATACTTATTCTATAATCTGGAAAGTACCACTTGCATTAAGGCAAATAGATTAAAGATTGAAGGAATCAAGATAAATGTTTTTGCTAAATGGTGTTTTTATTCTACTAGTTTTGATTTGGGGACTGTATAAAAATTTTTTTAAGATAATTTAAGTTTTTTTTTTTTTTTTTTTTTTTTAATTTATTTTTTGGTGGTTCCGATAGTGATTGGTGAAAGATGTTAGGCTGGAGCCTTGGAAACCTTGAATCCTACAGTCTAGATTTACTTCCCTTTGATTTTTTTTTTTTTTTTTTTTTTTTTTCTCTCCAAAGCTGAAATCATGGTTGAAAGAAAGAGACCGTGGATGAGATTAAGGAGAATATGATGAGACAGCTAATGGTGATCCCAAAAAAGAACTTTGTAGACCGCTACGGAAAGTGGAAGAAAAACTTGGATAAATGTGTGAGGTTCCAAGAGGCAGTACTTTGAATGAGACTTTTTCCTCGTTAATAATATTAAAATGGTAGGATCATTTCTGAAGAGATTTTGTACAATTATTAGGAAACTAAAGTTCTACAGGACAAAGAAATAACCATCTCAGCAGATCAAAGGATGTTAGTCAGAAGTTTATTATACACCCTGTCAAAAAGGACTAGATTTTTTTTGTTTTTCATATTTAAAAATTCTTTTTGCCAGAACAGAATTTTATTTGACCAATACAAGCAGGTATATTAAAGCAGGTTGCAACAAAAAAGAAACAATTACCACCCCCCTTTTTTTTTTTTGTTAAAGTGTTGTTATATTTTGGTATTAACATTTTATGATAATACTAGACTACCTGTGACCCATTATAAAACATTGAAGTTGATTTTAGCATTCCATTGAAATGAAAGTTAATTTTACAATTCAGTTAAATATATTTTTGATGGGTTATTATTAAAAAATACATATGTTACAAATTCAGCTATTTGATTGCTCTGTTAAAATGTTATAAAAATGTAAAGAAAATTTCAGTGACAACTGTTCAAAGTTTAACCCTTTAACATTTAACCCACCGCCATAAATATTGGCTCTCAATGTTCAACCTGCTGTAACCCATTCCATGTATACTCTGCCATAATATATGACAACATTGTATTGCAAATAATGCAGGAAGTTGCACAAACAGTGAAACTTTGACCACTGATATTTACAGGATGGCTTTGAGCATGTTGAATGCTAAAGAGTTAAAGAAAATTTTAGTTTTTCTTGAATAAAAAAAAAAAAAAATAATAATAAAGTAGTAATTTAAAAAAAAAAAAATTACTTACTAAATTAAATTTAAAAAAATTACTAAATTAAAAATCTTTAAAATCTAACACTGTTATGATTCTTTGTCTTAAATGTTTACACAATATATTAGAAAATGGATTTTTTCTTTTAAATGATATTTAAAAGAAAAAATCCGTTAAATGATATTTAAAAGAAAAAATCCGTTTTCTAATATATTGTGTAAACATTTAAGACAAAGAATCATAGCAGTGTTAGATTTCAGCTTAAAAGTAATGCCTGTTTTTTTTTTTTTTTTTTTTTTTTTAGTTTTTCTTTTTAAATGAGTTTAACATATCAACATTATTTGAATAAATAAATGTGATTCACTGAAATAAACATAAAAAAAACAACTTAGTTTTAAAAGGGGTGCAGAAAAGTTCTCAGTCTGATCCACTTGCTCAAATGATGAAACATCAGATATATATAATTATATTTTTTATTTTTATTTTTTTTTTTCCTAGAGTTTTGGTCAGGCTGAGAATTTTTCAGCAACATCTTTTATTGCAAACTTCATTTTACTTGAATATTTTAGCATGAATTTAAGCATACAACTAGATTGGCAACTATATCTCACTGTTTTACTGTTGCAATAGTTAGATGCGATCATCAGTCCTATTCTAATAGTTTCTTTTCTCACCATTTCTATTTCTTGCTTCCCTAACAACTACAATCTTCAAAAATTTAAATGCACCACCAATCACCATCTTCTGTCTCTCTGAACCTTGTCCTTTTATTGTTCAATATCCTCACTAAAGTCTTCTCATTCTCTTTCACTCTCTCTAAACCTTTGTATCCTTGTGGCATTATCAACTAGCTTGGAGGGAAATGATTAAAAAAAAAAAATGTTAATTCTATTTGGATGCATAATCTTGGGTGTTATGTACCAAGTCGGAATATAGTCCACTATTTGTTATTTCTTTTTTTTTTAGTGAAATTGCAGCAGATTCCTTATGCAGGTCATAACAGACGGAGATTTGAGAAAACAAATTTTTAAAGCTTAACGATTAAATAGTGATCTTCCTCTTTTACAGGAATTTGCACCTTCAGATGAAGAATTGTTGGCTTATCGACGAGGTGAAGAGTGGAACCCAGAGAAAGCAAAAGAACTTGCCAAACAGAAGGTTTGTATAAAAGTATTGTACACTAATAAGGTCAGCCAGCATTCAGTACGTGAAATAGCTTGATTGATTGCTCTTTCTTTTTACTCTTTTACATTCTCTTAGCTAGAAAATATATTCATGTTGACTTGGAAGCATTTCATCAAATCTACACATATTTGCACATATATTATTTCTTTATAAGATAGATATATCTGCATATTGTTTCTTTATTCCTGTAGACTCTTTTTGAAATATTAGAGCTGCAACTACTCCAAGGAATGTTGTTGCAGGTTCAATAACAAGTGTATTTTTAAAGGGCCAAGCTAAACACCCAAGATGTGCTGACTTACTGTTGTAGCATACCTATGGACGATAATGGGTATGCCCCATTCCCATAAATACAGTAGTGAATACTATATGTGTTGGTCTGCGGTTAGAGGTTCATTGTGGAATTCACTTAACTCACTTCTAGCAGTTGACTACTTCTATGCGCTGCTGGTGAATCTTATGTGTTGTTCTTGTCCTAAGTATTATCGTGCATTACCAACCTTCATTTGATTATTCCTTTCAGTAACCTTCCCTAGGTTGCAAAACTTACTAAAGGACTGTTACCTACTATTTGGCTAGCTACTTAGAATATTGACTTTCTGACCATGAAACCTGAGTTTGAATCCTTTCAGGGTCAGCTTATGACCACATCACATTAAAACACTGTTTCCCATACAATCGCCAAAGTTAAGCAACATCAAGCCTGGTCAGTACCTAGATGGGTGGCCACTTGGGAATCCCAATCATGAATCTCATGGCCCATCAGGGTTGTAGGGGCACAATATGTATCGCAGCCACAGCAGAACTGGCATTTCTTGGGCAAGGTAGCCTGACGGAGCCCAACCCTCTCCAGGTCTGTTTGAATTCAGTTTTCCTTCTCCTAGACTGGTTGCTACTCAAAGCTATAGAACCTAGTCTGTCCTGCTATTTACCCATAGCTGGGTGGGGGAGAAGAAGAGGATTCGTACCTTTCCCAAGGGTATTAGCATGTAAGTGAATGTAATGGCTCCAGCTGGAATTCGAACTTGGCTCTCCAATTCCTCCATCTGGGCCGCTATCCATTACACTATGGGTTAATTATTAAAACTTGTTTTACTAAAACCATTTTTATCTCCCCAAACAATAAAATTGTGTCCCAAATATTTAGATTTTGGCAGTAAATAACCTATGGTGGGTGATATATTGCTAAACAAAACAACCAACTAATCAACCATTATTACTATTAAATTTGCATGAGAAAATACTTTGTCATCAATGGAATCACAGCTGATCTGTTGCCATGACTACAGGGATATAAGTGATGTTTTTCAGTGTTGGTGGTCAGTTGGGAGATCACTACTTTGATTTCTGATTGGTTGGGTTTTCTACATCATCTATAGAGAGAGAGAAAGAGATAAAAGACAAGTTACATCCATTTTATAATTAACCTTTTTAATTGATTACCAGCTGCTGTAAGCTAGTATATTTGGGTGGTGTAATGGATAATAGCTCAGAATTTTTAATTGGGAAGCAGAGATCCAATTCCAGTTGAGTTCATTATATTCACTTACACACAAATACCCTTAGAAAAGGTATGAATCTGTCTCTTCTCCCCACCAGCTATGGATTAATTAGTAAGACTTGTATCACTAAAACCATTAGTTCAAAAAATAAATAAATAAAAATACATACAAAACTTTTAGATTTCAGCATTAAATAACTTATAGAGGTTGGTATTCTACTAAACAACCAACCAACAATCATCATGGTTGATTTGTCACATAGGTGACTTCTTGATCATATCAGCCTGCGAAGGTGATCTCGACATGTGGTACTTTTTGGAAAGTTCCTGAAAACCAAACCACATATTAACCCAAGCTTTGTGGGTTAAATTTTGTAGATGTAATCATTTAGAAGCCATTGCTGATTGTGCTGTCACGAGTCATCGTGACTGAGGCTTTGAACATATTAGCCTTGTTTAAAAAAAAAAAAAAAAAAAAAATTAAGAACTGATGCTAGATCATATACTCTCTCTCCCATAAACTGTAATTAATGTCTGCTCAGCATAGTTGCAGTATAAAACCACAGGTGGACAGTTTGAGTTGAGCAGGCGTCTAATAGGGATTTACTAACTGCCCTATCAGATATGTGTCTTCATAAATGAGTATATTGTTTTATCCTTACTTATTGGGTGGAGAAGTGGATCTCTGCCTTTTCTAAGGTCATTAATGCAAACTGAGTGTAAATTGTCCAGCTGGAGTTTGAACATTGTTCACAGATTCCTTTCTTTTTGTCATAACCATTGGGCCACTTGCACATTTAGCAGTTGACTACATCCTGTAAATCTGGGCAGTATTCCAAATATGTTTGCCATGAAGTATTAGAATTGTGTATTTATTTATTTCAGATTGTCAGAAGAGAATTTCAGAATGCACCTTTTCTTTGTATTTTGACATTGGCATTCTTTTTAAGGTGGAATTTAATGACAAAACAGTCAGCATATTAGCTGTGTAGATATAAGATCTGCTATCAAAGAGATTTGGTTAGTAGCTCTTTGATGATTTAGAATAAGGAGGATAAAGTAGAGCAGCAGAAGCATGCATTAAGCTTAATAGAAAATCCAGAACACCATCCTCTAGATGTTATTTCTTTACTTCATACCATTGTCATACCAAAGCTTTCCAATTGGTGGATAAGAATGACTTTAATAATAGCATAGGAGGATCAATAATTATTCAGTTACAGAATCTTTTTTTAAAATCTCAATTGGTTCATTTCCTGAACATTGATCAAACGATTTTTATTACTGAAAAGGAAAAATCTTCATTGCTTTGTTTCATACCATTGTCATACCAATTCTTTGCAATTAATTGGTGGATGAATGTTTCAGCTTTACTTCCTGTTTTTTTTCTTTTCTGTACTTTTCTGTTTGTCCGTCTGTACTTCCAAAATAGATGCATTAATTATAATTATTTGTAAAGCATAGCATAGTTTTGTAACAATGTCACAAGTATGGAACATCCAATTATGGTCAAACTCATTAGACACTAGTAATGACCTGCAAAACTCTTTGATTACCACTAAACTGTCACAATGTACACTAGATGCATTAAATGTTGACTAAAAGATTCAATAAATACCTAAAAAATACCATTTCTGTCTGAATTTTGGGGATGAGGAGTTATTTACACTCAGACTATAGTCCTGCATTTTACTGTTATTACATTTCAGCCATTGTACCAACCTTGCCTCTGGGATGGTAGCCTAGTTGATTAAAGTGTTTGTTCATGAATTTGGTAACATACTAATTGTGAGTTCAATCCATGAAGTGTGTACTTGGACTCAATGAAAATAGGGCAAGTAATAACTGGTTAGTACTAAATAAGAACATGTGATATCCCTATAGATTTTTAATGGAATGAGAACACACTACTCTTGTGAATTAAATAAAGTGCTCAGTTCAAAATTCCTTGAAAGTTACTTGGATTGATGAATACTGGTGTAGTGAACTGCTGCAGAGGGCAAAAAGGTCCAGGGTTACACGCATTTTTGCAACAGTTTCTTTAGTCGCATATCAACTTATGAGTCATTTAGTGCCAAAATTTAATTTTCTAATTTTTAAAAAATTTTTAGTAATTATTGCTAATAATATTTTTACTTTTATGAAAATATGTTGCTGGTAATTTTTTTTTTTTTTTTTTAGAAAAATCTATTGCTGGTATTTTTACTATAAAAATCTATTTTTATACTTTCATAGTGTTTTGACCCCAGTTTGGGAGTTAGCTATTTGTCCATAGTTGGGGCCTTAACAGCTCTTACCACACCAGGTTAGGGTGGACCTGGGAACAGTAGCGATTAAGAGGTGGTTTTTGCAACGGTGTAACACTAAAGAAAATGTCTTACCTCCAGGATGAAAATGGATTCAAATATATCTCGCATGTAAAATATCCAAAAAGAGAAAATGGCAGCTTCACAGGTCATACATTTAATACAGATTTTGGAGTTGGATAGACTCTTGTGAGAATCTCTTTTAACATACATAAATTTTAACTGTCAATCGAGCTATTAAAGTGCATAAAGAGGTGACGGACAGAAGTGTGACTGTTGTAGCGGACAGGAGACACGTGTTGCAGTCAGTGTTGGTAGATTGTTTGACTTAAGTTCCTACTGCTAATCTGTTAGTTGAAGGAAACTGATTATGCAAATTGCTTACATGCAAGAAGAAAGTGATTGTAAGAGGCAACTACAGCTGGTTGCTGCAATGGCTGAAACTGCGATTATAACAACTAAGATGAGGACAATAGTTCAAGTGTAAATAATGTAAATAAATTTACCATATTGGCTGCACTTTGGTTTACAAGGTTATTTGGTGAACTACCATTCACTGCAACTCATACAGGCCCTATTGTTGGCTTTTGTGACATTGGATACAATGTAATAATATTTGTATATATTTTAATTATTTAAGTGTATTTTATATACAGGCAGTCTGGTAAATAAGAGATTCTTGCAAAATTCAGCTTAGTTTTACCAAAGTGTGGCTATTGCCAATGACTTTTGGCATTTTTTCTACTTTTTGATTTGCATTATTGCATGTTTAAATTCTACTACTACTATTTATATCTTAAGTTAATTTTGTTGCATGTCAGCCCTTCTTAAACTATTTAATGCCAAATTTTGTATGTAGCACACAGTGAGGATTGAACTCGTCACTCAGTTGTAATGGTCAACCAGACTAGCTTTGCTGATCATTACTACATACTGAGACACCTTCTTGTACCCATAAAATAAGTGACATGATTATTTATTTATGGATTAGCATTTCTACTTTGAATCAGAGTATCTGTGTACTCTGGTTTAGGTTCACAGTGTTATTTGCCAGTGTTCTGCCTAGGGTTAGGTAAATCAACTTCAGTCAGTTATGTGCCATGCATGATACACGCTTAGGTGATCATGTATCTTTCAATAAATGACTGATGAGTCAGATTTTTTTCCCCCGCAGTAGGTTGCCATTTATTTTCTGTGGTAGACCAGTTGCCATCTAAGGCTATGTCAATTTGCTGCCATTTTTTTCTACAATGAAACAAAGGGAAATATTTTTATTTAAGTTATTTTCAATTGATAAAAGGTTACAAAAATGTCATAATTGGCAATAATATGAAAGATTGCTATAAAGCCACTGTTGATTATTTACGACTAATCTGTTCAGATAATGCACTATTATTTGCGTCAAGTGGTAATAAATATAAGTAAAATGATGCACTAAAATAAGTGACCAAGTAATTGTTTTAAGTTCTCAATATCGGTGACTTAAATTTCGGATGTATAAACGAGTAGAAATAAAATTAAGAGTTACCTCCCTTGTACTTTACGTATTCTTTTGTGACATTTTTAATTTGTTCGTGTACTGTATTTTGTATACAGATTTACTAAGTTTCTTTAAAATGTCAAATGTGAGATCAGGTTGCTTTAAGTGAAATAATAATAATACAACTAAGAAAATACATGATAATGATGAATTTTACGTATTTTTTCAGACTAGTTGAACTCCTGCCCCCAAATCTCCATAGATAACTTTGAGCTATAATTAAGAAAATTTAAGTGAAATAATATAAAGTTAAGGAGTTACTTCCCTTATCTTTTTCATCCGCTTTCCTAATATTTTTACTTTCTCTTAATTCTCTCTCTTTTTTTTTTTTTTTTTTTTTTTTTTTATCTGTCTGGATCAGTGTATTATTGCCAATCTGGAAGATCCCTGGTAAATAAGTAAAAAAGTACGGACATTGCTTTCTTTATGCAATCAGTGTTGTTTTCAGCACTAAGCTTATCTTTGTCATTATGTATAATATTAAGGGGAGGTACCACCACAAAAAACGTGAAAATGAATTTTTAAAAATGAAAAATCCTTCTTGAAGCTTTTATTTTAGTTTTAATTTCAAGCTAATAGATTAAATTTTAAAAAATTAATATTTCCAATAAGCAAAATTCTCTGCTATTTTTCCAAAACTAATTTAAATTGACTGGGAAGGGTCTATTTCTATCTTTTTGTTAAGATAACTGATAAACACACCTTTTTTAGTTGTCTTTCATTGCAATGTAATTTACTAAAAAATCTTCCAAAAATAAAATATACTTTTTTGGAACTTTGAGGAATATTAGCTGAAGTATAATTAATCTGATTTGAAATAAATACTATTTAATTTAAGTTTAAAATATTGCAGAAATGCATTAGCACAGCAGTAGCTGTTGACATGTTTGATAGATTGATGTTTATGTATTGTTTTACTATGGAGGCTTTAGCTGTAAATAAATAATTGGATATAATGTGAGCACCTTTTATATATAAATTTTAAGTACTCAGTAATCTTGAAAAATTAAGAAAATATTCTCTGTAATATAATATTCAATGTATTACTGAATGGTAGGTTTATAAATATGTAAGATAGATTCGGGGGAGAAAAATTGTCAATTTCCTAGCAGCAGATTTAGCAATTGATTTTATGTAATCTTTCCACTTCATGTCAGCAGAAAACATTTGTCTGAGAAGATGCAATGAATCAATCTGGAGGTTAGCATTAGCTATACTGATGGAAGCAGGGTTCGTACAGGTCCTGGAAGCCTTGAAAAGTCCTGGAAAATTGACAGGGTTTTTTCCAAGTCTTGAAAAGTCCTGGAAAAACAGCACTAGCCCAAAAGCTCCTTGAAAAGTCTTTGAATTTTCTAAGTTGGTCTGCCTACATATCCATTTTCTCAATTCATGAAGGTCAAAATGGCAAATCCCAGAAATCTGGCTTTTTTACAAGCTAAAATTGTTCGTTAAAAAAAAAATGTTTTTGAGTTGTCAGTAATATTTGGTAATTATTGCTAATGATGGTTTGTTTCCTTGATTAGAAGGAATTCATGACCTTGTAGTTACTTTAGTATTTTTCTTGTCGAGGTGACAAGAAAGGGAGAAAGTATATGAAAGCTTGTCTTCTAGCTTCTACCCTCGCTCAAGAGGGAAAGCAAAGATGAAAGGTGCCAGAGACGAACATGTTGGTCAAAGATAAATTAATTCACACTCATTGAATTTGTAGTTGAAAGGAAAATATTTTATTTTATAGTAATAAAATACATTTTTAGTAGAATCTTGAAAAATTTATCAGTTTTTTAAAATTTGCACAACTGAAGAAATTTTATTCACATATCAATTTTAAAAGTAAAAAGTCCTTTTGATCTCTAATCAGCAGTGGCTGAGTTCATGCTGAAAAAAAAATAGATGCTTATATGTCCTGTATCAATGTCTATCTATGTGTAAACTACGTTTGTCTAAATTGTTGCCAAAAGTAACAAGTTTGAGAATCAAATTTACTTAAAGAAAACGTGGATGAGAAGCATGATAGAATAGAAAATGTTCCTTTGATGGGTCTTAGGGTAGGATAGAAAATGCATCTTTGAAACAATGATGTTATTTCTAAATTTTGCAGGCTAATAATGACTTGTATCTCTAGCTTTTGTTCTAAGTGTACAAAATGATGAAATATATTAATTAAAATTTATTTGGCATTTATTGCTTGGCATTAAAAGTTCAATCTGGCAACTTTTGTATTTCTGCCATAGATGGTTAGAAAATGTATGAACATTTGAATGACTCCTAGACATTTAGCCAGATGTCATCAAATTTGTGAAATTAATTAAAAAAAACAGAAAAAATGACACTAGACCAAGTCCTTCTCTGTGATGTTGTCAAATGTGTATGACATTTTATTTTCAGTGAAACTGCAGATTTTTGTGTCTATTTTGAAAGGTATTGAACCATTTCTGATAAAATATCAGTGATAAACTGTTGCTTCCTTTCTGTGCAGATGATCTTTTTAGCCTGGTCATGAAACGGTTGAGAAGATTTTTTAAGGATGAGCACACTAAAAAGATAATTACATTTTCCAAACTAAATGAATTTGTAAGAATTTTGTCAAACCCAAACATGCATAAAGATGCTGCAAAGATTGAGTTTGGATTTCTGGCAGATAGGGCTATGAAAAATTGATCCAGAGAAAGGAATGTCAACAAAAGATCTGTTTACATGCAGAATTGCAACAAAGATCGAGAAACTTTGGCAAAGTCTCCCCTTAGATATCCTATCTTGTAAGGTCACTCGTATGGCTGAACTCTGGATCTGCCAAAGAAGACAATCTAAAAAGATGTCTTTCCCACATAATGGGTAGAAAACAAGTCAGCATGTCTGATTGTGATGGCATCATCAGTCAGTACAAAGGGTTTGAGGAGGAGGTTGCTGGAAATATTGCTTTTAAGAATTTCAGCATGCATGAAGGCCGTCTAGACACTGTTTTATTCTTCTGTCTAGCAACAAAGAATATCAAAAACTGGAAAGTTGTTTGCAGATTGCTGGTACTTTCTCATGGACAGGCCTCAGTAGAGAGAGGTTTCTCAGTCAATAAGGACATTTCCACTAAAAATTTGAAACTGCAGACTCTGGTCACACAGCACATTATCACAGACCATTTGGTTACAGTTGGTTTTGCTGGGAATGTTCCCATGACTAAAGCTCTTCACTGCAGTGCTTCCAATGCCATAACAGCATACAACCAATACCTTAAGGCTAAGAAGAAAAAAGACAGGAAGAAGCAACTGGACACAAATGGAAATCCATGCTTATGGAAATTGAGGAAATGAAAACTAAAAAGTCAAGCTTGAAAGTTGCACACAAGATTTGCTCAAGTCAGCTGACAAGTATGCGGAGAAAGCTGAGAAGACTCGGAATTTCACACTTATCACAAAGTCCAATGCCATGCAAAGGACAAGTCCATAGAGATATCAAAATCGGAAGAGGAACTGAATGCTAAACTAGCTGGACTGAAAAAATATTAACATTGTGCTCTGTGCCATGTGCAATGAAAGCCATGAGTAGTGAATATTTTTTTTTTTTGACTTTCACAAACTATGAGTAGTCCAGCTAACTGAAATGTGTAGCAGTAAGAATTAAAGTGTGTAGAATGCTACACAAAATGTGTGACATAACCAGGTCTGCATTCACTTGTCTTTTAATCTTCAACACTTTGATTTCTTCATTGCCTTCAACTTATCCATGTGACATGAATTATTGAAACCAGCTGTAGCTTTTCTTTGGACATCTCATCTGTCAAAATATTAAAAGATAAATCATAAAGTTTGTGTTTTTGAAATTGATGACCATTCACTTTGCGTTTGCGTGTGTCAGTTTTAGTGCTTGAAACTTCTTAACATAGTCCTGGAATATTTTTTTTACATGGATCTGTAGGAACCCTGTAGAAGGCAGAATGCGGTCTCCTAGACAATAGAGAGCAGTTTTGTTTTGGACGTGTTAAAATTAACAAGCCAATTAATAACAGAATATAGATCATTTTTGAGATCAGCTGCCAATTTGACTTTATCAAATCAATCAGACTTACTATTATTGTTGTTGTTATTATCATTATTTATAATTTTTTTTTTTTTTTTTTTTTTTTTTTTTTAACCAGGAATTTGACTCTCAGATTGAAAGTAATCCTTTGAAACGTAAAGCTTCAGAAGCAGCACCTACGTTTGACTACAAGGAAAAATATAAACATCTCATTGGAGAAGAAGCAGCAAAAGATGCAGCTAAACAGACAACAGCCAACAAATCTTATGGTTTTGGTGAGTATTACATTCTCTTACAACATTTATTAACTTTTTTTTATCATATGCTTTATTATTCAGACCAGCATGTTTATTGTGGTTATTCCTTCTGGCCTTTTTCAATTATCAGTCTTTGTACTCTGTAAACTTCTCAAAATTTTGATCACAAGTTCCACAACCCATTAGAGTCATGGGAGCACTACATGTACTTTAGCCATAGCAGCAGTGTTATGTCTTGGGCAAGATTGCCTAAGGGAGCCCAACTTTTTCCAGGCTGGTTTGAATCCAAAATTTTCCTTCTAGACTGGTTACTGACCAAGGCTATGGGGCCCACTCTGCCCTGTTACTTACTCATAACTTAGAAGAGATGGATCTATACCTTTTCCAAGGTCTTTACGTTCACTTACAAGCAAATAGCATGTAAGTGAATATAAAGAACTCAACTGGAATTCAAACTCAGCTCTCTGATTTTGCATTCCATGTCATGGTCTATTGTACCACCCACACATCCCAATCCAAAAATTTTGAACCAAGCTCTTTATTCAATCCATGAAGTTAGATTGTTCACATTCAGTTTTCCATGCTCTGAGGATATTTCATACCATATATACTTGCAGATAGGTTGCACTTTTTTTACCAAAAATTTCACAAAATATTAGGGGTGTGACCTATCCGCTTGGTATAAATGTAAAACAACACCCACCTTGTCATCATGATTTCTGAGAAATCTGAAATGATACCCATAAACACTAAAGCTGTTGTTTTTCTCCGTATAGAAACAATATTTATTTATCATATATACTGACTCACTGCTTTAAACTTACCTCATAATGCTAGATTCACATATCCATCACAATAAATAGATAAAATTATAAAATATTCATTGATCCATCAGTCACCATTTGGTTGGGGCCCTCATTCTAAACTGATATAGAAACCCTGATCATGCATATGTAGGTTAAGGAACCACGTGTAGATGTTTATTGACAAAGAAAAAATAGTCCCATGATTCATTCTGCAAGATATATATATTTTGTCAAAAATATGTTGAAAAATTATGATTTAAAGAAATGAAATATATTCTTTGGAAGATAACTTTCTTTAATAGTTGTTTCATATAACATTAAAAGGCGTTCTTAAGTGTTATTTACAAATAACAAAGTGTATGAATCTAGTACCCAAATCATTTGCTTTACATTGTGCAGCAATATAGTTGGTAGCCAAATTTAGAAGTTTGTAATTTTAATTCTTAAGTTAGATATCTGATAATACTTATGTTTAAAAAGGGCTGTGTAACTCCACAGATTATAGTGTGACCTATCTGCAAGTCAACAGTAAATCATCAATTATTAAGCCATAAAGTAGGGGTGTGACCTATTCGGTGGGGGTGACCAATCTGCAAGTATATACAGTATTTGAATTTTTAAATACGCTGTTTAATTCTTAGACGAGTGACTGCTTAAGGACACTAGCTGGTGCTCACAAATTGTTGACCTGTGCCAGACTAAACAGAGCTTAATGTATGAAGGATTAAGGTTATGAACTACTTGGGCACCTTCAATGGTTTAACAAATTAGTTGTTCATCAAGAGTTAAAAATTTTCTAATTTTTCACCAAAAAAGTGTTCAGATTATTTTAGGTATTTTCAGTTATCTGATAACATTGATTGATAATTGTCCACAAGATGTTTGGATCAACTCTCTTCTCCCTGTTGGCTATTCATCATGAGGTGTATTTAGGTTTGCTAAAAATTTGGCAGCTTTCATCTCTTCAGTCTTTTTATCTTCCCTTTTCAGTTAATACTCATCAGTGTATTGTTTTTTGTTTTTTTTTTCCCTCCCCTCTCCTGAACCAGAGCATGTAGCTTTTTCAATGCTTCCAGGCCCAAGGATTGAGCACACAAGTGTCAGGGAGCTTGATATATTTTAAAAAATGCTTTAATCCAATAGCCTAAAAATGCTACAGAGTATGATGGTAGAAGCCTTAAGAAGCGTGAAGGACGAAACATTGTGAGCCTAACAATCTTGATGAGAATGCTGGTCCAAATAGTAAAGCATGTAATCTATATAAATAAATGTGAATGTCAGTGTGTCAAACTTTTTCAACTTAACCCAGCATATCATACCATTTTGGAATTGGTCTGACTCTGTGAGTAAATTAAAAAACATTCTGGACCCGTAATCCTGAAATTTTGGATTCCCAACTTTTCATTACTGTGATTGTTTTTGGCAATATTTTTTTTTTTTTAATATTATGTGATTTTTTGTGACAAATGTTTTGTGTGATAACTTGGAAATAAATTTGGGAATAATCGAAATTAATTGCACAATGCAGTGAAAGTCACCTATGAAATAAAAATAATTGTTTGTATGAAAAGTAAGGACCTATGTATATCAAATTGTCTTTAAATTAAGTGTTGGCAAGAGAATTATTGTTGAACTTTTAAAAGGTAAGCTTAAATATTAGGTTGGTGCAAAAATAATTTCGTTTTTTAACATATGTTACTATGTGAGAAAACGAAATTATTTTTGCACCAACCTAATATTAATGCAATACTTAAATGCAGTGATCAATTTTGAGTTCGTTTGTAGTTTATTGTTGCTTATCACATACAGCAGCAGTATGTCTCTTTAAAAGAAATCTCTGCCAACAGAGGACCAGATTACAATCAAAATGCAAGGCTGCTGTGAGGAAAAGAAAGTCACATATAAATGAAAACCTGGATCAAATAGCAAGCAGATATTCCATTGATAAGAATAAGCAAAGACTTAGGGACTCTCAAACTCCTGAACAAGCTGGAGTCCTAATCAAGAGCCCTCCACAGGAGCTAGTTTAAATGTTGCCCAATAGGGCAGCTTTTAAACTAGTAATAATAATAAATCCTCATCTCAAAAATTTCCAATGTAAGTGATGCTATTCTGGTTGACTATTACTACTGTCTGTCCCATATCTGTAGTCATGTACTAAAACTAAGCTAAGCTTAATAGATGTTACCACATCACACAAAGAAAAATAAATAGTGGGGCAATAACTATAGCTTAGTTTAAATTTAATTAATTTATAGTAATTTGTAATGGTTACCCATCAATACGTTGCAAGATTGGGTTGTCAACCATCACTCTTCAGTAAGTGTGCTGTATTCATTAGTAATGCATTATTTATGTTTGACAAATATTTTAGTTTCTGTTAAATCTAGATTACCATGAAAGAATTGTTTTGTTATTTTTTTTTGTCTTTCTTTTCTATTTCTCAGTACCAAGTGAAAACAAACGTGACTCCCGAACAATTGAGCAGGTCTTGGCTGATTCCAGAGCCAAGAAGCAGAAAAAATCAGATGATGGGTCTGCAGGGCCAACAGATATACAGGATTCGCCACCATCTTTGAATCTGGCTTCGGAAAATGTCTAGCTACCTCATTAGTCAGTTGTTGGGATACTTAAAATTTTCCCTCCCCTTACAAACATACACACACAAAAACGGGTAGAGGAGAAGAAAGTGGGGGATTTTTTTTTCCTTCCATTTTCATATTCTGACAAGAAGAATAATAAAAATAATTTGAAGTGGAAACCTTTGAACACAGATGGGGGTGGGTATGAGAAAAGGTAGTATTATTTTTTTTTTCTATAGAAAACACTTGACTTTGACTTGTTAAACAAATATTGGTCAGCTCCTCTTTAAATTTTTTCTTATTTATCTTTCTTTATTTTTATCTGTGCATGTGTGTATTTGTATGTACATATTTTTCTTTTAGTGATTATTTTTTTGTTGTCTTTATCCCTCTTGTACTTATCTTCCTATATCCCCCCCCCCATCACTGAACCCTGTACTACCATCACCAAAATGTTCTTTATTTGTCATGTTCTTTTTCATACACCATCTTTCATAAAATTCTAGAAAAAAAACCCTATTCCAACCCATTTAAAATAATGAAATGAAAAAATTTACTCATCATCATCATCATCGTCATCATCATCAGTCCCTCGACTGCTTGGATTGGGAGGGGTCAGAAGAAACAGATTTTGATTCTTCCTCATGATCTTTTCAATGAAATTTAAGATAGCCTGGCAGTTCCCATTTCCTCTCCAGGTTTTTGACCGAAGACCATGGAATATGGGATGGGTTGCTTTTTGGTCTGTATGCTAGGTCCTCAGGTTTTGAATTAAACTTACTAGGGTTACATTAACTTGATGTTCAGTGTTACGTTTTTAGACTATCAAAATCTTGTTGGTACCTTGAGACTTGCAGTTCTTCAAGCATAAGGTGGAAAAAAACTCAAACAAAACACTTTCATTCCACCACACCAAACTTTATTTTCTTACTTCTGGCCAAAATATGTTTTTTTTTTTTTTAAATTTATTTTGTTGTAAAAATTTCAGTTTCAGAATTCTTTGTTTATAGAAAAGGGCTTTATATAGAGGTAATCATACAACAGTGAACTGAGTTTTCATATAAGTTATTCCTTTATTTAAAAAAAATTTTTTATTTTTAATTTTTAAAAATTTTTAATTTTTAATTTTTTTAAATTTTTATTTTTTTTTAAATAATTTCCTCTTCATTATTGTCATTTTAAGACTGTTTCAATCAGTAACTGCCAATCACTTTTGAAGTTGTCATTGTTTTGTTTTAATTGTTTACAGAAGAGGCAGTGGATGATGATGGATTACTGTGGTCTGTTGTGCATGTGTACACCGTAGTTAATAACAAAAGAAGGAATTAATAAACCAAATTCAAATCTTCCTTCAGATTCTTGTATGGTGCTGTTACCATTTGATCAATTTTTACATTATATGGAATGAGAACAAAGCAATTCTACTCAACAGCCTCTCGCACATACAGGTTGATTGTCTTTTTTTTTCTTTTATTACTACTCTTTATACTTGTGTATGTATGAAGGTGTAACCTAAAAAAACTATCAAGTTCATTTATCTTGGTGTGCAGTTTAAGACAGCTAAACTGAGAATAACTGTGATGGCCTTTATTTCAGATGTTTTAAAATCAAGTATTCTTTTGTTACAACATTGAAATGGCTTTCTTTTAGAAATAACAAAAGATAGTGTGTATTATTACTGTAAACATTGTTTAGTGTGTAAACGTTTTTTCAATAGACATCATGCTTATAATTCGAAAGTCTTAATAATGAAAATATGCTTCCCGGCCAGAATCTTTACCATTAATCCATAGGAAGCCATTACAGCAAAGCAAGTCTCAGTTACACTATTTGGCTTGAATGTGGTTTCCCAGATTAAAAAGGGAATACGGGTTTAACTCCTGTCACGAGGTACATTTTCTTTTAAGACTTTCGATATCAAGGAAGGTAGAAAGTAATTTCACTGTTTAAAAAGATGAGGATGTCTATTCAAATATGTTACTCTGGAGATTGCTAATTGAAACATTTAGGTGGGATATAGATTAATTTTGAAAGAAAATGTAGATTTGATGCCTATTAAAAAAAAAAAAAATTTTTTTTCCCTTCCTCTTTTTGCTGTTATTGGTGTGTAGTTCTTTTTCTCTTGAGTCTTTCATTTCATTTTTAAAGAAAGTATAAGATCTTTGTTTTAGCTAAAATCAGAATATTTTTCACTATTGTCATCCCCATAATTAAAATTATTTATGTACCTTGCTGTGGGATAATGACTAGTTGGTTCATCCCATAGACCAATACAACATCTACAAGGTTTCACCCCTTGCTGGGTTGCTACACACTTCTGTTCCTTGTACCAGTCAGAATTAAGTATTTATTAAATAAATTACTGGATTGTGTATTGTACTGACAACATTGTAGGTAGTATATTACAGAGCAGTGTTTCTCAACCTTTTTAAGCAATGGCACACCTAGGGAAAAAGCAAAATTTTTAAAGGCTATTCATTTAAATGTCATAAAATAAAACCATAGATTTAAAAAAAAAATACACGCACAAATATGAACTTAGTTTATTTCAATATTTCTATTCAACAATTTGTGAAGCTTATTTAGTGCAAAACCTGTACCTGGTGTTTTTTTTTTTTTTTTTTTTTTTTTTTTAACAATTTCTTCAATATTTGGTTGAATGTACAATAAGCAGACCCTTATTTCTTCTTCATTTGAGTGTAGTACTTTCTCACTTCTTATTTTTAATCTCATTTAGGGTTGAGAAACCTAATCCACATAAATAAAAAGTAGAAAATTGCAATAAAACTGATAAAACCCTTTTTAGCTAATGTGGGATATTCCTTTTGTATTGAAATTCAAAATGTATCAATGGGTACCATCAAATGTTTTATTTTGAGCCCTTGATCGCAAGAAATGGTGGCCAATTCTTCTTCACATAACTGATGTCCAATATTAGAAGGAACATTTATGAAGGGATTTTGAATCCAATCATATTTTGGCGTACACTTAAGGTGATCGTGCCATGGCATAGCTGTTGAGAATCACTGTTTTAGCGTAAAGGGTAATGAGCTAATGTTCCACATTTGTGATTTTGTCCCAGAATAGGTTTTAGTAATTACTTAATTAATAGATTGTGTTCCATACTACCGGCATCATGGATATCTCATCCTGATGTATTGTTTGTTTAGTGAACTAGTATCACAGTTCATTACTATTATGTCATGCATTCAATCCTTACTAGTTTCCTTGTACTTGTGCCTGACTTAAGCTCAATACCAATGATAGTATTACTGTGGAGTGAGATAATCTGTCAGATTAGTACTACAGTTCAATTATTACTGATTGTCTCTCTACCTGTGGCCTTGTGCCATACTAAGCTAAGCTTAGTAATTACCTTGGTTAATTCTTAGATGAGTGACTGCTTAAGAACACCAAGTGGTGCTCACAGATTGTTGACCTGTGCCAGACTAAACAGAGCTTAATGTATGAAGGATTAAGGTTATGAACTACTTGGGCACCTTCAATGGTTTGACAAATTAGTTGCTCATCAAGAGTTAAAAAAAAAATTTCTAATTGTTCACCAAAAAGTGTTCAGATTATTTTTAGGTATTTTCAGTTATCTGATAACATTGATTGATAATTGTCCACAAGATGTTGTTTGGATCAACTTCCTTCTTGTTGACTATTCATCATGAGGTGTGTTTAGGTTTGTTAAAAATTTGGCAGCTTTCATCTCTCCAGGTTTTTTTTTTCTTTCTTTCTTTCTTCCCGTTGCTCACTGCTGGTTGGGTGTTATCACTGCCATTAATTTGAAGTCCTTGAAATCTTAGAGGAGTTATGGTTAACAAGTATAACTTGTCAACAATCAGAGATTGTTTTATAGACTGTGGGGTTCAAGCTAGTCTTCTGGTCAAATAGCTGCTAATTTTAGACATTGGAAAAGAACAGAAAAGTACAATATTAATTTTCTTACTTTACGTATATTATCAAAGATAATGTATTTCATCTATTTAACTTTGGAGAAATGATCCTTGGCCAGTGTAGCTGCCAATTTTATGATCTCTTTGGCAATCTAATGATTATTATAGAAAGAGTTGCTTTAACATTTATGTGCTATGAAGAAGTTCTGTGTCAACTATTTCTTTTTTTTTTTTTTTTTTTATAACTTGGCTTGCTTTTTGAAGATCCCAAGGTATAGCTTTTGAAATTCACTTTTACTTTCAAAACAAAAAAAATGTATGCTGGTATGAACCCCACTTCTAATTTCAGTCTCTGCCCTCTGATTTTAACGACTCAGATGGATTGTTTTTTTTTTCTTTGTCCATTCATTGATATTATATGCAGGGCCGGATTATGACCTTTTGGGGCCCCTAGGCTAATGAAATTATGGGGGCCACCCTTATACAAAGTTTCCAGTCTTGAATTTTTTTTTTTACTTGTGATATATTCTAGTGGCATATACATAGCTTGAAGTAAACTTATTGTAAATTTTTCAAATAAACTAGAATAACTATCTTTTATTTGTCAATAAAAACATTCAAGAAATATTATTTTACCGTTTATTGCAAACCAAATTAGCACATATTTTAACAGAACTGTAGTAAAAAAAAAAAAAAACAGATTTTTATAGCCAGTATTAAAACAATAAAACAGTCAAAATAAATGTCAGTTTATGAAAGCTATAACATCTAGAAAATAAAATTCACTGTCTTATAAAAATTTCCAAAATTGAAACATTCTGAACTGAAATCAAACATGTTATCTACTTGAAATAATGACAAAAATTAAAGTCTTTTCCTTGCTTTACTTGTAAAGTCAAAATATGAGTTTGTCATATTGATATCATTTCAGTTTATGAAACTATTTAAAAGTTATAAACATCTAGAAAATTCAAATCATTGCTTTCTAAAAGCTGGGGGAGTGGGGGGTCCTAGGCTGCAGCCTATACTAACCTAAATGATAATCCGGCCCTGATTATATGCTTGGACAAACTTTTATGGTTTGTGTATAGTGTATATAGACAATGATAAAATCTGTATTCATCTCTTTGCTCGATTGTCTTTTTTTCTTCTTTACTAGAATACCATTTTGTTTTTTTTTTTTGTTTTTTTTTGTTTTTTTAAATGGTACTGCATTAACATTTGAATGACACAGCAAGAATTTTGGTATTTACAGACCAACTGCAATGTATTCATTGCCTTATCAGGTAAGGTTGATTTTTCATTTCTTTTAGGAAATCCATATTGCATTCTGTGCAAAAGCTGGGGTTTGATGTGGTAAGTTATGACACCAAAAATTAGATTCATAGTTTTTACCAATTTTTGAGCCTTTAGTTCTAAAGATTGTCTGAAAAATGTATGGAAATACATAATTTCCACAAGTTTTTGCTTAAAAACTGACTTCAAAATTTCACTATTTCAAAAATAAATCCAAATAAAGTTGATATTTTTGCATTAAATACATTGAATGGAAAATATATTCAAACCAGAATTCTAATTATTAATCACCACAAGCAAAATATGCAGATTTGTTACTGGATTTGATAAGTAAAAACTAAAAAAAAAAAAAAAAAAAAATGTAAAAGATTACAGAAAAGACTATTCAATGAATAAGATTTATTAGATGATTTGTTAGATCATACTTAATAAAAATAAGAAATAGTTAAGTGTATATAACACCATGATACTGCTGGGCAAAAATTGTAAGACAAAATTTCTTAAATTTGCATTGTTTATTGAAAATCACTAAAACTACTGCACTCTGTAACATATTACATCATAATATAGCTAAATTGTTCAGTATAATTTTGAAGTAAATAAAGGTCTTATTTGATGGCTGAATGATTTAGCAATAATATGCTTATGCCTTGCATCTTGTACATATACAATTTGTAAAGCTTCAGTAAATTATACATTTTATAAGGTTATGCTATAAGGCTTTCACGGATTACCAAAATGAAATTCCAATGCTATGATTTTTAATCTAGACTTAATATTTAAACTTGTTTCCTCAAAAAATGGCAACAATTTGTGGAAAAAATATATTTTGTGTCATTATTTATCATGTCAAATCCCAACTTTCAAATTGAGTGCAATATAACGATTCCAAAATCAACCTACGTTATTACCTCATTGAATTTTTTTAGCCTAATAATGATCCAAACAACAAATGTAAAATTTTGTCTGAATTTCTGGGATGAGGATTTATTATTATTTACACTTTTTATATTTGGATTATTGTCTTCATCTTTGTTGTTGTTATCACAATGTTTCAGCCATTGTGCCCTCCTGCCTTACTCAGTTGTATATCAACCTGGGTAACCTACAGGGAATTCTGAACTGAAAGCTTTATTTGATCTATAGGGGTAGATTGTTCTTGTTCCACTGCTCATGTATAGGGATATTGCCATTGGCCTCGAGGCTGAGTGAGTATAAGCATTGGTTTTATGAATTTGGTGACATAGTGGTCATGAGTTCAATCCCTGGGTTGGACAGTGTGTACTTACATTCAGTGGATGCGAGTGAGCAATCACTAAACAGTACTAAATAAAAATGAGAATAAGAATAATATCCCTATACATGAGCCTTGGAACAAGAACAGTGAATAATTTTGTAGATTAGCATTTGTTTGAACTTTCTCAAGCCACATCATAATTGAAAAATATTGATTTTTATCAATTTAAAAGGAATGAGGTCCTGCTTATAATGTCGATGTAATGTCAAATTGATCCCTGATTTTTGCCTAGTCATCTGCATTTATTTTATTTTTTTTTTTTTTTTTTTTATATACAAATATCATACCTTGAAAATGTGCTTACATCATTATCTGTATATATTTTGTTAATTGATGTAGTGTCCTGGGTAAGATGATAAACTACGTCTGACAGCAAGGCCTTTGATCAGGAGGTTTTGAGGAGTGTGGAACCACATCTTAATTGCTGGTGTTCCCAGGTCCACCAGTTAGGGTCCCAACTATGGGTAAATAGTGAACCCTCAAACTGGGCTCAAAAAAAACTATGAAAGTGTAAACATAAATTTTAATACCAGCAATATATTTTTGAAGGGAAAAATATTACCAGTAATAAAAATCCTGTCGGCATTAAATAATTAAATAATCCATTGAGGTTGATGTGGCATAAAACAAAAACAATCCATTTGATATTCTTTTAATTAAAAATATGATATTACTATATATATATATATATATATATATATATATATATATATGTTTGTTCATTAATGACACATTTTTGAAAAGAAAAAAATGTATTTCATCAAAATTACTTTAAAAAAAGTATCTCCTTAATATAAAATGCATAAAATGTCTGCCTATATTTCTGATATGAGGTATTGTAACTACTTAGACTATTTATATTGTTTGGATTGTTGTCCTGATCTTTCTCATATTCACGTTTCCAAAGAATTGCAAGTTCAATACCTGGCTACAGCAGATGTGAACAAAAAAAAAAAAAAATATATATCAGAGTTGCTAGGGAACTGAAAACTGAGATATCTAGAAAAGGTATGGCATGTGGAATTAGAACAATCTATCCCCTTGGACTAAATAAAGGGTTCAGTTTGAAATTCCATGGTATATCACCAGAAGAAGGCCAGAATGTCCAATGCCCAAAATGTTGTGAATATGATAATAAAGATGAAGACAACAGCCCGGGCAATATAAATGGTGTAAATTGCATAAAAATGTACATATCTGTTCTTTATTTAAAAAGTCTGTTTTTTTTGTAAGCAGGTGTCATTGGTGTGAACTGAGTTTAAAGCTTGAACCTTTTCACCCATACACAGACATGCATCACCCACACAATTCTTAACTTTTAGTTTTTTGGGGTTTTTTTGTTTTTTACTTAGTACTTAGATGGATGACCACAGAGGAATACAAGCTTAATGGATAACAGCTTGGAATTGGATATCAGAGAGCTGAGTTCCAATTCCACTTGGGTTTATTATATTCAGTTATATACAAATACCCTTGAGAAAGGTATGAATCTACCTTTCTTCCCTTCAATGGGTTAATTAGTTGGACTTGTATCAGTAAATTATCATCTTCAAAAAATTCTTACATTCTAAAAATATTTTTTGGCAAAGTCGTAAAAAAATTAAAAATAAATCTTTTTTTTTTTTTTTTTTCCAAGAACTATTCTTACTAGTCTCTTTCAGATACGATGACTTATAATCACAAATGTGACACACTTATTTTCAAGACTGAGTGATTTATGACTTACCAGCCCCTTTAAAGGTAAAACATATTTTGGATTGTAAGAATTTCTCAAGGGTATTTGTATATAACTGAATATAATAAACCCAAGTGGAATTGGAACTCAGCTCCCTGACATCCAATTCCAAGCTGTTATTGATTAGGCTTACAGCGGTCACCCATCTAAGTACTGACCAGGCTTGACGTTGCTTGATTTTGGTGATCATATGGAAACCGGTATTTCAACATATTACCGTAAGCCTAAAAATACCAGAACAAGTGGAGATCTGAAGAAAAATTGATGTGATAAAAAATGTTACCCTGGGATTGGTCAATTAGATTATTTCTGGAAGATAATGTTTTTTAAGTCAATCGCCTTCGCAATTACAATGCTCGATATCAAGGGAAAGATCATCATCATCATCATTATTATAATAATAATAATAATAAAAATGCTTAATGAAATTAAGCGAATACTGAGAAAAATCATTCAACAGACTAGTCAGTGCTACTTTGGTTTGTTATCTACAAGGAATGAATATCTACACTACAAATTTTATTTTGGAATGATATCTCCATAGGAAAACACATTATAACATATATATAACAAAAAGAAATTGTAATTAAAAAATTAAAAATGTTTTATGTTCTAGCAATAAACGTGTACATCAGCTAAAATATATACACTGTACAAATTTTAATTTGGAATGGCATCAACATAGTAAACATGAAAAATATATAGCATAGAGAAAATGTAATTAAAATGTTTAAAGATTTTCTATTATGTTGGTGCAAAAATAATGTCGTTTTCTCACATGTTACTATGTGAGAAAACAACATTATTTTTGCACCAACCTAATAATAATATTCTAGCGATAAACAGCACGTACATCGGCTAAAAATAGATTGCATGCCAAAGAAGATTCATGAAATGTAGATCGCATACCAAAGTAGATCACATGTAGATTGCAATATAAAGTGTAGACTTGTGTGTTAGAACATTGCCCTGATGAAACAAGATCCTTTTCGTCAGTTTTCTTGAATGTTTGGCCTTGATAGCCTTTCGTAACTGCCTCAGCATGTTGGCATAGTACTCTCCATTGATGGTGTTGCCCTTTTGAAGATAAAAACAATGCCTTTTTCATAAAAAAAAAAACAAAAAAAAACTGTGCTTATGCAGATGAAACGACTTTGACCTTTGTAGCTCGTGAGGGGAGGTGTTTCCACTGAATGAATTGTCTTTTTGTCTATCACTCAAAGTGATGAACAATAAAAGGAGAGGAATCAAGATGGCAGTAGATAATGATTGACATTGCATTTAAATTTTTGAAGATCAAAGTTGGCTGGAAAGCATGAAATCGTAAGCGAGTTTTACAAGCGAGAAAAAAAAACTGTTAGCATAGAACTTACGGTTGCATCTAGCTGCCATTTCAACTGTAAAATGATGCGGCCTTGTTGCCAATGCATTTTGGCGTTTCTTAAATGCCATGAGATAAGATGTCGCCTGATGAACATGCACTACAGCTAAAAACAGCATTTATCCCTGCAAGAGTCGACTGTCTAATCTAACGTGCGGCGCGTCCTGTCTAGCAAGATACAAACAGACGTTCGGATTTTTAACTTTGGACAACAAAAATAAAATAAAACCATGCATTTATAATATAACTCTGAAGTGAATTTTATTTCTAAAGCATGTGTGCTCGTTCTCTTTTACATCGTTTTTTTTAAAGTCGGGTGCAAGGGTCTCGTCACCCCCAGAATCTATAATACATCTATGACGTTATTATAACCTAATTATCTACAATAATGTCTCATATGCAATATAGGTGAACAATTCAACTAGAAAAATTGAAAATAAATACAATGTATCTAAATACAAATTAGAGACATGTTCATAATAGATCATTCCTCCATCTTAAATCAATGTTTTGTGCCAATTTTTAACATCAACTTGAGATTTTTCTTGTTAAAAAGTTGATTAATTTTAACACATTCACAGTATGGATAAAACAGTGAATTTTAAATAATGTTTTTAGAAACTTAGCATGAGCAAAACAAATTCATAAACTTGGACTCCACAATGACGTCAAAATCCACGAAAATTTGCATCCTTTAATAGTCAGTTGTGATTAGTCTAATTTCTAACGTATATAAATGTAGGTAGAAAAAAAGCAAATGTTGATAAGTTAGAGAGGGTTACAAAGTACTGTGCGGGTCCCCAATCAGGCTTAGAATCCTCCTCTCGGTCGGGGAGTTCTAGATTAGTACGCACCGGCCCTGCCGATTTTTTACCATTACTTGGATCTTTCTACTACTCATTTTGGGAATCCAAGCCTTAAATAATGAAACAAGCAAAACAAATGAAAGAACTTGTTTTCCAACCTATTAACGAAATTATTTTAATGACTTCCCACGAAATCCTGTCGGATGTAAACGATAGATAAAAAAAAAAATGGGAAGAATTAAAAATTCTTTAAAAAATCACGGATCTCGTGAATCAAATGCTGTGAAGAATGTTGTTGCTCTATGGGCAAACCCAATAGAATATTCTGAACATGTTCCTTCAAGAAAATTCCAAGATTCTAGTTGGAATTGAGGCCATGTGAATGCTCTGGCTACGTGTTAAATCCATCTTTCCTGGAAATCTTTTCTATACCCAGTCCACTTGTCCACGAAACTCTACAAAAACAGACAAATCTTCCAGTGTTTGAAAGTGATTACGTATTTCACCACGGTGAATTATGAAGGAATTTGGTAGGTTTCGGCATCACCCATTTGGCTTGGCTGATTCGGAGTCAGAAAAATAATTGGACTATTCGGCACAGACTGTTTTGACGTCACTATCTTTGATAGGAGACAATAAAAAAAGGCAGTGATAACAACCAACTTTCAATATGACTTTTTATTCATTTAAGGAACTAAGGATCCTATTAAAGCACTAATAGAATAATATAAATTAAAAACTTAAATTAAAACCATTGTATTTCAAAAAAAAAAAAAAGAAAATTAGAAAAAGCTTTTTAAAGCGATTTAATCTTAGTAATGGCTTCTTCATTTCGTAATTATGAGCAACATCCTTCAGGAATTCAATAGGATCTATGTAATCTCAATTTACATTTATCTTTCTGTTCACATCGCCAAAACTTTAATTCAGGATCTCTTTTGCTTATTGCGTCAAAAATAAAAAAGGTATCCATCGTGTATCACTTTGTTTCTTCCACATTTTGATAAAATTGCTTCCATTTCGAATAAAATGGCTTTGATGACTGAAAAATATGAAACTGCACTGAAGGAAATATAATATAAAAATACCAACAACTACACGTTTTCTTAAATATAAAAATGCCTGCAACTACACTTTTTCTTAAATTAGACTATTCGAGCATATAACGGCGAAGTACTAATTTGACTACTGAGAGAGAGAGAGAGAGAGAGCGCGCACGCGCGCTGACGCCTAATCGTCCCTTCTGCCAAAAAATTCCTATAGCGAATCGGCTACGTCGAATCAGCGACGCCGGGACGTTCCACTCCCCTTATGAATGGACCGACCAAAGCAGAACCAAATATTAGGTTGGTGCAAAAGTAATGTCGTTTTCTCACATAGTAACACATGTGAGAAAACGACATTATTTCAAATTAGTTTATCATCTCTAATATCTAACAGTGTTTCGTTTATAGTTTATTTCAGAGTGTCATTGGGGAAAAGAAGGAATTTGTGTTCTGTATGAAGTTTCGTTTGAGAACCGAACAACGTTCCACCATTTGCAGCAATCTTTTAATCAAGAATGACAACCTTTCATTTTTGCATTGCTTTGTAACATGTAAAATGGTTTTTTCACGTCAACAGAAAATGAAAAAGAGAATGGTTATCACAAAACCAGTACCAACACCAAAACTAGGAAACTATCTATAGGGGTCCTCGCTTTGTGTCTGGTGGAATCTGAAATTTTTTATCCATTCCAAGCTACTGCAAAATGGAAGGACCATACCTGTAAATGTTTATTGCCAGCAATTTGATTAGGTACACGAAATATTACGTCGAAAGTATACTGCATTGGTAAACAGAAAATTCATATATCAATGCAAGGGCACACCCTGCAAAACAAATCCAAGAAAGAATAAAACCGTTAGGATGGGAGGCTCTATAGGAAAGAAATTTCTAACACAATTAGATACCCATCATACTAAAACACGCCCAATTATTTTCTACCCAATAACAGGCATTACAAACACGCCAAAAGATTATATGTCGTTTAAATCAAAGTGTCTATTGGTTAGAAATTAACATTATCATGTGAAATATTTGGCCAATCAGAGAAAAATTAAAAACCAATTTTTTTTCGAGCCTACTTTCGGGAAAGATTTCTTATAAAATCCCACAGATTACGACTTTCACAAGCAGAGACCAAGCAGTTCAAAGAAGCAAAGATGCTACACTCACCCTAACAAGCGCGTGCTCACATGTATCGGTGACTTCAAACGAACCATTTCCAGCAACAGCAACAAAGACGGTCAGTGAATTTTCGGTAACGATAAGTCTTTTCTCAATTACAAGTTTTTGCGGAGATCCAACTATTTAAAAATCTTGTCCAAGCCTCAGCTTTTTCTGTGAACCAACTACCCAAAAACTTTAACTCAACTAAAAACTATTTTTAATACTTTTTAACTCTTGGATTCATATACTGGCTGGCCCGAAAGTCTTGTCACTCCTTGCATAATATAATTTTCTATTTCAAATGACTGACACAAGCTCCTTCAGTTTAGAAGAGAGACTGCTTGCAAGTACATGGACACATGATCGTGTGCATTCTGGATGTGCAACATAACTTCACTTGTTCTTATTACATTTTGGTAGGGGTGACAAGATTTTCAGAGCACCCTGTATATTTGTAAATACAAATGATTTATTTAACAAATATAACCATGTTTTTTTTTATTTTTATTTTATTATTGTTTGGGATTCGGTCTTTCGCATTTTTAATATATAAAAAAAAACAAAAAAACTGTATGACTAAATTTCCTCCAATTCTTCAAAGTCCTCCCTACTCACCAGATTTAAAATCAATAGATTTCCTTTCGTTTCAATCACTAGAACATTTTATAAATGGCAGAAAAGAGTTTTTCGGACTTTTTTTTTCTGGGAAAACCCAGATTTATTTAAACCTGGAATCGAAATTTTTCCTTTTTGTTGGACTGTAGCCGTCGAAAATGAACATAACATTTTTGATAAATTATATTTAAATAAATTTAATTTCCATTTGCTTTTACATCTTTTCCGGTAAAGTGTAATTATTTTCCGAACCACTTAATAACTGAATGTTTGTACACAGCTCGCGCCCCGAACGTCTGAAAAAGCAGAGATCACGTGTAGGAATGACAATAGCAGAGTATTGGAAGTCTTGGTGTCACATGTCGGAGGAGTAGAAAACTTGATGTCATTGTCGGAGTATTGGAAGACCTGATGTCATTATCAGAGTATTGGATGACTTGATGTCTTTGCCAGAGTAATGGAAAACTTGGTGTCACTTGCCGTAGTATTAAAATAATTGATGTCATTTACCGGAGTATTAAAAACTTGGAGTCACTTGCTGGAGAAGTAAAAACTTTGTGTCACTTGCCAAAATACCGGAAGACTTGCAGTCACTTCCTGGAGTCGTAGAAAACTTGGTGTCATTTGCCGGAATATTAAAATACTTGGTGTCACTTGCCAGTGGAGCAGAAGAGTTTGTCAGAGTATTGGGAGACTTGGTGTCACTAGTGCCGGACTATTGAAAATCTTGGTATCATTTGATCTCCAGCGTAAGCCACTCGGCGAGAAACCTGAATGAGTACAACAATATTAATTATAATACAGTGTAACCCGGATATAAGAGAAACCCCGATATAAGAGAGATTTTATCTGGTCCCAAATTAGAGTCATACTTACCTAAACAAAATATACCAAACCCGGATATAAGAGAAACATGGATATAAGAGACTTCTTTTCCGGTACCGATAACTCTCTTATATCCAGGTTACACTGTAATAGACTTTTTCTTTAAGCGATAAATTTGGATTGAAAAGATAACGAAGAAAATGGTGGAATACCAGAAAATTACAGAAATTTGCCCGAGATGGGAAGTATTTTGCATGTGGTACATGTTTGTCCAGGAAGTTAGGAGTTAGTTCTACTGTTGGTAGAATGTGTTTAATAATGGCAGATGATGGAAAAGAAGTATTTATTCGTAGATTTATGTTTAGAAAGTGATTATTAGAAGCAGGCTGTTGTCAAGCTTCATCACCAAGTGGCGGTAACAGTTATCCAACAACACCGCGTATGCAAACACAGTGTGGGGTTGCTTTACATGAGTTTCGCTACATCTGTGCGCGTACGTAAAATTATTTCGAAACTTTTTTTTAGTGTGTTTTGTTTTTTTTTCTTTTTTTTCGTTGATAGAACGTTTGTTAATGTATGCATTAGGGATTTTTTATTTTAGCGAAGAAATACATCGTACTTGTTAGCTGGCTTCAGACGAGTATATGCATCATTATTATTTTGAACACAGCGTTTAAATTTGTTGACGTGTTTTGAATCGGAGACGTCAAACTCAAAAAATCAAGTAAGTACAGAAATTTAAATATCTGGCAACTGTTTTGACGATGCCCGGGAAAGTTAGTAACGGAAAATTCGGTAATTTTGCCAAGGTAGGAAAATTCGACAACTATAGAATAAAAGTCGATTGAAAATTGATTTTAGGGTCGTACTGGAGTTGGGATTTGGTGGCTAAGCCCTCCTCCCCTATATTTTTAAATAACTGAAATCGCGGGGCCCAGATAAAAATTCACTACAACAATACCAGGGGTGTACTTGCAGAAGTTGGGCTTAGGGGGCTAGCCCTCTTTTCTCAATATTTTTTTAAAAAGGAAAAATCATGCTATTCTCTTGTGATTTTAGACAAACATTATTAGTTATTGCAAGAGGAACTCCAGCTGATGGGATCAATGTTTGCCCGAAAAATTCTTACATCTTGAACTATATTCAAAGACTCAGCCTGAAGACAAACATGAGAGTTAGAATCATAGGTGACCTTGAAGCAGGAAGTTTTGCTGCTTTGCTGTTGCAGGTTAGTTATGCAACCATCAAAATAGGCCAAAATGGAGATATTTCACTTCCAAATGTCTGTGGGATTTCAGTCTCAAGTATCCAAGATTTGATTAACCATCTTTATCCAAGCATTAAACGCCATTTCATGGATTCAAACTGGCTTTGTGAGAGTGACATATTAGCTCCTAAGAATCAAACTGGATAGCATCAACTGGAAACTTCTGCAAGAAATTCCAAAAGAAAGCATGAAGTATTTTTCCATTGATTTGAGCAGGCAGTGAATTATCCAATAGAGTTCCTGAACTCATTGAATCCTCCTGGAATGCCGTCACACAAAGTGTAACGAAAAGAAAATGTGCCAGTTATGCTATAGAGAAATCTGGATCCTCCAAAGCTTTGTAATGGAACAAGGTTGTCAAGTAGATGCTTCCACATCTCTTGGAAGCAGAGATTCTTACTGGTCCAGGAAAGGAGGAAAGACTTTTAATTCCAAGAATCCCTTTAATTCCTCTAGATCTTCTTTTTGGGTTCATTTTTAATTTCCAGTGAGAATGAGTTATACATTGTCAATCAATTTGTCCTAAGGAGAATCACTGAAAATAACTAAACTTCATTTGATGGAACCCTGCTTTTCTCACAGCCAGCTCTATGTTGGTTGTTCAAGGGTTGCGAATGGAAACAAGCTATTTGTACTGACCCCGAATCGGAAATCAAAAATGTTTATTATGCAGCTTTGCAATAAATTCCAAATAGACAAATTATATCATTGTTTTGACGAAAACTGTTGTTTGAAAAATATTGTTAAAGTTTAATCAAACTTAATATGTACTCAATACATGAAGTGTCTTTGTTGGGACGAAGGCCCAATCAAGAGCCCTCTACAGGAACTAACTCAAATGCCACCCGATAGGACGACTTTTAAGCTAGTATTCTATATTTTAAGAATTTTAAATAGATTAATAAAGATCTGTTATATAGGAATAAAATGTCGCTGTCGACACTGGAGTTTGAACACAGATCACCAGTGAGCAAACATAGGGATCACCATTTCTATTCTATCCTCTATTACTATACGGATCACTCTTTCTACACTATTCTCTATTCTCTATAACATTCACTATAATATTTATTTATACTGATCACTATACGGATTACTATTCAGATCTCTATTCGTTAGTTACTTTTCAAGTGAGTATTATCGAGCAAGTACTATTAGCGCGAGTGTTATTCGAAGGCGTCTGACACCAGTATTGTTCAATGGCGTTACTATAGTTGTATCAGCGATTACAAAGTCTCTACTACAACGAGCATTACGAAAGTGACAACGAGTATTCGTTATTACAAAAGTGGCAACGAGTGTTCGTTGACATCACAAAAAGATCAAACAGAGCTTACATTAGAATTGTATTCATTTGTATTTGTTAAATATAATTCCGTTCTTTTTATGTAAAAAAAACAGAATCCTTTCTTCATATAAATTCATAAAAAAACATTATTTCAGTTGGGAGTCGGTTCCACAAAACAGCAGTTCGTGGAAAGGAGCTGCTCCAGTGGAACTTCCATTTCACCAAAGGAATACGAAGAGAATGAGGGTGGTTCGCTAAAATGGGCGTGGTATAGCGGGTCTTAGTCGTAAAGGTTAGAATTGGTTTAACTAAGGAATGTGCATCATCTGAACACTTTTCATGAACATAGCGCTAAAACATTGAGAGGCTTGCAACGTTTCGTTTGTGAGAAAGTGGTTATTTCAGTATTTACGCTCGCGTTCTATGAATTTGGCTCAGTTAAATTTTGTATTCCACCATAAATATTCCGGTTTGGATTCGATGAATTCTAAAAGGAATCATTTTGATCTATATTTCGTGGAGGGAAACAAATAGTTGTCTAAAAGTGACAGATCAGAAGAATACGTCTCATACGCTCCCTATCCAAAAAAAAAAAAAAAAATGAGATGCTGGATATTGTTACCGATAACGGGATTGATGGAAAGAGAAGAAATATCTTAGTATCTTAGTTTTCTCCACTCTCCAAGGCCCACATGAGGCATTAGTGTATCCTTGATATACTAAGAGCTTAGCACAACGGAAAGAAGGACCAGAATAACTGAAAGAAGTTCATTCTAAAAACGAATTCTTCCTGAAAGCATTTTATTAGGTTGGTGCAAAAACAATGTCATTTTCTCACATATGTTAATATGTGAGAAAACGACATTATTTTTGCACCAACCTAATATATACTGCGCTAGAATGTCATACAAAATGTTATTTACGTATTAATCACAATGTTTTCCATACAGAGAAAATGAAAACATACGAAAAAATCAAACAGAATATGAAAAGACGAGTATAAAGAGGTTTTTATTTGTAATGTTTTTAGGGGGGACACGACCCCCCAGGTGGATATCTTATAGGTTTCTTATTTAGGACGTGTGGCATTCGCTCGTTCACCTATCCGTCGCTGGCTTCCACATCTGGCTTTGTATTGAGCTAATCAGCAACTGACCATCGTCAACTACGGGCTGTCGTCATGCATGGGCTGTCGCCTGATTCTCAGGTTGTTTAAAAATTCGTCTTAAAAAGGGAGATACTCGCCTTTTCCATGTTTTTTACAATGATGTTCACCTTGTACAAGGCCCAAGAGCCATTCGAGATAGAGGTTTTCAGAGTAAGAGGCGCAGTTTATGCGGCGAAGATAACTGTTAACCCTAGACTTGAACAAGTTAAGTTTTTAGTGATCGGGGAAGCATCCTCTCGGGAGTCGGTTCCACAAAGCAGTTCGTGGAATAGAGCTGCTCCAGTGGAACTTACATCTTACCAATGGAATACGAAGGGAATGAGGGTTGTTCGCTAAAATGGGCGTGGCATAGCGGGTCTTAGTCGTGAAGGTTAGAATTGGTTTAACTAAGGAATGTGCATCATCTGATTACTTTTCATGAATATAGTGCTAAAACAGCGAGAGGTTTGCAACGTTTCGTTCGTGAGAAAGTGGTTGTAAGGCTGAAAATAATTCATCACCCACACGGACACGGAGACGCTTTCGAACTCTATCGAAACAGTGAAGCGAAGACTGGGCAGCTCGTGTCCATATATGGCAGCAGTACTCCATTTTTTGCTTGAAGATAGCAGGAGGAGTCAGATACCTACTGGAGTGGTACAGAGAACAGACCATTTTTCCAGCATCTTTAGCGATGGGTCGTATGTACGGGTTACACTTGAGGTATGGACTGTGTTTAAGTCCCAAATAGGCGCTCAAGGCACGGGCCTCCTTGAGGGAATATCCGTTCATCAAAATTGGTGAAAGATCTAGGTGATGGAATATCGCAATTTTGGTTCTCGGGATATTGAATGTGACCAGCCAGTTTCATGCTCCCACACTGAGCTGTTAGAGCTAGATCAGATGAAAGATCAGCTCTGGTGATTTCTAACATTAATGGCTTAATGCCCAAGTCTTTGTCATATTTAAACAGTATCTTCTCGCTATCGGTAGTGCATGCACATCGAGTCGGTGCGGTTGGACCTTTGCTAAACGATTATCCAGCAGGAATGTCACGGTATATATTTAGTTTTATCGTCATCTTGGATTTTAGGAAGATAGCGAATAATCAAGCCATTCCATTGCCAATAACTTATGTTGAAATCGATGAATTAGTACTGATTTCAATTAGGGACACCTCAGAGAATATCGTTCATTGTATACGGTCTCAGGGAGTTAAGACTCTGAAATGTACTGAATTAGAAGGCCAAAGCCAACAGAAGATGTGATGACTCATACAGGGGTGTATGATCATGAGCCAGTTGAACAAGCTTGCTCCCGACAGCCATGATCAGTAGGAGAGGTTAGCGCAGGAAGAGAAGAAAGATTTACATGTTGAACAAATTGCAGGCGACGACGATAAAATTAAGCAGGATGTTATCAAGATAGAATCAAGGAAGGCGTGGTGAATGTTATAATAAAAACGCGAAGAAATAAAGTTTGTTAGGAGGACGAGATCTATA
>OZ010596.1:56677581-56752581 GCA_963932145.1 Acanthosepion lycidas | reverse complement strand
TACACGTGTTTGAGTAGACGTCCCTGTTTATTAAACAGAATAATTTGCGAATATTGGTCTGTGTTTTCAGATAGTTTTTAATAAAGAGAGTGTTCCTTTCGGCAGGGTTACAACTTGCGTTCCCCTTATGTAGGGGAAACCACCACATAGCCCAATATGCTGTAAGAAATAACGGCGTGCTCATAAAAAAGAATATAGAATTATAAAAAATCTGTTAATTCATATATGACGATTGCGTCCAGCATGAAACAGTCTGTCACCTCTGAGTGTTAACTTCAATGTTCACTTATATATATATATATATATATATATATATATATGTGTGTGTGTGTGTGTGTGTGTGTGTGTGTGTGTGTACACTAGCTTAAAAGCCGACCTATCAGGCGGTATTTAAGCTAGCTCCTGTAGAGGGCACTTCATTGGACAATATGCAGTTTACCTTTTAAGTTCAACGATAATTCTTCTGCCGCCACTTAATTTTAAGACAATTTGATGTACGTAGGTTCTAACTTTCCATACAAACAATTATTTTTTATTTCATGGGTGACTTCCGATGGATTTTGATTTCCAAGTTATAAAAATTGTTATCGTACAAAAAAATTCGACGCAAAAAATTACGTTAAAAAGTCGTCGAAAACAATCGCAGTAACGAAAACTTGGGAATCCAAAATTTCAGGATTGCGAGTCCAGATCCACCCCGGAATATTTTTTTACTTTGCTCACGGAATCAGCTTGATTCGAAAACGGTATGATATGTTGGCCTACAGTTTCTAGGAGTAAAGATGGAAAAGTGTGACAGACAGACGCACTGACATTATATTATAAATGCGAATGTCATCATATGGAGCGAGAGACAAAAAGTTATCTTCGCTTGACCAAACAAATATAACAATGAAAATAATTATAAATAGAGAATTAAAAAGTCACGTGACCTGACGAGACCCGCATGAAATATCGTTAGGCGGGAAAGTTAATCTTTCTCTTTTTGGTCCTTGAAGTTACGGTGACAAGACGCACACATGGCAGGCTCGTGACAAACCAAAAATTCATGTTATTTTTTTCTACATAGTCTTTTGCAAGTAGATACAGGTTAGCCTTGTATCAGTAATTTTGAATATATATATATATATATATATATATATATATATATATATATATATATATATATATACAAAGAAATAATCACATATAGAATCAATCAGAAATATTAATGCGATTAATGGTGACATCCGTCACCAGAGACATAATATATGCATTAAAATACTGTTAATCCATAGAGTGAAGTGATCCTCGTCGAAACCATAGATGTCATTAGTTTTCAGTTTATTTGATGTTAAAATGCTAGTACTTACGAATAGTCCTCTATTCATCATCAGGCATGTGTTTTTTTCCTTATAAAATCAAAAACTTGAAGACGAAATACTTGTTTGTTGACCAAAAGATGTTTTTTTGAATGTCTGCTATTAATGACGGTTAGGAACAATTTTCGGAACGTGCAATATATATATATATGTAAACAAGTGTTTTTATACGAAAACTTTTGTGTTTGTTTGAACTTTTCGCATATTTGTGAACTTTTCACATATGTTGTTTCATTCACTTTAAATTCACTGCACAACGCACTCACACACACACACAAACATACACACACACCCACACGCACACATATATTTGTGTATTTAGGCTGCAAATTCTCTTTCAGGCATGACTAATTGAATAAGTTACAAAAATTATGTCTACTTATTTTGATCATAATCCTTTCATATTCATGAATATTTTTTAGTTTTTGCCTTACCAGTTGCACCGCTGATGATGATCTCAGAAAAAGATGGAAAGTGCTCGAGTAACGAAAGTGATTCTCACTGTTACAGTGCATTTCTTGTCTCATTTAATTCTAATATACATAAAAATATTCGTGAATATAAAAGGATTATGATGAAAATAAGCACACACACACACACACACACACACACACACACACACACACACACGCACACACACACACATACACACATATATATGTTACTTTTTGATTATTAATGTTGGAGATCTTCTAGAGGACATGAGACTTCATAGAGGACATTATTATTACACAGGGGTGGGATTTCTGAAGTCCTGTTTCAAGTAATAAAAATGTCGGATTAAAAAAATGAATCATTAATCTTTTAGAAATTGCTTTATTTACGTTTCTGTTAAGAAACCCAGTCGATATGTGCTCTCGAAAAAAGTCATCTGAGTGGG
The DNA here is from genome assembly GCA_963932145.1 of Acanthosepion lycidas. Taxonomy (NCBI): domain Eukaryota; kingdom Metazoa; phylum Mollusca; class Cephalopoda; order Sepiida; family Sepiidae; genus Acanthosepion; species Acanthosepion lycidas. The sequence goes on along the minus strand of OZ010596.1, from coordinate 56,750,340 downwards.
GGGGGGGTAGGCTTTCCTTGAATGGGGTAATGTGAGCCTTGCAGAGGCTACTATTTCAAATAAGTAGTGTTCACTATTCGGGTAGATGGAGCTCGACAATTCAGGAAGGCAGTCCGTCTAGGAGAAGGAAAACCCTGGTTTTAACCTCCGCTACATCGCGATCGTATCCAAAGGCTATAGAAGTAAATCCAGACAGAAAACCTGGAATGGAGCCCGAAGACGGTTGGTCGCCCACACTGACAACTTACCGGCAACTCCTGCAGCCAAACCGTCCACAAAATTTAAGGTAGTGTATTCATTTGGATCTTGTCGGTACGACCGAGGTGTGTGTGTGTGTGTGTGTGTGTGTTGAGGTGGGTATATAGTCTGGGCAGCGCACGGCCTCCATATACCAACGCCAGTCTAGGAGAAGAAAAATTCTGAATTCTGAATTCGAACCACCTGCTGCCTTGTAGGTCTTGTCTCTTTTATTTCTGGGAGGAGGGAGGATATATAACCTGAATATGCTCGGTGCAAGGACAGACTGGGTCCTATATCCTTGGGTAGCAACCGGTCAAGAAGGACAACTCTGAATTCAAAACCTCCAACTATGGATTAAAAAACCTCACCAACCTGCAATTGGCCAAATGTGGTGAGTGTAGCCACAGCCCGAAGACATGGTTAATCGGGGAGTGGTTCCTCCAACAAGAGTGAGAAAGATAAAACTGAATTTGATCTAATGAGCTTCTATACCTGTTACCTTGTAAAATGTGCTATTTCCAAGAAAAAGTGTTCACATATTTTGTGAGCTCGGCCGTTTTTGATAAAAGTTCATTTTCGTGACGAACAACGTCATTAGCAATGGCTTGCAGACTGATTCATGTTTCAAGTGCATAAATACCTTTGCTTAAACGTCCCACGTTTTGGCAGTGAGTGGGTAAAAAACTGTGTAAGAAAATTACTGTCCCCGAAGTTCTATTAAAAACCACAACAAAAGTAAAACGCCAACTACAGGTGACAGTGGCGGGCGGTAAATAAAAAAAAAACTGTTGCAAAGATATGGAAGAATGAGGTTAGTAAGTATTTGAACTAAAGAGACCTACCGGAAACAGACGGAACTTGAAAGACACAGAGGAAGAGGAAGGTAAGCAAGGATGATTATAAGCCGAGATGAGAAGCGAATAAACAAACTCTCGTCAAAACAGGAAGGCTATAACATTCACATATCTTGGTGACTGACGGGTGTTGAAATATGCCCTAAACACTATTTGAACGTCATTCTTCTGATGTTTTTAGGCTGTCCTTTTAAGATTTAGACATTAACTACAAAGACTGATATTTTATCTCGTTCGTTTGCTTTCTACATCTTCATTTTTTTTGCATGTGATGCTTCTTATACACGCTTTAGTAATGGGGTTTCTGGCACCCCTGTTGATAATGTGGTATATATATATATATATATATATATATATATATATATATATATATATATATATAGTTAAGTTATGAAGAACTTGGTAATCCGTATCCCAAGGAGGATGAAATCCTGAGAGCTCAATGTAAATCCAGAGCTAATATATATATTAGGTTGGTGCAAAAATAATGACGTAATAATGTCGTTTTTGACGTATTTTTTAACGTAAAAAAAACGACATTATTACGTCATTATTTTTGCACCAACCTAATATTTTTAAAACTATGATTCCATCGCGACACAGAAATTACTATGTTTCGAAACTTGACTCAAGTCCAAAACTTTAATTTCAATATTAAACTTAAAATTTAGAGTACACATCAACTGATGCTTCGGATTCTAAACATCGGTTGAGAATGAAACTGCACTTTAAATTTAAAGTTTAATATTGAAATTAATCTTTAGGACTTGAGTCAAGTTTCAAAACTAATTTCTGTGTCACGATGGAATCATATTTTTTTCAAAAATAATTATTATTTCAGCTCTTCTATATCGAGCACTGTTTTTTAAAATAAACACATAAATACTAAAGGACTTTGGATCATTAATCTAAGTGTTCTTTCCTATAACATTAATACACACAAACACTCATACACATATGTGTGTGTGTGTGTGTGTGTGTATATATGTATATATATATATATATATATATATATATATATATATACTTCAAAAATTCTCTACAAAAGAGGACATATGATAAAAAATGTACAAAATATAATGAAAATTTTTTATCGTCAATATATTTGAAATTAGAATTAAATTAAAGGGAATGCAGGTTCGATTCCAGTCGGTAAACATATTTTCTTATCTCGCTTCCTATGCCTGTTGACTTTAATTTCACTTTTAAAAAAATATGGATGCCTGCTCAAATATGTCTACCTACTAAATATAACGTTTATAATAACCATAAATAATGTTGGATTAAACAATATCCTTTAAATTTTTAAAAATATTTGTCATATAGGAATAAAGTGTCGATTTCGACACTTGAGTTTAAACGTAGATCGCCAGTGAGCAAACACAGGCGATCTCATTATTGAATTAAATAGATCACGTGACTATAGAGGAAATGTATGTATGGGAATTAGCTTGGCGTCTAACTGATCGGCATGTCTATTCTATCCTCTATTACAATACGGATCGCCATTTCTACTCTATCCTCTATTACTATACGGACCGCTATTCTCTACTCTATTCACTATACTATTTTTTTTTAAGCGTTTCACCCCAAGCAAGGCGAGAAGCCACTAGGACGCAAGGGGTTACAGAAAATTTGGAGCAAAATCAGATAAGAGTGATAGAAGAAAGGATGAGGAGAAGGCTAGTGGATAGACCAAGGCAACTGGAGATGTCGGTTGACATTACATTTGAATAGCTGGAGATTATAGCTCTCAGGGAAACTGGAATAGGGAAGGGAGTTCCACAGGCGAGAGTTGCGAGACGTGAAGCTATTGGAGTAGAAGCCGGCTATATTTAGTAGTTTCGACAGTGAAAGGGTGAGAGCGGGATGCCAGCCTCGTAGGGCGCTTGAACTCATGAAGTCTGGGAACCAGCGAATGCAGCTCCTTGGTACTCTGTTCAAGTCACTATACGGTGGTTACTATTCGAGCGAGTATTATCGAGCAAGTACTATTAGTGTGAGTGTCATTCGAAGGTGTCTGACACCAGTATTGTTCGACGGCGTACTATAGTTTTATCTGCAATTACAAAGTCTCTTCTACAGCGAGCAAAGTCTTCCCCCCCCCCAGTGAATGTATAATATAAGTGGCAACGAGTGTTCGTTGGCATCACAAAAATATTATAATATTCTTACGGTAATTGCATAGTTGGTGTCTACTATTTCCTTTTCCAGACCTTATGTGGGACGGATAGATGTTCTTTCGGATGGTAATGTTTTAAGTAATGAGCGGTAATATCTACGAATCTTATTGATATCGCGAATTTTCTTTCAGAAGACCATAACTCGTTCTCCTACCCGACATATACACCCATCGAAAGATAAAAATCTGGTTCAAACAAAGCCAAGAAAAACTGTTTATCGTTGTAACCAGCCCTTGTTTTGTTAACGGTAATTAAAAGAAAACTGAGTGAGAGATCTTTTACTAAGATGACAGCTATCGATTCCTCAGATCTCTTGATAGCATGGCTACAATTCCAATCATAAATATAAATAAAGTGCTGTCAACCAACAGTTCTTCAATCTTACATACGACATTCCCGTAGAAAAAAAACAAAACAAACAGAACTTGAATTACTTTATACGGCTTATCAACATTTTGCAGGCTATTTAAAACCAGAAAATATTTTTAAATTGTAAGAAGATTTAAAAATAATAATGTTTTACTGATATAAGTCTAACTAATTGTTGTGGATTCCGAGATGAAAAATCGGTCTCCAATAAATGACAAACGCAAGTATTTAAGCTAAGAAATTAAATGTATTTACACAAAATACAAAAGGTAATGCTGTTAGTAAAATCCAGGAACGCCGGTTAGTATTAATCAAAGATCGCTATATACAGTCTCGAAGTAAACTTCCTTAGAGTCGGGCGTCGTTGTAACTGACTTCTAACGTCAACTCAATCACAGTGTCTATGTACTTTCCACTCTGTTCCTCCACCCTGTTCCTCTACCTGTGCCTCCACTCTGTTCCTCTGACTTTGGCTATTTTATAGCAGCAGAACGAGTCCATTTATATCAGAAAAGGGTGGACCCCATAACACTAATTAACACGTAGCTGGTGTGAGAAGAGGTGAATTTCGCACGTAAGTGACTATAACGAACCCGATTGGAATTGGAACTCGACTCTCTGATTTCCAATTCCAAACTGTTATCCCTTACCTCAGCCGCACATCTAAATCTAAGCTTACAGCACTTGATATTTTCAAGTGGTCACCCATCTAGGTACTGACCAGACTCGACGTTGTTTAACTTCGGTTATCATTCGGGAACCCGGTATTTCAACTTGATATGGCCGTAAGCAGCCGAGTTGCAGCAAAACGAACAGAACTAAAATTTATACTACTAATAAATATCCATTTTGTTTCTTACCGTTTGCACCAAACGGGGAAGAACAAAATCTATATTTAACATTAGTATATATATATATATATATATATATATATATATATATATATATATATATATATATATATATATATATTTGTGTATTTAGGCAGCAATTCTTCTTTCATGCACATTTCATTAAAAACGACAGACAAGGTGCTTTTATTTAGTTTTTTTTTCTACAATTTCTCATGCGATGTAATAATTTTTGTCATAATTTATTCCATTGGAATCGTAAATATGATCCAATTCATCAGACCTAGGGAAGAATTTGAATGAGATAAATGTCTAATAGTTATTTCTAATATTTTATGCAACAACAATTAAATAAACAAGTTTTAACAGACAATTTCAAATCATCACCACAAAGAACGCGAACTATATAACGGTCAGATTATATTTGCACCTGAAGATTGCAAGAACTGCATGAAACACCGAATCGTGCCATCGACGTTGGATATTATGTATATTCACTAATATATACTTATAGCTCTGTTTCACAACATATATTTATAACACTTAAGAAAGAAATATATTTATACGTACGTGTGTGTATGTAGATTTTTTTTATCCTACCCATTCCTCCCCCCTCTCTCTCTCTCTCTCTCTCTATATATATATATATATATATATATATATATATATTCTCGGTGACGAGAGGTAACAAACTAGACTATATATATATATATATATATATATATATATATATATATATGTATGTATGTATGTATGTATATATATATATATGTATGTATGTATATATATATATATATGTATGTATATATATATATATATATATATAATTATTTATTCGAAAATTATAAAATGAATATGTTATAAAATCACTACAAAAATAGCCATTTTCTTTCAACACTTCTGGTGTCTTATCAAGTGATGGTGTTGAAATTAGAATAAAGCTAATATTCTAAATTCAACACCATCACTTTATAAGACACCAGAAGTGTTGAAACAAAATGGCTATTTTTGTAGTGATTTTATAACATATTTATGTTATAATTTTCGAATAAATAATTATATTTGCTCTACTCTGTATTGAGCACTCTTTTAAGAATAGTATTTGTTGGTCATTGGAATTTATTCCGTATACATCAATCCTATACTTGCTTATATATATATATATATATATATATATATATATATATATCGTAACAGTCCGGGTTCAATTCTCGGATGCGCATAGTTGATGAGTCCCAAAATAGGACGAAACTGCAGTCCAATGCTTTCTGCATACTGTTGAGGTTTCTTCTAGACTCGATGAATTAATTATGATTACCTAAATCCCCTTTAATTTTTCTCTCTCTATATATTTATATCCAAATAAAGAGAAAAAAAAAACAGACTGATTAAGAATGCACCGTTGTTTAGCATTTACTTTTTTTTTAAAAAAAATGTTCTCGATACAAAGTAGAGAGCAAAATATTTCAATATTTTTATTTTAAGAATATTTTACACCGCTACATAAATATTTCTATGTTTCGGAACTTAAAATTTAAAATTGTCCCATCATCGGGCGATATTAGGTCACTTATGATAGAAATTTTTATGTAGCGACGTAAAATATTTTTTAAATAAAAAATATTATATATATACATTAAGAAATGGACAAAGTCCGACAATTTATTTATTAAAGACATTTTTTTATGTTTAACGTTCTTATTATAGATACAAGTATTTAAGTAAATGCTCTGTTTATAATAAACAGTATTAAATAACATTTACCGGCCTGAATGTCCGAGAAATTTTCATAGAAAATATTCGTCCTTTGACAGGATTCGAACCTGCATCCTATACTGAACCGCCATTTAGCCGGGCGTGCCTAACCGATTCGGCCACAAAGGATCGTTCGGTTGGCGAGGTCGAATTTACTGCTTATAAACTTCAATCTTCCATGAATCTCGTACATTCATAACTGCTCATGGCGTATCAAATGTAAACAAAAATTCGACCTTGCCTATTTTCATCTAAAATTTATATGTACGCTTAAACGGAACGCTGATCTTATAAAACTTTCAGTTATCTGTATGGATAAGTCTTGTTCTTATGTCCATCGTCTTTGTCATGTTGAATTGATAATGTTAATTATATTTTATGAATATGTCCTGAAGATGGTTTATTAAACCGAAACGTCCGACGTTGACATTATATTAGCATTAAAACAGCATAATTGCATATAAGGATTTTTGTTTGTTTTTTCCGTATATTTTTCTTCATACTGTCGGATCTATATCCATATATTTGCTTATATATATATATATATATATATATATATATATATATATATATATATATATATATATATATATATATATATATATATTCATCCACAGACGGACTGTTTCGCTGTATCACATCTCATCAGTGTGGCTAGACATCCGATTGCTTCAAGCCAGGATCGAAACCCAACTGATTCAGCAACAGTTGGAGATTTTTCCCTTTAGCCATCGAATTAGGAGAAAAGAAAGGCGATTTTTTACGTATTTAATCTGTGAATAAACTCGCCAATGACTGAGAGAGCTCAATTCAGGGAAGGGAAAGAGCCTTGTAATATCAGTAGTAATAGTCATTGTTTACAAATTCGCACTTATCTCCCAAGAGTGCACAACCGAATTTAAGTTTTTCGGGTGTGTATATATTGTTATTCACAGACAGACTGTTTCGCAGCTCATCTGTGTGGCTAGACTTCCGATTGCTTCAAGCCGGGATCGAAACCCGGAATTTTTGAAAATGTCCCTAATGTTTATTTAATAAAAACAAAATTCCATTTAAAAAACTGAACAAAATTGTTAGTAAAGGTGAAGCCCAACAATGTAATTGTAGAAAAAGTTATTATTATGATTAATATGATTAACATCCGACTTACACAATTACTTATACATTCCGACACAATAAAAATTACGAGAAACTCTACCACGAAACGAAAGGCATCCAGATAACTACGTGAGAATTGAAATTTCTGCCGCCTAATGAGTAAGCGGAATTAAACTAGAGAAAAAGAGGACAAAAAATAAATAAATAAAAGGGTGCTGATGAGCTTCTACAAATAAACTAAGCGTAACTTAGATATGACATAGGGTATGGAGCACGAAGCGAGGATCTAATTCATTACTCAGTCGGAATTGATATAACGAGACAAGCTTGATAACAATAGCATTACATCGAATAGCTACCCGTCCCAAACAGTGCCGGGATGTGACACAGTCTTTTTTTTATATGGGATGCCCATGGGTCAAAGCCGAACATTGACCAGTCCTCGCGACCATTGTCACACTGGCGTTGGTATCTCACCAACCTTTCCTTTGTAGGGCAATAAGGGGAGGTACTGATATTTTACTAAGTCTAGTTTAGATATAGCACAAGGTCGAAAGTTTGGTGCACCCAGTGATGATCGAACCGACTACTCGATAGCTAACCATGACACCGCACTGAAGTTACCCCCTTCAACAAGGGCCAATATTTATTTCATAAATGAGAACAAATGAACAATGACGACAAAATGGAAGAAGGGCGAGAACTGGTCCTCACTTATCCTATCGTTAACTTAGCTAATCACAATCATTGACCCATTCATTCGAATGTTGATTCCTTCACCAAAACAACTCATTCACACAAAAACAGGCTTACAAAGATGTTGCGGGGCCGATAAGGATGTCGCCTCCGCAAGCCTTTTGAAGAAAGGTGTGAACAGCCAAGACAATGAGGGGACAAAAGCAGAGGTTTAAAATTAACAAACGTCGATTTTATTTTTACAATCTATGTAGGAGACCGGGGATTGATTTTAAATTAGGAACACGTGTGTAACTCCCGATAGAATGTTAAAAGGTTCCTCTACAAGAATATGGCGGACTCGAGTTGAGTCCAACCGAAGATGTAAAGTAAACAAACGAGACCAATATATATATATATATATATATATATATATATATATATACAAGTATATGTATTAAACAGCAAAATTTACAATGGACAAAAACATCAACATTTGTGTTTGTGTGTGAACGTAAAGAGCTTGTATTTTGATGAATGTATGAATAAATATTTAAGTAATTGAATGAAGTGGGCAAAACGCAGATCTCTGCGAGAGATCACATTTTTTAAATGTGTCCGCTGAAATGCAAAGTAAAAATAGAACGAGGCAAGAAATCGCCCAGTATTTATAGTGTAGGGAGAGCGACCCCTAGTGAACAATTTGGGCAATTAAGGAGGAGTTAACTCCGACAAAGACACCATAATAATTACCACATTTGCTGTCCCATATGTATATTTTTTTTTGTGAGGACAGGGGTAAAAATAATAACATTTTCAAAAATTCCTCAATGTTTATTTAGAAAGGGGGCATGATAGAGTAATGAATTGCGGCTCGGATTGAAGTCTGGAAGAGCCGATTTCGAATTCCAGTTGAGTTCATTACATTCAGCTCCTTTTAGGATACCAGCTGTGGGCAAGTAGTGACCCCACCTACAAAAAAGAAAAAAAAAATCAGCCGGTTATTTTTATAGTAAAATGACCAAGAATACATTTTTATAGCTAAATGACAATCAGTGTAATGCTAAAAAGTATAAAAATACATTTTTATAAAAAAAATTTACGAGCAACACATTAAAAAATACATTAAAAAATACATTTTATCATCTAAAAACTGTATATTTAAACATACTTTTATCCTGAAAGTATAAAATTACGTACAAAATATCTAGATTTTGGCACTAAATAACCCTTAGAGATCGATATGCCGCTAAACAAAATCCACATCTACCTTCATTCACTTAGGTGATAATACCCTTGGGAAAGGTATGAATCCAGCTCTACCCTGCCTACCTATGGGTAAGTAGTAAATTGGGTGGCAACCGGTCTAGGAGAAGGAAAACTCTGAATTCAAAGCGAAGCATATACTATGCAGCTGAGGAAACGATCGTTCGCATTGACTCGATGATCCCGACTACGGTCGACTCCCTTTTTTTTTTATTTACAATGAAAGAAAAAAAATTACACGGCTAAACAAAATGAGTGTTAGTAAGGGAAAATCCCCAAGAGTTTAATGGTGGTGCAGTGACCTTAAAGATAGTAGCAGTAACAGCTTTAAAATAAAACTTATCAGCAGCTGCTATCGAATATAAAAAAAAAAAACACGTGAACCCTAAAGTAATTCTGTTTCCAGTTTTCCCCTCTTTCGAACTATTGCATGAACTTCCCACGCTGAATCTACAAGGGCTGCGAATGCTTCACCATAAAACACATCAACAAAGTAAGTTCATTTCGCTATGTATACAATTTAAGTCGAACAAAAGAAACTCTTGTACTAAATTTTACTTTTGTCAATTTTGTTTTAATAAATGTTATCATTGCATTGTAAATCACTTGGTCTGTTATTTGTGCATATACTCTTCTTCGCCACCTTTATTTCATGTACTATAAAATGTTCCCGTAAGAAATCTTAGATATTTAATTATTGAAGTAGCCAATCACTAAAGTGGCAGAGATAACAGTTAACTGGACGAAAAATACTGTTGGGGTCAATGTAATTCAAATCATTCACACGTACAATCACTTGCGCATTTAGACGCAATAACAACTACGAAAATATACACTCGTCAGCACTGTCTTAACGACAATAAGAAACGCCTGTCATATATACTTGTAATGACAGCCACAGATCGGCTATGATTCGCTGACGAACAAACAAATTATCATCACAGCTGCCATGCAAATTTAGCTGTTTGGTTTATTTTGTTTTACGGCATATCAACCATACTGATTTTCTAAGCGTAGCTTAGATGTGGCACAAAGCCGAAAGCATGAGGCACCCAGAGAGGATCGAACTCACTCTCCAGTTATAACTGTTTTAGCTTGATAACCATTACACCAGGCCAAGATGCCCAAAGTGAATTTCCAAACATAGCTTAGATGTGGCACAAGGCCGAAAGTAGGAGGCACCCAGTGAGGATCAAACTCACTACTCAGTCGTAATTGTTCTAGCAAGACAAGCTTGCTAACCATTACAACACGCCGAGGTGCCCACAGCATATTAACCATAATGGGTTATTTAACACTAAAAGATTTTTCGGATAGGTTCGTATGAATAGAATATGTATTCATTGTAAGAAATCAGTTTGTAGATCAGGTTTCATTGACGTATTTTTTTGTAAAGGGGATTTTTTGTTGAGAGTCAAATGTATTGCTGGTAATATTTTTTTCCAAAAACGTATTGCTGGTAATAATATTTTTTTTGTATTTTTTTCAAAAATGTATTGCAGGTAATAAATTTTTATTAAAACATGTATTGCTGGTAATATTAGTTTTTTTAAGATTTTACTATAAAACCTATTTGTACACCTTCATAGTGTTTTGACCACAGTTTGGGAGTTAATATTTGCCCATAGCTGGGACTCTAACAGGTGCTACCACTCCGACCCAGGGAGGACCTGGGAACGACAGTAATTAAGAGGTGGTTTCACGCTCCTCAAAACCTCCTGGTCAGAGGTCTTGCTGCCGGGTGTAGTTTATCGTCATACCCCGAACGCAAAATTTAGTATTGATACCATCTACGTTGATAGATTGCGTTCTCCAAACAGTCATTTATTCAAGAGAACACAAATCTTACTTCCAACGGGCGCATTCTGGTCAAGGTTATTTTTGTTAATCTGGTTATCTTCTACACTTCTATAATTACTGTACAGGCAATGGCAACTATGGCGGTTATATCTTTTGCCAGTTTTGACCTCCCTAGTCCTGTTGTTAGGATGCCTGTTGTTTTAATGATAAATTTAAATTCACAAGTGCTATCCACCATCTCCCAGATGTTCCATTCTGTCTAAACTTTAAGTTCCGCCTTGTGCTTTTGTGATTCTATATCTGCCTGATGTTGTAACGTTCGGGGTTAAAGTCTCGAGGGCAAATGGAAATCTGTACACAGGGACCCAACAATCAACCGACCGTGTCAAGCACCTGTCACAGTGATCGTCATAGAGTTTTTACAAAATACTGAGCACATGTGGAACTTAATGATTGTAGACAGAACGACTTGAAGCATCTAAAGTTACCGTCTCTTTTCTTGTTTCGTTTAGTCATTTTCGTTTCATTTCAAGACAAAATCCTTTTTTGAAATGTTATGATTTCATGACTTTACTGAAGAATGAATGCTTAGTATATATATATATATATATATATATATATGAGAAATTATTAATAAGTGTTATCATCTGTTTCTTTTTTCCTGCCTATATCGCCTCAACTTTCTTTTTTTCTACGGATATCCATTTTTCTCTTCTATTTTGTACTTATATATATCATATATCTCAATTCATCCATCTTTCTTTTTATAAATCAAACTCTGTAAACTGTTTGCTCTAGCTCTCTTTCTTTCTTTCTTTAAATACAAAATTATAAACTACTTCTTCCAATTTTCTTTATTTTTTTCTTTCTTTTTCTAAAGCCAACTCTCTAAATCTCTTCTTCGAAGTTTCTTACATTTTCTTTTTTCTTCTTCTTTCCTTTTTTTTAGGAAAACGTTTTCACCAAATTTCTTTCTTTCTTTCTTTCTTTCTCAGCTTCCCTCTTCTTTCTTTAATTCTACTTAGATCCACCTTTCTCTGCTTTTTTTTCTCGTATATTCACATTCCTCTCCATACCACATTCTCCTTCCTTCCACTTTTCTTTCTTTTTCGCTTTTTTCTTGACTTATTCTCCCTGTCAATCGGATGATTCCGAACCAATAATCTTGGAATAAAACCTCCTTCAGCAGCAGCAGCAGCAGCCGATCAACTATTCTGCTTGACTGTTCAATGACTCCGTCAGTTGTTGCTTCGTGTCTGCTGTGTTGGAAAGATGTTTTGTAGCTTGACTCAAAACCCCAGTCGTTCAAGTTGAACCGTGCTTCTAGTTATGCCTTTTCCTAGAATCTTCAGCTGTTCGATGTTGACAGCTGCATGAACAAACAAAAAATAAATAAATAAAATGAACGAACTGGACAAAGAGAAAAAAAAAACAGATTGTAGTCAACCTCATGAATAACGCGGTTACATATTTCGTAGTAGTTCGACGTTTAAGCCAAATTGAAAATATCCGAATCTCGAATACTAATGTTTTAGACAGATTGGCAGACGATCATTATCACGCTTCACTGTCTCCAATTCCAGTCTCCTGAGATAATATTTATTTAAAAAATCTTTCCAATTGAATTATTAGTAGAAGATCGCTTTTCTTCGCATAGCAATCAAAAATTTAGGGTTTTGAATGCTGGTTTTCAAAGCAGGTTGAACATATCTATTAAAAGAGATTGGCGCTTCACAATCGTCCAGCTTTCGTTCCCCTAAACTATTAGGTTGGTGCAAAAATAATGACGTAATAATGTCGTTTTTTAACGTCAAGAAACGACATTATTACGTCATTATTTTTGCACGAACCTAATAGACAAGGTATCGAATGTCAATTTTTAAAGGCAGACAGTGCTTATTCACGAAGAGAAATTGGTGCAATACAATCTTCCGACTTCTGTTTCCTCATAAATTGTCAAGATATCGAATAACAAGACAGGTCTTATTTACTAAGTAAGTTTCCCGTGACACAATCTTCCTAGTTTCGTTTACCTTGATAAAAGTCAGGATATCGAAGCAGCTGATTTCACTAAAGAATATTGTCACAACATAATCTTCCTATTTCGGAAAAGAAAAAATGTAAAAATTATCGAATGCTGATTTTCAAAGGCATGCAGCTCTCATTCACTGTAGAAGACTGACGCAACACAATCATCCTACTTTCGTTTCATCAGATAGTAGACCAGGATATCGAATGCCGATTTTCAGGACAGGCAGTTCCTATCTACAAGGATAGTTAGAAAGAGAGATATAGACGGACAACTATTTATATATTTATTTTCAAATTCCAATCTATCTAGTGTGACTTTATGCTTCTCTAACAACGAATAGGATACATATTAACCCATTAATCCTCTTGGTGTCACTTTTGACACCTTCTTCATTATATTGCAACCATTTTGATTGAAGTTCGTATTTTCTTTATTTCCGGTGAAAATTTGGAAAATTTCCAACATATTTCAGTGAAATTTTCACTTTCCAAAATTATAATTTACTAGAAATACCCATGAAAATTTCATGGGTTTCTTATTTCTATTTTTTGACGAATCTTAACCGTTAAGTTATTGATTGAATAATCTCATAGCGAATTCTACAACAATAAAATACCTGCAGAAATCCCCTCATCGCATCGTTAAATATTTGGGCTACAAAAAGAAACCCAAACCAAATAATAATACAATTTAAATTGACCGATTGCCAGTATTGTTAATAAATAAATAAAAATAACGACCTGAAAATTGTGATAAAAAGACAACAAAAATAAGTAAATAAAACTAAAAATCAAACCATATAATAATTATCAATGTATATTTATTTATATATTTCCTATCGCATCCGTAGTGAGAAGGGAGGCAACTGATTGCTTCTCTTACTCGTTTTAATAATCTATACAAATAAAATATTTATCTGCATTGAGATAAAATTTGTCCCCGAACAAAATGAACCGTTTAATTAATTTGTTCCTTTCTAACACTTTCGCCCCAGCCCCTCAACCTCCGACGTCTTACTCTCTGGGTTGAGGTGTCTACTCGGTCCTAACCGAACTTAAGGGAGTGGCAGTAGGTCCCCTGAGCATCCGTAGATTATTCGACCGGTCCACTGGTTTAATCCCGCTTCCTGCCCACATTCTCTTTGGCTTGATCCAAAAAGCAGAAGTGATGTTCATCCATTCACGGCCGACTGAATCTGCGCTAAGTAATTTAGAATGCAGCAAAAAAAAAAAAAGAAATATCTGCAGAAAGCCGGACAAACAACTATTCAATGATTGAATTGTTAATGTCTTTTATATAGCAGAAAAGAAAGGTAATTAACTTAAAAACGCATACACTGCATTAGAGAGAGAGAGAGAGAGAGAGAGAGAGAGAGAGAGAGAGAGAGAGAGAGAGATACGACTCTTGCGATGGGGAATGAGATTTCTGTGCGCGGCTTAAAGTTTATAGCGGCGTTCCTCCTTAGCAGTAGTAGTAATATTCGTGGTAGCAGAAGCAGTGGTACTTATATCAACAGTACATCTCTGACATCAATCTCTGGCATCACGTTCTCTCCTTCTTGAGTCTCCCACTCGACTCTCCACTGTCTCTAGCCCAACTCTTGCCCGAGCTAATTCTCTTCTCTCTCCCGTCTGCCTCTTCCGTCTCTTCTTCTGTCTCTCTCCGTCTGTCCGCTCGCCCATCTGTCTCTTCCGTCTCAACGCTCGCCCGTCTCTCTCTTCTGTCTGCCTCTTTTTCAGCATAACTACGCGTTTATATAGACAAATCCGGCTGGTTACAACTGAACCCTGCCCCACCACTTCGCATGTGAATTCTAAAGGACCTCCTTGCGTACTCAGCTATATTTTAAGTTTTAATCAATAAAAATTATATCGACCATTTCCATTGTCTGCTAATGACCCAGTTCCAATGCGTACAGCTCGTGCCCTAGATCAGATTTCTCATCAGTAAACGAAATGCTCTGATCAATTTCACTAGTTCAAATCTACTCCAATTTCACTAAAAAAAATATACGTGTGTGTGTGTGTTTCCCAGACTCTCTCTGTCACACCTTTACTCCTAAGTTTTTTAGATTGCAGTCTGATGTGTTCAAGCCTTTCATGTGAAGCACACAGATACATTTTATCTATTAAGTGATTGTCTTGCTTCAATTTGGTCTTGAAACGGGCTATATCGTCGCCGGTTTTGTCGTCGCCGTCTTTGTTGTCCTGTTGCTAATCATTTTCTTCCGAGATATATTGCCATTTCACTGTTATATTAAGCACATAAACTTTTTGACATGAAGAGATATTGAACAAAAAGCGATGTATATAATACCAAGAGTAATTAATAAATCATAGCTGTCATTGAATGTCTAAAAATATAAAGAAAACGGATTAATTAAACGGTTCATTAGCCTCTAATTAATGATTTAATCTTATAGTGAGTTCTACGACAATAAAATATCTGCAGAAATTCCTCTATCGCATCGTTAAATATTTGGGCTAAAAAAAGAAACCTAAACCAAATAATAATATAAGTTTAATGGATAAATATTCAGCTATATATAAGAAATGAGCAGGACCGTATCACCCAAACTATCTGCTGCTGTTGGCTACTGCGGAAAGTTGTAAACAATGTGTGGCACTGACTTTGTAGCCGCTCAACGAACTAATGGCAGGTGATTCAAAAAAGTACCGGACCATAGGAGTTGATGGACGACGGATTACCAGTCTAAAGAGGTCGGACTGTAGTAATAAGTCAACGAGACTAGCTCGTTAATCATTACCCGACGTTGAGACGCCCACCTAAGAAATATAATCAAGACTAGCCTCTATTTTAGTTACGAATACTTTATCTCCGATTTATTGAATTTCAACATTATTTAAAGACTTTTGTTTCATTGCATCTCGCTGTTAAAACTTTCTAACAATTGCCGTCTTTTTTTTATCACTAGTCAATGATAATGTTTCAAGAAATTTGGACAGTTTAAGACTATTACATCTGCTACTATGAGGCGTAAACAAACATGACATGAATGATGTGTAGTAAAAATCGTATTATTTACAGTCGGACTAATATCATCATCTTTATTGTTATCATCACGATTTTTCGGCCGTCGTGGCTTCCGACCTTCTTCTAGTGTCTGCCGATCCGGGTGACCTTCAAGGAATTTTGAACTGAACCCTTTATTTAATCTACAAATTTGGTGGCATAGATACATGCCTGGGCTGGATAGTACCGGTTCAAACTCAGTGGAAACGACTAGAGCGAGCAATACTAAAAAGGAACAAGTCGAGGTATCCCTAGACATGGAAAGCGAAACGATGAAAATCTACTCTCGTTGATTGAATAAAGGGCCCAGGTTCAAATTCCATGAAGATTACTCTCATAGGCAGACACTTGAAGAAGGCCGGAGGGCACAATTGTTGAAACGTTGTGTTAATAATAATAAATGAGGACATTAGACCGACTGTAAATAATGTAAATAAGGATTACTCTTCATTCTAGAAATACAAGATTAAAATCGGATAAGAGTTTATAAGTTTGAGTAAATTTAAATGACGTCTAATGTTGAGCTTTCGTAGCCTAATCGGTAAGGCGCTATTCCAGTCATACAGGCCCCACTAGTATAAGGGATGCAAGCTTAAATTTCGCCTGAATTTTTTATTTATTTCTGATACATGCTTGCTTTATAGTCATAGAATTTAAAACGAACTGGTTGTCCTGATAAAAGGCAATAAGATGAAAAGAAAAATTAGTTGATCTAAATCAGTGTTACCCAGCCTGGGCGATATCGCTCACCGGTGGGTGATTTCAACTGTTGGGTGGGCCTTTAGCAACTGAACAGAAAATGGTGGGCAATTGGAAATTTTGGTGGGTGATATACGATTTGTGGTATTGAAATGGTATTTCAACATATGCTAACCGAAAAAAATATTTAAAGAGATATTAAAAAACAAGCGAACAAAAAATCAGGAGGTTAAATGTGAATCACCGAGTCACATTCCTATATATATATATATATATATATATATATATATATATATACGCACAAACAACGACTATTTCAGTATTTTCTTTAGTTTTGAGAAGAATCATTAACATTCAAATAGTTCTTCAGGCGAAATGAAAAGTCAACACTTGCAACGCTAACCCTAAACATAAAACTAGCGTTGACCATAAAACTAAATCATATACAGGTATACCTCACCCTACGTCGTTAATTGGTTCCAGAGGTCACGTCTTAGGTCGAAAAAAGACTTAAGACAAAATAACAACACTATAAACCGCAAATAAGGCGATAAGCAGACGTATACCGTGCGTATGCCTAACCTAAACAGGATTTCAATTTCGTGGGAATCACGAGTGGGCTGACAACGACGCCAAACGGTAGCTATTGGAACTACCGTGGAAAACACCAATATTGATATCTTAAAAACCGCTAAATTAGACGTCAACACAGTCACAAATGTTTTCAAATTTCGTTCTCAAGGATTTATGATGATTATATTAACATTTACTGTAAATGTACGTATTGTAATATGATTTTATATACTTTTCGTCTTATTTATTGTACAGCAACAGGATTTTATGAGCTTTTAACGCTTTTCTTGTGATATTACGGCTTCAATATTTTTAGCGGACAGATGTAAAGTCGAATAAAATGACTTAAACTTGATTTTTATTTTTCCATATATATTTTTTTACAAATGACTTATAATCGAGAACGACTTAACTCGAAACGACGTAACCCGAAGTATACCTGTATATCGTTTTCAATGGTTAAATTTGATTTCGTTTCTTCTTTAATTCGTTACCAGCAGCAGCCACCGTGTTATTTGATACCACCCTCAGGTATTTTTTACTACATCATAAAGTCAGTTTACGAACCAGTAACAAACTTTTACCAAACAATTTTGTTATGCTTTTGAATATTTACTATACATGTGGGCGATGGAAAATGTTTCTATGTGAAAGTGGGCGATAACAAAAAAAAAAAAAAATGGTTGAGAACCATTGATTTAAATGAATACGAGTAGACGTGTTTTTGAATTATTGTTTCAAATATACGAGAGTGGTCATTTGAGCAGTTAAATACATTGTTGAGCCTAGTCAGTACCGAGATGGGGGACTTCTTGGGAATACGGGAATATCAAGTGCTGTAAGCTTGTATGTGCGGATGACGTAGTAGCTAAAATTTGCTTCACTTTATTTGACGTTGTATGTTGTTAATTGAAAATGAAGAAGAAAACAATTGTTTGTGATCAAGAATTAATGCATGCATCTCTAATGGGATATGGCAATGTATCGCTGATAATTTTACTAAAAAACGAATAGAAAAATAAATTTACCAGAAACATGCATTGAATATCAGGTTTGGTTTGTTTTGTTTTATGGCATATCAACCTCAATGGGTTATATAATGCCGACAAGATTTTTATTGCTGGTAATATTTTTTCCAAAAATGTATTGCTGGTAATATTTTTTTCTTCCAAAATGTATTGCTGGCAATCATGTATGGCTGGTGCTACCACACAGGGTTCGGGTGGACCTGGCAACACCAGTAATTAAAAGGTGGTTCCTCAAAGCCTCCTGAACTGAGGTCTTGATGTCGGATGTAGTTTATCGTCTTACCAGGATTTATGATGATTATATTATTACCCAGGACGCGGATGTAGTTTATCGTTATACCCAGGACGTTGAATATCAGGAAGAAATAGATTGTTAACCAGTCAAAAATGAATACAAACATTATTGAAATAACGAGTTCCAATTCCAGTTAGGTTTTTTATATTCACTGACGTGCAAATACTCTTAAGAAAGGTATGATACCACCTCTTCTCCGCCAGATATGGGTTAATTATTAAGACTTGTATCATTAAACCATTATTATCTCACCCCATAAAAAATAAATACTTACAATATAAAATATATTTTCTGGCTTTAAATAACCTTCAAAAGGTTGCTAAGCCGTAAAAAAAAAAAAAAAATCAATCAATGGTAAGAATTTGTGCGTAGCGTAACAGATTTGGGTGCAGAAAATGAGATTGGTATGCCGCGTTCAAATTCTGAATTCACTTTCGTACAAATATTATTGAGAAAAATATGACTCCATTTCTTCTCTCTCAGACTATGGGTTAAATAGCTGAGTAGACTGGGCCCTATAGCCTTAGTTGAAAACCTGTCTAAGAGAAAGACAATTGGGAATTCGAAACCGGTGGGCAACTACACCCCGTTAAAAAATCTACTCGCTACAGAAACCACAGAAGTAACGCTACTTTGGCGAGGCCATGGCCTGTAAAAAAGTCACAGGAAAAAAGTCACAGTTTTGGCGAGGGTTGATAAGGCGGAGAAACCAAATCAATCAAATAAATTGTCAAATAGAAACGCGTCAAGCGCAGACTCTCATCCCTCGATAGAGGGAACTATTTACTTTGTTTTATATCCTTTTTTTTTTAACGAGATCATTGGATACCAGAGATGAAGAGCTTTGTTAGTGACATTCATAAGACGTTAAGAATCTTCGCCTGTCACTAATCATCTATTTCACTCTTTGCGCTCTTGAAACGGCAAAACTGTTATCTTTTCTCCTGACTTACCAAGAAAAAAAGTAACTGTTTTCCCTCTAAAACTTACCCATAATGATACGGCTAGGTTCCATATTCATGAAACTATTAAATAAGTACATAAAATCCCCAAGAAAAATGCTACCGTTTTTTATTTATTTATTTCTATAGATCTTCATCTCTATCCACTTTGAATTTCGCTCTGGTTTCGTGCGTAGAAGGCACTAACACAATTTGTCAATAAAGATAATGTTGTAGCATACCTACAGACAATAATGGGTATGTCCCCATTCACATAAATACAGTAGTAAATACTGTATGTTGATCTGCAGTCGGAAGATTTGTCTCCAGCTGAGCTGGTCAAACTCTCTGTCTCCGGGCAGAGAGGATACCCAGACGAGGCTATGTCGGAGGTTAGTCTCGTCTCAGGAAACAGCTACCCGACCCCGTTTAATACGGGGTCTACGGGGAATTTTGGGCCGAGGTTACGGGCTCGAATACCCCACATTAAATTCGGCCTTGTGCCACATCTGACAGCGTGAGCCGGTTGATAGATATCCTGCAGTTGGAGATTCGTCTACGACTGTGCTGGTCAAACTCTCTGCCTCCGGACAGGGAGGATTCCCAGACGAGGCTCTGTCGAAGGGCAGAGTCTCGTCTCGGGAAACAGCTACCCGACTCCGTTTTATGCGGGGTCTACGGAAAACTTTTTAGCCGACCCTACGGGCTCGGATACCTTACATTAAATTCGTCCTTGTGCCACATCTGACCGCCTAGGGCGGTTGGTAGATATCCTGGAGTTGGAGATTCATTGTGGAATTCACTTGACTCACTTCTAGCAGTTGACTACTTCTACGCGCCGCTGGCGAATCTTGCGTGTTGTTTTTGTCCTAAGTATTATCGTTCATTACCAATCTGCATGTGATTATACTATTCAGTAACCTGAGGAAGGTTACAACATTTTGGCGACTAGGATTAGCAAAAGTTATGAGAGATAACAAGTACACGCCTTTTTCGAAGTGTTCTTGATAATCCTTCCCTTAAGCGGCGTAAAATAATCTGCTGTTCCGTTGAGCGGCGTAAAATCTATAAGACCAAAATATATATGTTTATTAAAATTAAACAGTATTACAATGGGTAATGGTGGACTACGCCGCAAATAAATACTGAAAACATGGATCTATTCTTGTACTGCAGGGTCCACAAAATGCTGCTGCTGAATAATAACGTCATGAGACTATAGCCTGTAGCATAAGTATCCCAGCCATCTGAAACAATATCACTTCTAGACTCTGAAAGAGGCGATTGAATATGCCGCACAATCGTCTCTTTCAGAGTCTCTGCTCGCCGATTCGGCACTTCATCTAAGAAACACTTTCCAGAATTCTGCTCGATGCTATTGAATAGCTAACGGCGAAGTCGCCATTGTCCACATTGATATTTACGATGAAAAATATTTAAAGGTATGAAAAATGTTTATTTTACGCCGTTTAAGTGAAGCAGAACGTTGGCAGAATATTTTACGTCGCTTATGGTTTAATTGTATCAAACAATTTTTTTTTGATGAGTAATGAATTTTTACAAGAATTGTTTTCATTTTTTTCAATTTTAATTAGAATTGTAATAACAAACGAGAGCAAGAGTAGGCTTAAGGAAGCTTTGTTCTACTTAGAATAATTGATACCAGCATAGTGACGATTTATAGTCCTCTATAAAAGAAAGAGTTATCCGAAGGGAGGTAATCATAAAACAAGGGAGCTTATTCCCGATTACTTTATCACATGAATAATTTATAAACTTTTAAATCTTTTAAGATTTAAAACATTATAAATGAAAAAAAATTATAAATTATTAAAATTTAAAAAATGAAAACAATTCATCGAATTTTTTTTTTGTTAAGAAAACAGTGTCCATGCTATATTTTTAGATATAAATAAAATTTAAAATTTAAAGATGTGTCTGAGCCTCTTTCGAGGATATATAAGAAGACGGGTCAGCGGATAATTTCAGAACGTAATATAATTTTCGACTAGAAGATAATGAAAATTTCGAAAAACTCAGAAAACAAGGAAGCATAAAAAATTTCATCTTGAAGACGGAAAAATAAGGTTCCGAAAGGAAATTGTGTTTTTGGCTGTTTCGCGTGGATTAGCTTGTCTGTTTATCAGAGAAGAAGCGGGCGGAAAAGTGTGAATCAAGTGAAACCTGTGATTAGAACTCTGTTCTAAAGAAGAAAATATTGTTAAAGGTCTCAGTTACGAAAGTGGATTAGCTAAATCCTCTTCTTTTTTTTTGGCTTTCTATTAGGTGGACGTACTTGTAGGGACAAAAGTACACAGGTGCATTAAGAAAGATTTAACTGAGAATACAAGGTTCGCGTATATAAAAATCCCAGTAAACAGAAATAGCTCTCTCTCAAAGAGGAGAGTAACAAAACAAGGGGAGATCACTTTTAATTATTCATAACAGTACATACATTTTTTACGTATTTTCGTTTATTTTTTTTTACTATTTACAGTTTTTACGTATTTTTTTCGTATTTTCATGTTTTTCAATGTATTTACGTTTACATATTTATGACTTTCTTAGGCATTTCCATATATTTTTTATTTTTTTACGTATTTTCGTATTTTTTTTAGGTATTTACATTTTTTTACATATTATTTTTATGCATTTTCATATTTATTTACATATTTTACGTACTTACGTAATTTTTTACTATTTGCGTATATTTTTACGTATTTTTTAAATATTTTTTTGCGTTTTATATTTGTATGTATTTTTGTTAAGTATTTTCCTATTTTTAATGTATTTACGTTTTTTTATGTATTTATGTATTTTTAACCTATTTTCGTATTTTTTACGTATTTTCATATTTTTTTTTACGTATTTACGTTTTTTATGGTATAGTGCAGGAATAGACAACCTTTTTCGAACAGTGGGCCGCATGAGGTACAGTCCATCATAAAGCGTGCCGTACTATTAAAAAAGTTAACTTTTTATTAAAGATGCCACAGCCATTTTCCCAATAAAAGAGCATGCGCATAAGCATCTGCCGTAGAAATGAGGAAACGTCGATTTTGTTTCTTTAGAGAAAAGATTCATTCTATAATAACAATAATAATAATAAAAAAAAACTTGAAGTCTTGGTGTGATTTATTTCTAAAATATTCATTTGAGTATACAAAAATATTCGTAAAAGAAGTATATTTATTCTCAAGAGAAAAAAAATTGTCATTGACGTTTCCTGTTTCTGGAGCAAAAGATGTTTACACGTATGATCTTCCTTAGTGAAAACCGCCAATGGTTTAAAATGGTGACGTCAACGGAAAGTTACAAAATTCATGAAATATTGTACTTAATCATTGTTTATGTATGTAGTCGTTATGGCCCAGAATGATGATATTTAATCATTCTAAAATACCCTTGCCACCAGTGATGATAGAAAAGAATGATATTTCATCATCCTACCCTCATCATCATAGAAAAAAACCCTTCTATTGCAAGAGAGTAGAGTAGATTAGAGTTCCTTATAGCAGTAAACTGGTAGTAGTAGTAATACAGAAACTCACGTCTTTGCCAGCACTCCGTAGAGAGCGAAGAGACGATGTCAAACGTCATCCTCACAAACGAAATTCTCGGAACCAAACCATGTCAAACGCTATCCTCACAAACGAACAATTTCGGAACCAAACCAAGTAAGCAATGACTTTTAAACAAATGACACACTGAGAACATTTTTTTGCACACACCATATCAATATTTTGTAATTCAATCACAAAAAGAAAATACAAATTCTTGTTGTTTATGTTAACACGTGTCTCAAGTTTTAGTTGTTTATATTATTATTGTACGTATTAATTCATTTCGTTTTCAATATAAAAAAGAGAAAAGGATTCCTCCTACACTACAAATATATATAGCAACAGGGTAATTACTTTAACAATATTAAAATTATATCATTTTCAGGTTTACTACCCTAACTTACCTACCCTGTTACGTAGTGATGAATGAGAGTATGTGAGTGAGCAAATGAAAACGAAAGGAAACAAAGAACATTTTAATTAATATTATTTTCTTTATGAAATTAGGCGTGTCATTCAGAAAGCCAATCGGGCCGCATGTGGATCGGGGGCCGCAGTTTGCCCATGACCGGCATAGTAAATAGATTAAATCGACCAGACAGTTTTAAAAGTGTGCATTCATTTCATACTAATGCTTTTGAAAAGGTATGAAGCCATCTGCTCTGGCCAATTTTATCACTGATATACCTCGATGGCTGACGAAGGTGAAAGGATCTGTACAAAAAACACTCTACCAAAAGTACCTGAACTGTCATAGAGCTGAATGTCATAGAACATATAGAGCTGTTATTACTATCACCAACCTCGATAACAAAAGAGAGCAAGAGTAGGCTTAAAGAAGCTTTATTCTGTTTAGAATAATTTATACCAGCGTAGTGACTATTTATAGTCCTTTACGAATGAAAGAGTTCTCTAAAGGGAGTTAATCATAAAACAAGGGAGAGTACTCCTGATTACTTTATTACAGAGAGTAAGGATAATAAGGACCTTTGAATAACAGTGCAGAATAAAGAGATCTTGAATGTTGAAGAGGAAAGTGAATGTGGGAAAAGTATAAGTCGATGCGTTTAGGACACCGGATGGCAAAGAGCATGCTCAGATATGTGTTGGACAATGTTTAATATCACACGTGTTTAAGCGTAATGACGATATACGAAATGGTAGAACCATTACATACACTTTCTTCGTTTCAGTTCTACAGAAGTAAGGCTTCTACTGTCGCCCTCTTGTATGTTTGCCGACAGATAAAGCTGGTTCTAACAGAAACCGAAGCGGAATGATCTGGATGCGTTTTGTAGGTGGAGCTGGGTGGACAGAATATTTTAAGGTTGGAGTGGCAAGCAGGAAGGGGCCCTAGTAAATCCTGGCTAAGAATTTGTCTTTCACTTATAACTGCTTTTGTAGGGGTCAGTCAGGTTGAAAGAACCGTCTGCTATCTTAAAAAATCAATTGGGATTATTTTTATTCCCTTTTAAGCTGAAGCGGAAACTGCTATTTTTAATGTATCTTAAATAACGTACCATTCAAACTAAAATTAAAGAAACAAAAAAGAACGTGTTAAAAAGTAGACACGCCCATACACACATATGTAAGTATGGGCGTGTGTATGATAAAAATATTTAAAAATATAAACTAAGCACAATTTATCTATATTTTTAAAATAATAGGAAATAACAGTGATATTTATTATTCCGAGTTCTTAGCTTTTATTTTTATTAAAAAAGACACACACACACACACACACACACACACACACATATATATATATATATATATATATATATATATATCATAATTACTTTTAAAAAAATATGATTCCTTCGCTATATAAAAGTTCTCATGTTTCAAAAACAAGAGCCGAAACCCTCAATATAATTATTAAAATTAAAGTGAATTAAGGTATCAAGCCCTGTTTCATCCTCAAGCGGAAATTTAGGAATAACCAATCTTGAAATTTACGCATCTTTATAAGCATGTTCGCTCGCAAAATTAATTACTATGGAAACGGCTGGGGCGACCATTTTGACAGTTAATTTTTATCCGCATATCAGTCACCTTCTGAAAGAGGTCAAGCCGAGGTAGCGAGCGAACATACTTATAAAGATGCGTAAATTTCAAGATTGGTTATTCCTAAATTTTCGCCTGAGGATAAAACAGGGCTTGATACCTTAATTCAATTTAATTTTAATAATTATATTGAAGGTTAGGGTTCTCGGTTTTGAAACATGAGAACTCTTATGTAGCGAAGGAATCATATTTTTAAAAAAATAATTATTATTTAAGCTATACTTCTGTATGGAGCACTGTTTTTTAAAAATAAAAACAAAAATACTAAAGAACACCGGATTATTTACCTAACGTGTTTTTTCCTATTTTTCTACATACCTGCACGCACCCCCCATATATATATTAGGCTGGTGCAAAAATAATATATATATATATATATATATATATATATATATATATATATATATATATATAGAGAGAGAGAGAGAGAGAGAGAGAGAGAGAGAGACAGACAGAGACGCGTGGCCGAGTTAGAACGTTGAGCATTCGTTTTCTGACCATAAGATCCGGGTTCGAATCACACCATGGTTGATTTGTCAGGAAGGAGACATTTTGATGTTAATGGTCTGGAGGTGCACGATCCCGGCATGCGGCACCTTTGCAAAGAGCCTGAAAACAATACATTGGAACACTACACAAGTAATCGTGACCGAGGGTCTGAGTGTGCTGGTGTTGTTCAGAAACTGTTGCATAGTTGCCTGAGCGTCTGTGCCTGTATAAACAAATGTGCTTGAGAGCCGCCCTAGCAGACGGACATCCTTGAATACGAGTGGCGAACTATATATATATATATATATATATATATATATATATATATATATAGAGAGAGAGAGAGAGAGAGAGAGAATGACCTCATTTAAATAGCTATTTTGGCCCTCAGGTTTTACTTGTAAGCCTTATCATCTCCGAACTTTGAAGAAATAAAATAGGGGCAAAAAATTTAAACATTTAAGAAGAAGAGAGAAAGAGAAAAGAAAAAAAAAGAGCGAAAGAAGAATCAAAAGGAAGCAGCAAAAGAGATCAACCCTAATGTCAAGGAGGAGAAGTGGGAGTGTCTGGTTCTGGAGGACAGTCGAAATAACCTATATTTTAAAATATTGTTTTGAGTTATTACTTAATTATTAACGACCACCGTACATTACAAAAAGGATATAGGCGATCATGGATCTCCACTTCCTCCTATCCCTTGTAGTTCTCAATATGTTTTGTCCTATTGCTTCTCCCAAACCCTGTTCTGTCATCCACGCTAGGTATGTCACGCGTTGCTTTCCCTTGTCTCTCTTTCCCTCTATCCGACCTGTGAGTATCAGATTTTCCAAGCCCTCTTTTCTCATTTCAGCTGCTTCTTCCTGATGTTAAGTATAAGCTTCCTCCTTGTTTGCATCCTCTCCAAGACCTCATCGTTGTTCACATGTTCGGTCCATGGTATCCTTAGCATCCTACTGTAGAATCACACCTCCGTTGCCTCGAGTCTCTTCTTCATCCTTGAGAAGACCGTACAATATTCGCTGCCGTAAAGGAGGACATATATCACGTAGCAGTTCAGTACTCTTTTCTTTGTTACCAAAGAAATCCTCCCGTCTCGTAATACTCTGCCTAGCTTTTTGAATTTGTTTTTGGCCATCCTAATGCGTCTTCGGATCTCAGAGTCGCACTTACCGTCCTCTGTCAGAACACTTCCCAGATAGTTAAATTTCCGCACCTGATTGATTTTAGTATCCCCGAACTGTAAATCGTTTTTCGAGCTCATCTTTTTGCAGATGACCATGCATTCAGACTTTTTGTAGTTTATGCTTAGTCCCTTCTTCTCGCTCTCCTTCGCTACCTTCTGTAGGAGGTATTGTATTTTCCTTTCCATGTCTGCTATCAACACTGTGTCATTTGCGTATCTTATGCTGTTAAGAATGTGACTGCCAGTGATTTCCAGAAGAAAGATATAATAAAAAAATAAAAAAAAGCAATGTCAATGTTGTTCAATGTAAGACACATACACGCATGCACACATGTGCACATGCGTATTGAAGTATGTTAATGTGTATATTTCAGTTTCAATTAACATATCAGACCAAGGGAGTTAACTTGTATTTTACTACAGACTGTCAAATGAAAACGGATAAATCATTCTTCATCTAAAAAAAAAAAAAAAAATAAAATGTAAAAATACAGATTTGTAATGGCGATGTCTACCAACTCAGCAATTTTGACTTAAGCATTTTCTCATCCCACGTTACAATGTTGCCACCGACTAAGCTTAGCTTTGTTTGGCACAAGCTCACAATTATGGAGCACCCAGTTAAGGCTGAACCCACTACTAAGTAGTAATGGTCAACTCGCTAACCTATAGCCTAACATGGTATAATTGATAAGCTTGATTTATTTGGGAAAGATATATCACAATATATATATATATTAGATATATTAGAAAAATGCAGAACTTATACTGTACTCAAACCGCCTGCATTCTGATAAAAAAATGAATTCAGTAAATATACAAAAATAGAAAGGACTAAGAAGATGTGTCTTCTCGTCAGACTTATTCATCCCAGACAGCGAGGCAATTCTGAGAGAATTAGAAATTCTACCAGGATTCATTATTAGCGACCACAATCTTAAGAACATAAAACATATGCAGATGATACAGTGTTGGTAGCAGAATAGAAAGGGCACTGCAGGAATTCCGACAGAAGATAATAAAAGAAAGACTAAGCATCAATTGTAAGAAGACAGAATGTATGGTTGTCCACAGGAAAAATAGTCCAAGATGAATGCCAATGAATTGGAGATACCAAAATCAAAGCAAGTGCTAAAATTTAAATACCTGAGTAACGTTTTAACAGAGGACAGAAAACATGGCACCGAAATTCAAAGGAAGGGCAAAAGATACCTTCCAAAAGCAAAATAATGTATTAAGAAACGAGAAAAAATTCATTCGAAACAAAGAAGACTGCTGAACTATTACGTAATAACGATCTTCTTACATAGCAGTAAATGCTGGATAATCTCTTCACAGATAAAGAAGAGACTCAAAGCAAGAGAATTGTGGTTTGTAAAATATTTAAAAAGCCTGCCTCGCAGCCAGGGCCGGCATGTATTACCCCACGAACACCTAATCGGGGTGGGGGGTGGATTGGGAGTCCCGAGCAGTGTTTTGTGATCCTCATTGTCTTATCAACATTTGCTTTTTTTTCTATTATGTTGGTGCAAAAATAATGACGTAATAATGTCGTTTTTTGACGTATTTTTTAACGTCAAAAAACGACATTATTACGTCATTATTTTTGCACCAACCTAATACCTACATTTATAGACATTACAAATTAAACTAAACAAAACAAAACTTACTATTAAAGGATGAAAACAATTCTCGTTTTTTGAAACCATTCTGGGGTGTATTTTTTGTCCAAATCTGTGAATATTTTTATATTTATTTATTTATTTTTACAACGGGTATAAACGCGGCATTAGTCTTCTGTGCTCCACCAGCCGTCTGCTTTATGATTAGAAATAGATACGAATAATAATACAACAAAAGTAAAAAAAAATATTTTTCTTTTTATTAAATACTTTCTTAAAGAAACGTTCGTTAATTTGAAATAAGTAAAAACTATTTTTTTAAGAGAAAATATCAGTTGTTTTTTATTTTCTTTAACACACTAGTGTCCTAAAAAGGGCACTGATCAGCTATCGGTTTTAATAAAACCGATAGGTGATTAGTGCCCTTTTTAGCCATCTGTTATCGCAATGATTTTTTCTTTATTAAAATATCTTCCAAGAATAAAATATATTTTTCTGAACTTTATTTAAGGAATATTAGCTGATTTTAAGTATAATTAATCTGATTTAAAACAAATATTATTTACTTTAAGTTGAAAATAACAGAAAAATAGTTTTTTAAAACAGACACTAGCGGCGATTAAGTGCTTGTCAACAACTCGTAAATCACTAAATAAGAAAATTACACCCCGTGAATCACTAAATAACAAAATTACACCTCGTGAGTCACTAAATAAGAAAACTACACCTCGTAAATAATCGTAGTACGGAATATAATTTCTAGAAACTTCACGAACTTAAGTAGGGGGTAACAGATGTAAAAAATATTTTTACCAAGATTTTTTCTAAAAATAATTTAAATAAATAAATTCATTCACTTGTGTATAAGTCCTGAAAGTTTCATTAAAATCCGACAATTACTTGATTTTTGCAAGACTTTCCAAATTAATGTGTTATTTTATTGGAAAACAGACGCGAAAATTTACATTGCCTGTAAATATGGCACATGAAGACATCAATGATTCCAGTCGTAGTTGAGGCCCAGGGTTTGATTGGAAAAGGTTCTGATAGATAATCTGAAGGGATCACTGGTTGCCCATGGTTTAAAGAAATGAAAGAAAAAATTGTTCTCACCATTACAGTTCATACATTCCGAAGGGTTTTATCTCTGTAAAATATATGAGATCTTACGTTGTTTAATTTTTATTTTTTACAAAAGGTTCAATGGAAAATCAGATGATACCATTTCTGACCTTAGGTCTCTGCCTGCTAGTGACCCGGAAATCAAAGAAAATAATAATATGCATGTTTGTATGTATGTATGTATATATAAGAAAAAAAAACTATCAAAATACAAAGATCTTGAAGTGGAAATCTAAAAAATGTGGCATATGAGAACATCAATAATTCCAGTTGTAGTTGGAGCCCTCGGATTGATTGGAAATAGACTCATTGAAGGGATTCCTAGTAGCCCATGCGTTAAAGAAATACAAACAATTGCTCTCACAAGTAGAGCTCACACATTATGAAGAACTTTATCTATGCGAAATGTGCGTGATTTTAGGTGTTTTTTTTATTGTTTTTACAATAATGATCAGTAGCAATTGTCATGAAGTCATTTCTGACCTTAGGTCTCTGGTTGGGACCCGGAAGGAAATGTGTATACTTTACCACTTCGTCCCCAGCCCCTCAACCTCCGGCATCTTCCTCTTTGGGTTGAGGTGTCCACTCGGTCCGAACCGAACTTAGGGGTAACTGGCCGTAAGCACCCTGAGTACCCGTAGATTATTTCGACCGGTCAACTGGTCAAGTCCTGCTCGCTGCCCACGCTGTGTTAGTTTTTAGATCCATTAAGGCTGTGAGATTGGCGCTAGGAAGTTTTAGAATGTGGCAAAATAAAACAAGAAATAATATCTGCAGAAATATTGACGTCTTTTATATAAGAAGATAACACCAGAACAGAGGTTACAGGGAGAATAAAAACATTTAACAAAAATGAGAAAAGAAAAAGAAAAAGACAAAATGCATCCAGCGAATTCCTAACAGAGAGAGGGTTTGTGTGTGATAAACGCGTATTGAATCCCCTGGGGTAGGTTTATGACTAATAGTCCCGTCTCATACAGACTTCTCAGAACAGGGGTTAGTCTTCTCTCTCTCCTCCAAAATTCTCCCGCAAATCTCTCAACTCACTGTGACGATAGTCTCGTGACTCTCTCGACTACAGTCTCTTTCCCCGACTCTGCTTTATTAGCAAAATCTCGAGTTAATATAGAAAAAGGATCAGCTGATCACAATTGACCCTCGGCCTGGCACGCAGCTACCACGAGTGCCAAAAAATATCCCTTGACATGTAAACCGATTCTCCAATTATTTACCTTATCTCAATCACGAGTTCTTCTCGCTTCACCAAAATTATACTTTGGGATATCTAAACATTGATTCAACCTCTTAATCAAAACAAATACTGTTAAACAAAACCAAATATCTCGCCCATCCCCATTGTTTACTAGTGACCCAGGTTTAAAACATCGCCTCCTGTCCTGAGATCGTGTTTCTCATTGGTAAACACACATCTTAACCCAAATTGTACTTTGATATATAAACACCGTTTCCATTTCCACTCAATAAAAGTTATATTTGCGTGTGTGCGTGTGTGTGTGTGAGTGTATACCTCTCTCTGTTACATACAGCAGAAATCAAAGGAAATAATAATAAAAATATATTGTGTCATCCCATTTACATCCAAGAGAAATGAGTGATTCATGCCCTTTTAAAGGTATAAATGCAAAAACAAACAACCTGCTGCGTGCTAGAATTTGAACTCGGCTCAGCCAGTCCGACAGGACAAGTTGCTAGTAAATAATTCACCTTGCTTCCTTCTTATTAATATTCAATTCTTAAAATCAATAAATATTCCATTAAAACACTTAGTAAAAAACTAAAATTTTCACCGAAGTTTCATACGATATTTTATAAGAAAGAATTAAACCTAAAAATTAAGATACAGCTTAAAATAGATATAAATTTTCGATACCTAAGGTTTAAAATGAAATTAAATTCTTGAAGATTTCTTTTTGGCTTTAATTGAAAGTTAAAGGATTAAATTGGCTATTCCCAGTAGGTAAAATACTCTGGTGTATTTCAAACAGAAATGATATAGATTGGAATGTAAAATATTTGCTCGATTTAAAAAAAAAATCTGTTTAATGGCAAGCCATTTCTTATATTTTAATAGGTTTTAAACTAAAATTTATCGATTTTAAAAAATCTTCCAAAAATAAGATATATATTTGTGACACGTTATTTGAGTAAAGCTAGCAAATTTAAAGTTAAATTAATCTAATCTGAAAGAAATATTACTAACTTATAGCATTAAAAATAGTACAAGCATTTCTTAACGACGGGTCCTGTTTTTTTCACGTCTTCATTGACATTTTCGATAAGCTCCAAGGTGTTGACAGCTAGTATGAATGACTAGAATTGACATAAATTTACGAAATTAAAATGAACGCATTTTTTGGGGGTGAGGGGTAACTACGTATAACTACATAGTAATTTTTGCAAATTAACATATTTTCAGCAATTATCTAATATTTTATTGACTTTTAGTTACGTTTGAAGATGCTTTATGAAAAAATAAAATTTAAAATACTATAAAATTTTCTTAGATTCATTTTAAAATTTAATAACTGAGCTGGAATATCATGATAGAGGTAACTCAATAAATTATGACCCACACTAAAATAAATACTTAAAATAAAAATATTTCGTGAAACAGAAATTAAAAAAATAAAACTTAGTTTAAATTTTAATGTTTTAAAACTGAATGGATGATGCTCAAAACTTGTTGAAACGTAAGCAATGAATAACGAATTGGAGACAAGCGAATTTCTCTGTCAAAAGAGAAAAACTCTTAGAACACATGATCTTTCATAATAATGTTATGTATAGACTACCATAGATAAAAAACGAGAATGCTTAATTAAAAAAAAATAAAATAAAATACAGTGCGGGTGATTTTTAAATTAGGATAAATTATTATAATTAAAATTAAAAAAAAAATGAAACATTCTTGTAAAAATTCATTATTCATTGAAATTTTTTTCTTAAAACAATAATGTCCTAAATATACCTCATTTACAAAAGCAATTAAAAGGTTTTCTAATTAAATAATGTCATAGTTTTATTACATTTTTCTACTTTACCATTCGGAGCAGATATTCAGAAACGAGCAAAAGTTTGTAAAACAAAATTGGATGATTTACATTCTCCAAGGAGCCCTACCTTTTACTAATAAAAAATGTGGACATACGATTTAATTTCACGAAATCTCATGAAATTAAGTATGTTGGGTGTAACATATTATAGCGAAGAAAACGGCGACTTACCTCGTCAAACCAAGAGACAGCGTGTCGCGTGTATTCTACGACGGAAAAAGTGGCGAAAAAGAAAATTACTTACCAAACAGAAGGGCACGTATTCCGCATAACATGCTGAAAATGGAATAATTGAATTAAAGAAACAAAAAAACAAGTCAGTCGTAGGAGTCGCTATAAAAGTATTTTGATATGTAAATTACGGAACATCCTATCCCAGCTGTCGACGAATGAAAAAAATAGGTTCTGCCGATAAAAGCAGTTGGTGTTCTCGATTCGGGCTGAAAAATTCGGGCATTTTTGGTTTCGGCGTTTGTTAGAGAGTGAGTTATTTTTCTAACTGGTTACACGCATTGTGATTTGAGATAGTACAGGCGAATCGAGTTTTCAGCATTTCTTTCTGCCCCCGATATTCGAGTCTGGACTTACAGTGATTTTTCTTTGTGTTGTGGAAGTAATCTGCGACAAATACTTCTTTTGCTTTCAGAACGCTTACACATATGTAAAAAAAAAAAAAATACCATTACTTTCTAAAACAAAAAATTACAAAAATAATTTAATTCATTCGTGAATAAGTTCTGAAAGTTTCATTAAAATCCGACAATTATTTGATTTTTGCAAGAATTTCCAAATCAAAGTGTTTTTCACCGGAAAAAAAACGTCGTAGACGTAAAAAAAAATAAAAAAATTAACGAAAATTTCGAACGTTGGAAAGGCTTAAAATTTTTTTTAAAATAATTAAAAAATACTTTGATCTTTCTTCTAAGTAATAACATAAATATTTTGACGATAAAACTTTGTTTTTATTAAGTTTTGGATCTTTTTTTCATCATGCTATGCTGTTTTTTAGCGAAAAAATAAAATAACAAAAAACAAACAAACTGGTTAACAACAAAACTGGTAAAGAAATTCTCTTTTTTGAATTCCACATTTGTCCCTTTAATTTTACTTTTTACAACAATAAAAACCAATTTCTATGGATTCTTCATTTCAACTGGAAAAAGTTTGGGGCCAAAGTTTTCTCACCTATGTGAAAAATCCGAAATTTGGCACTAGGCCTTTGGTTTTTATTTTTCATGTCTTTATTTTTGTTTTTCTTTATATAGAAGTGAGAAAAAAAAAATGAGCTGATAATAAAAGAAAGGGTAAAGATATAAAGGGTGGGTGGAGAGATGCAATACTATAAAATAAAAGAGTGATAAAAACAAAGATTCTTAGATATTGGAATTGTCACATTTTCATTTTATAGTCTTAGAGAAGACATCTTTGGCTCAGATTTCACTGACAAACTGAAGGAAAATTTCTCCAGAGAGTTTTGCTTTAAAAACTTTGACATCAGTTCAGCATATAAAAAAGCAATTTTTTTTTCTTTTTTACCTAGAGTTTAAATTTGAATAAAATAATCTTTGGTTCCCAGAAAATTCAGTAACGGAAGATTCAATAACGGAAAATTTGACAAGGTAGGAAAATTCGGTAACAATGAAATAAAAATCGATTGAAAATTAATTTTAGGGGCGTTCTGGAGTGGGATTTTGGGGCTAAGCCCCCACCTATATTTTTGAAATTGAAATGAAGCTATATAGTTTTTACTTTTTTAAAAAGAAATAATTATTTGAAACTTAATTTATTTCCTACTTTTTTTAAATTAAAATAATAACTTGAAAAGAAGATACAGGGACTTAACTTTAACTTAGATAAATCGATTTTATTTGCTTGAAAACAATAGAGTAATTAAATAAATACTTATTTAAAAAGATATTTATTTAAAAATATTGAAAGGGAGGGCTTAACCCTCTAAACCCCCATCCAGAAAGTACGACCCTGGTATTGTTGCAGTAGGGTTTTATCTGGACTGGAACCTATGAATTTTAGTTAATACGTATTTAAACGCATGGGGTGGGGGGATAGCACCCCCTCCCCAGAAAGTACAGCTCTGATATTATTGTAATGGGGTTTTATCTAGACCTCTATAGTTAATAATATTTAAAAAAAAATATTGGGGAAGAAGGCCTAGCCCCCTAAGCCCCCTTCTGCAAGTACGACCCTGGTATTGTAGTATGGGTTATCTGAACCCAATAATGTTCAGTTATTTAAAGATATAAGGGAGGGGGCTTAGCCGTCAAATTCCCAATCCAGAACGAGCCCTAAAATCAATTTTCAATCGACTTTTATTTCGGTGTTATCGAATTTTCCTACCTTGTCAAAATTACAGAATTTTTCGCTACCGAATTTTCCGTTACCGAATTTTTCTAAATTCATAATCTTTAAATTTAAGGTTAAACTTTAGAAGTAATAGAAATTACTATTAAATTTTCAATGGCATCATACAGGCATGAAACGATATAAAAGTGGATCGCAGAAACGAAAAGAGAAAAAGCAGATGACAGCATCAGTAGACAAGCTCCCGAACTTGTGTATTGCATTGCGTTCATGGTTTACTGCACCAGTGATTGTTGCAAGTGCCGAAAGAAGCTTTAGTAAATTAAAACTTATAAAAATTTATCTGCAGTCTTACAATGAAAGATGAAAGGTTATCCGGGTTAGCAATAATTTCCACTGAAAATGGATGAACTCAATCCCTCGATTGTGATGAAGTCGTGAATACATTTGTTCTTGCTAAGTCTTGAAAAACACTATATAAAATTCACTGTTTTTTTTATCTATGTCGAACGTGTTAAAGTTATTCACCTTTTTAGAAAGAAAAATCACAAGTTGATTTTAAAAATTGCTGCAAAACATCGATTTATTTAAGATGGAATGATTTTTATTATGACAAGTCTCTAATTTGTATTTAGATATATTGTAATTATTTAAACTGTTTCTAGCTGAATTGTTCACCTATATTGCGAACGATCCATTATTGTACATAATTAGGTTACAATAAAATTTGTATTTTATAAGAATGCGTATTTATTCAGTCGAGCTAGACGCCAACCATCACGGTCCTGCGTCAAGGTCGGCTGGTCAATGTGGGAGGTTGATGGGCAACCAACCCGTCTTGCACCATGGCTAGATGTCCAGAGCAGTAGATCACTCGCGAGTTCTTGTTTTGCTCGCTAGCAGGGTCCCACAAAGCGCAGTCTGTGTTCGCGTAAGATTGTAGAAATATCAGGGATGGGTTCCAAGAGATGTTAAAATATAACGCTTAGCATCCGAGTGTAAGTTTCGTTCATTCCTAGACGTTACGGTTATATTAGATTGGTGCAAAAATAATTTCGTTTTCTAACATATGTTACTATGTGAGAAAACGACATTATTTTTGCACCAACCAAATAGTTAATGTTTAAGCAGCGGCATCATGCATGTCCATAATGTCCACGTACTGGCGCGAAAGAATCTCCGTTTGAGGTTGTCTGGTAGATCAGATATCCAGATTCAGTCAGTTATGTGATCATCTTTCGATACATGACTGACGATATTCAGTCACCCTCCCACGAGGGCATCATGTGACACAAGGCCAGTTTAACGTGGGATCTCTGAGCCCGTGGGCTCGGCCAAAAATATGCCCACTGAACCCGTATAAACGGGTTCAGGGTCGGTTTACCTCCCCGAAAGAGAATCCGCCCTTCGGCGTAGCCTCTTTCGGGTTCCTCCCCGCCCGAAGGCAGAGAGTTCAACTGATCAGCCGGTCGACTTGAACGACTGACTTCGATACATGACTGACGAGGCAGATTTTTTTCCCGCGGTAGACAAGTTGCCATCCAAGGCTATAGAAGCCAGTTATTTTACCCATAGATAGGGGGAGAAGAGTAGGATTCATACCTTTCCCAAGGGTATTAGCACGTAAGTGAACGTAATGGATTCGACTGGAATTCGATCTCGGCTCTCCGATTTCTCAATCCGAGCCGCCACCGATTACTCCACCGTGCCTCCAGATGAAATCCATTTTATTTAAGGCGGCACAGGTTTTAGCTATGCGAATTTTCACATCCTTTTCAGTAGAACTTATTTCGCTTCTTAGATATGTAAAAGATTCAATAGATTTTATTGATTCACCCGAGACAATTTTTATTGAACCTTGAAGTATATGAATTCAGTTTTAAAGGCATTGACACAGAGTCCAACATCGTTAGCAGCATTTTCTAAATGATGTAGGAGAGTTGTAGCATTGGTAATGGTGTCTACAGTGAAGTTTGTACTATGAATACTACCTTATGATATAGTATATTGAGGGGCCTCGTATCATAGAGGCGGGTGCTAGATCCTTGCATCTGCCCTGCTCGCATCGAGCGAGTAGTAGAGAGTTCGACTTCACTAGGTTCCTCATAAACTATGATATGCATAACTGAAAGTCGCCTCGTCATAGAGTAATGTTTAATAAGTCTAGACCAGTGTTTATCAACCGAGGTTCCCCGGAACCCTAAGGTAACGCAAAAGGTCCTCAAGGGTTCTTCGAGAACAGGTGAGATAAGCTAATGTACGTCTGACTTTTTATTTAATTCTGGATTTCCGCGAAAGAAGAATTTCCTACTATTCATAGGAAAGCAATTAATATATTGTTGCAGTTTTCAACGTCTTACATGTGTGAACAAGCCTTTTCTTATTTAAAAGTATCAAGAGCAAAGAAAGAAATCGTCTCCTGAGAATTAAAATCGTGTGTGTTTATCAAAAGTTCAACCTCGAATTAAGTATTTGTGTAGCAAAAGACAGGCACAGGCGTCACATTACAGAAGCATGCTTCACTTTATCAAATGGCTCTGAAAGTAATATTTTTTTAGCTTGTTTATTGGTTCACAGGACATTTTGCCTTGATTTACTTTGTCTTTTCAACATTGGTAGTAAAGGATAAAAAAATAAAAAAATTAAAAAAAACTGATGCACAATTATCTGTTTTCGATCTGTTTACATTTATATTATAGGTATATGATATTGGTTACTTATGTTTATTTTTTACGTTTGAGTTTGAAGTTTCTGTGTGAATGAAAACTTCCTGATGAAGTATTATAAACAAACAGTATGAATTTTATTTAGCATTATCGAAAAATTTGACAAAGAAGTATTAATTTTTCTTCAAGCCAGTTATTCAAAAATATATACTATGATATTTACCACGTGAACTACGATGAAAATAAAATGAGTACGTAATTTTGTTTTTGCGCAGGGCTTCCTTGAGACATGTAATTTATTTTAAGGGTTACAGTCAGTTATGTGCCATGCGTGATACACGCTTAGGCGATCATGTATCTTTCAATACATGACTGACGAGGCAGATTTTGTCCCACCATTCCTTTCTGTGGCAGACCAGTTGCCATCCAAGGCTATAAAACTCTGTCCTGCTATTTACCCATGGGGGTGGGGGAGAAGAGGATTCGTACCTTTCCTAAGGGTATTAGCACGTAAGTGAATGTAATGGATTCGACTGGAATTCGAACTCGCCTCTCCGATTCCTCAATCCATTGCTACACCTCTTAAGTGTGCAAGGGTAAAAAGGTTGAGAAACGCTCATTTCTAGACTATTACATCGTAGGGAGTTCGTTATTCACCGTGCGTTTAATGTTAGCAGCCTTGTGCCAAACTATGCTTTGTAAATGTCGATAATAAAATCGAGAAATAATCATATGTTCCCAAACTGACTGACCTCTCTCATTTCAACATTTCTTATTTATTATTGATCGTCCGTCTAATTCGGATTATGCTTTTATTTAAAGTCACCATACAGAATTGCTTGCGATGACTCGCCGTGTTTTGCAGTGTTAAAAAAAAACAAAAAACAAAACATATAGGCGAATCTGCCACAGGAATTTGAATTCGTTAATCCATCGTGCCACTATCAAAATAAAGATATAGCAGTTTTATTTCGCAGGCGATAAGCAGAATTGAAATTGTAGACAAAGAACAGGAAAGAGAGGCTAATGTATAAATCGCCCGTTAAGCAAATTGTATAAGAATTAATCCTATTAAAAAAATATCTTTACTACCGATTCTGTAGAAGAAGATAAAGGAGAAAAATGTCACCGGTTGTAAAAGTGAAGTTTAAACCTCGATTTATCTGACAAGGTGTGAAAGCTGACATTGATGGCTCAGGGTAGAAGAAAATGGGAATAGTGTGAAATAAGTAAAATAAATAGAAAGAAAAAATGCCTAAACGAAAGAAAATATATAAAAAGAAAAGAGAAGAAAAAAAAGCAAAAAAAAAAAAAAAAAAGAAGCAAATGAACAATAAATAAGATAAATAAATAAACAAAAATTGTAAAAAGAGAAAAAAAGATCATAAATTGTCAATAGTAACGGTACGGGTAATATTAGCCGTTTCCTTATAAGGAAACATTCGGCATTCGCTAAACGAGCCGCCAGTGCTACTTTGGGTTGAAATTTATAAAATTTTTAATTAAAACAATTTTTCATGAAAATAGGTTTCTCAAGTCCACTGTTATCGCTGTTTCCAGTATTGACGGGGAGTTTTCTTCCTAACCTTTTGCTTGAAGTTGTGCTGAACGTCAACATGTTCATTATGTCGCCTTACATGCGCTATCCGTTTTAGCTGTTGCTACTGTTGAAAGTCCTCAAGTGATGTCATTTCAATTGTCTTTGTATGTGATTCTGTAGCACCACTCTACAAGGTTCGAAGATGGATCATCCTAGCCAAGACCTACAGCTTCACTAGCTCGAAGACATTTTTTTTTAATCTGAGAAAGCGGTTAAATACACTGACAGTTTAGATATTTCTGAACGAGTTTGGCGCCATCCATATGAAAGTTCCCATTTGACGAGGCTATTTAAGAACATGACTTTAGTTTGTAGGTTAATCTTTTGGTTTTGTAGCAACTTACGGTATTGTGCGAAACTACCCTAGCACAGCCTATTCTATATTCAATTTCCTTTTAAATAAAAAGAAATGATAAATAAGAGAAAACCAGTAGAATTTGCCTTTCTGTAGAACAGGGGTTTGCTAGCTAGTGTCGTAAATAATTACAACTGTAGTGAGTTCGATTTTCACTGGGTGCCACATACTTGAGGTAGGCTATGCCGCAGTCATTCCAATAAACAAGTAGACCTGGAAGTTTTTTACCACTAATACCATCTACAGTGAGATTTGTAGGGATATTATTATTATTATAAATGAATAAAAATAAAATATAAAATAATAATGAAAATTATAAATAAAATAAAAAATAACATACAAATGTTGTATAAAATAGATTAAATAAAGATTAAAAATAATAAAATTACTCCCAGCAAGCAACAAAAACCGTTCCTGTCGGAAATACGGACATCCCGCTAAAAGAGGTTAAATTCAATCTCTTCACCACTGTCTTTAGTACGGGTAATATGTGTCCAACTTCTCTCTGTGATATGGCTTGTAATACTACGGAGTAAATTCTCCCTTTTATCACATGTACCATAAAACAATTGTAACCTAAAAATACACACACACTAATACACACAAAAATGTAAATAAATTGTATAAAATTAACATACAATTTACCATGCTTTTCCTGTTATTTCAGTATGTTTATTTTCTGTTAAGTATCCTTTTATCTCCGTGAACATGAAGCTAATTTCTGCTGCTATGATGTGAGAGAATCCCCACAGATTCGCCATAAAAACAGCCTTGTGCCATATTCTGTTCGAGTGTAGATGATTGGTTAATGCTTACTTGTACTAGGATAAAATGTAGCAAATCATAGCAAGGGTAGTGAGTTCGATTCTGACTGGATGCTTTATGCAAGGTTAATCTTAGTAAATATCAAAAGTTGGGTTGATTCGGTGTAGAGCAGCCCTTAGCAAACTTGTGTTGCGAATCACTGCAACATCTACGCTTTTCAATTTCTTTGTCTTTCATAAGCCTGCCTCTTTTAAAAATATAAAAATATAAAAAGAAAGGTTTGAAAGATTTAAACCGGAAAGCCCGCCAAACTAGAAAATTTGGATGAGACGGTGGACATTTAAAACAGATAAATGTGCCTGGCACGACAGTCGGAAGTATCCAACGAAAGGAAGAAACCACCGCCGGTCAAAAACAGGATATCATTTTAACTACTCCGGCAGGAAAAGCTCAACTTTTCTCCTAGACTCGCTGCCAGGTCGAAAGGACAATTTTTTTTTTAGAATATCTGATGACAAGGACAGTTTATCTTTTTTGAATATGTAACGACCAGATTTGACCCTACTATAAAGTTTTTTCTTCCCTATCGACTCCTTTTTTCGACTTTCTTTTCGTGTTCTTCCTTCGAGTAAGTTTTCTTTTGGTAAGAAAATATCAGAAAAGAACGTGA
The DNA here is from genome assembly GCA_963932145.1 of Acanthosepion lycidas. Taxonomy (NCBI): domain Eukaryota; kingdom Metazoa; phylum Mollusca; class Cephalopoda; order Sepiida; family Sepiidae; genus Acanthosepion; species Acanthosepion lycidas. The sequence goes on along the minus strand of OZ010596.1, from coordinate 56,709,153 downwards.
ATAACTTTCTACATATCTAAAGGAACATCCAACGCACAAGGGAATATTTGAAAACAGCTCTTTCTACTTGAAATCTGTATTTGGGCTTCAGTTCCAATCAACTTTCTGCTATTTACGAAGAAACAGCGACAAAATAAAACGCTTTAATCAATATCTTTTTCTTTTATCTTCATCCACTCCTCTCTGTCTGTCTGCTGTCTCTCTCTCTCTCTCTCTCTCTATATATATATATATATATATATATATATATATATATATATATATATATACAACAGAAGGTCAACTCAAATGGAATGTGATACAAGATAAAGTTTAAAGTTGGTTGATAGATCACGCGTACGTGGACCAGGGACAAAAATTGCTCAAGCTCCCTCGGCACTTTTCCTTTTTGGGAACGGCTCTCCCAAATGAGAGGTAATGCCTACTGTTAAAGCAAAAACGATTGGGACCATCCTTTGGATTTAAGAATTAGTAAGTTTCATGCCTTCTTTGGCGTAATTAACTCCTGCTAAGCTAGAATATGGAAACTATGTAACTCATTAGTGCATAGTGACCAATTTTTAAGAGGAGTAGTACCTAAAATTTTTAATTCGCCAATCCTAAGATTGCCACCAGCCAGCAAGGTAGATTAGGCAAAAAAAAAAGCTAAATTACCAAGGATTATTATTATTGAATATATGATAAAATCATTCAGGAAGAGAAAGTCCCTTTCGCCTAAGTAGACGCATATTTAAATAGACGCTCCATTTATTTCTTCTTTTCCTGTGACTTTTTTTTTTTTTATATCTGTGACTTTATTTTACCTGTCACTTTTTACTTGTGACATTTTTTAACCTGAATTCGGTGTGGCTGTAATTTTATCATCCACAGAATTGTTTAATGGTAGGAAGGAGGAGGATGATTAACTTAGTAGATATTGATTAACTAGAATTTTTGGCAACACGCGTCTTGCTTCCCTGATAACTATAATCTTCAAAAATTAAAATATAATGTCAATCGACATCTTCTGGTGTCTTGATCCTCTTTATTCGTTTTTATCCTTTCTTCAATCCCGCTTTATCCCCAGTCTTTGCTCTTACTTTTACTCTCTTGCGTATTAGTGGCACTCCCACCTTGCTTGGGGTGAAATGCTTAAAAAAATCCTCACAGTATTTAGTATTGTTGAATTTATCGCTAACATTTTTGTCGAGAATTACAAAGTCTAAGTTTCGTTCAATTTCGCAAGTCAATTGATAAAATATAAAAACTTGATGAAAAGATGTTGCATTTTTATTAAATAAGTATTTATTTTAATCATTAAATTGTTTATAAAATGTGTGGCTATTTTTGAGGGTTTGACGGACGGACAAACTAACGAAAGTCACAGAATTTTATATATAGATTAGTTTAAAAATATCAATAAATCTTTAGGAAAGAAAGAGACCCCTTTTATGCCTCCTAAATAAATACAAATCTGAATTATCTCATCTTGAAATGCACTGTAGAGCGACAGGCTTCCATAAGCAAGGGAAGCAACTGTTAAGGTTAAAAATGTTGAGGAAGCCTTTTTGCTCTTGAGTTAAGTGGCAAAATGTCGGTTGTCGGTGATAGTATTGGTTTTAGTGTCCGCGAGGAATTTTTTCTATAAATAAATCGCTGCCAACATTGCTGATCTAAACAGAAGTTTGCTGTTTTGTTTGCTTATTTGATGTGTTACTTTACGTGCCACCGACAGGGGGCGCCATCATCACTTCTTTTCTTTTTTTTTTTAAATCACGGGAACGAAACGGTTTGTCAGAAACATCATCTTTGTTATCGTGCTTTTATTTCCTTAGAGAAGATGTCAAGAAAAAGAGGAGGAGGAGAATGAGAAAGAAAAGAAAGGAGAAGATGGAGAAACTGAAGTAAGAAGTAGTGAAAACATTTCGATAATAATAATAATAATAATAATAATAATAATTGTGCTCCTGATAAAGGAAAACCCGACTATATTAAAAAATAACTGGGAATGGCACAAACGATTATGTTTCTACCATACATACCGATGGTATATGCACAAACCAGACACTGTATTAGAGAATGGAAAACACAAAATTCTTTGGGACTATGAAATTTAAACGGCTCAACCAATCCAGACCTGAAGACCAGATCTGACTATCGTGAACTGAGAGAGAGAGAGAGAGAGAGAGAGAGAGAGAGAGAGAGAGAGAGAGAGAGATTTACAAAAAAAAAACCAGCAAAAAACAAAACAAAACAAAACAAAAAAGAAAAGAAAACTTGCTTAAGAATCTGAGCCTCGGCAGAGCACTTGTGACAATTGTGCCAATCATTGCTGGAGCACTGGGAACAATACCCCCAAAACCTGGTGAAAAACGACGGAGGAGCTGGAAATCCGGGAAAGTATCCAGACCACTCAAACAGCAGCACTACTGAAAATAATTAAAAAAAATAAAATAAAATAAAAATAAAGATGATCTATGATGGAGATCAAGTGGCAATAAGCCTCTACAATACTCTAACACTCTCCTCACTAAGAAGAGTACTGGAATTTTCAAGAGACTTATTGTCACATGATTTCCATCCCTAAAAAACATTGTCTTGCATTTTGTGTTCTAGGTATGAGGTGTTAATTAATAATTGCTTATGCTTGTGAGTGTGTGTGTGAGTGTGTGTGTGTGTGTGAGAGAGAGAGAGAGATGATGAGAGGAGACGTGAAGGCTAAAGAAAGATGTGGCGAAATATTTTTAATGAAATTGCAAATGGCGTTGTAATAAAGTTGACAGGAACTGAAGTCCAAATTTAGATTTAAACTAGAAACACATTTAAGTAACAATTAGAAAAGGATCCCATAAAAATATCACCAATAGCATATACAAACTGTTTATTTATAATTAATAATAATAATAATAATAATAATAATAGGACTTCACAATACACAGAAACAGAACAATCAAAGCTAATCACCCAGATACCGTGAACAAAGACCACAAAAACAGTATGTTCTTTCTTATTGACATGGCAGTTCCTGCAGACTGTAATGTAGTTCTAAAGATCTTAAAAAAAAACAAAAAAACTATCAAAATACAAGTATCTTGAAGTGGAAATGTTAAAAATGTCGCACATGAGGATATCAATAACACCGGTTGTGGTCGGGTCCTTCAGTTTGATTGGAAAAATTCCGATAGATTCATTGAAGGAATTCCTAGTAGAACATGCCAAAACGAAATGCAAAAAAAAAAAAAAAAAATATATATATATATTTTCACAAGTACAGCTCACATACCAAGGGCTTTATCTGTCTAAAATATGTGGGATATTAGATTGTTTATATATTTTACAAAAATGTTTAGTGGGAAATGTCATAATGCTATTTTTGATCTTAAGTCAATTGTTGGAACCCGGAAGGAAATGAGTATACAACAAAAATCAAAGGAAATAATAATAATAATAATAATAATAATAATAATAATAATAATAATAATAATAATAAACGCAGTCATTATTCCTGCAACAATAGATGCATTAGGAATTATTAAAAAGAATACCGATAACAGCATTTAAAAAATCCCATGAAACCAAAAAGCTGTCAAAATACAAGGACCTTGAAATAGAAATCTCGAAAGTATGGCATATGGGAACATCAACAATCCCTGTTGTAGTTGGAGCCCTAGGACTGGTTGGAAAAGATTGCAGTCGACTAATTGAAGGGATTCCTGGAAGTCCATGCCTCAAGGAGATACAAAAAATTGTTCTGACAAGTACAGCCTACACTTTACGAAGGGCTTTATCTATTTTTTTTTTGTCAGTGGAAAGTGTCATGATGCCATTTTTAACCTTAGGTCCCTGGGCGAGACCCGGAAAGAAATGTGTAAACGCCAGAAATCAAAGGAAATAAAACAACAACAACAACAATAACAATAACAATAATAATAATATACTATCATCCACGGAATTAATACTTGGATAGTCTCTCTGCTACACTATTCTGCAGCATTCTTAGATCGGAATGATACAGAATTAGACGGGATGGATGGAATAACACGTAAGTCGATGAATATGTATCCAATGAATCCAAATAGTGATGTCGAAAGGCTGTATATTCCAAAAAAGGAGGAAGGCAAAGGGTTAATGGGTGCTGAATTAGTTATGTTATTGGCTTTTCAGGTATTTTAGAATTATGTTAATATTTCTCATGAATTATTTCTGACAGCTACACGTAGAGTGGATGTTTATTTGGAAGCGCAAAATATTATACCAGTGACAGTAGCAAAGAAGCAACATAATGAGAAGTGGTATGATAGATTAAAAGAAAAAGAAGCTCCATGGTCAGATTCTGGGGGAATTGTTCGACCTGAGAGGTGACTTTGGGTGAAATATGAGTTTCTAAAGAGACAGAGTCACTCGAATTTCCAGCCCAAAAGTAGACCATCAGAATGAATGCAATTACGGTCAGGATATACAGATCATAAGATGAGAGCAAATGCAGGATGTGTGAACAAGCTGAGAAGAAAGTTAACCACATACATGGTGAATGTCCCAAATCGGCATAGAAGGAGTATAAGCGAAGAGATGATTGGATTGGTAGGAGAATCCAGTGGGAAGTATGCCGTAAGTTTAGCTTCAGTGTAAAAGAGAAGTGGTAGGAACATCAGCCAGAGGCAGTGGTAGAAAATAACGTCACAAGATATTATGGGATTTCTCAATCCAAATAAATCATGTCATTTATTTAGATTGAGAAATCTCATAATATCATGTGATACAAGAGTGGACTTCAAAGAAACTGAAATGATAGGAAAATACCGGGATCTTGCTAGGGAGCTGAAGAATCTATGGAACATGAATGTAGAACTAATTCCTATAGTAATGAGTAGGCTTGGAACACCTAAAAATTGCAAAATACTTATGGACAGTTGGAATTGAGACTAAGATTGAAGGTTTCCAGAAAACTGCCATCATTTACTATGCAAGGATTGCTTGAAATGTGAGGAGTCTTGCTGACACCATGACTCAAGGACAGAATTTCCATTGACTACATCAATGTCTGACACCAACATAATAATCTACTATTGTTATCTTGTTCCCTCTGCCTTTGTGGCTAAAAGAGGACCGAAAGAAAATTAGAGAAAAGGATTATGATTTACACTATTTACATTGTTCGGACTGTTGTCCTCATCTTTGTTACCATATTCACGAAGTTTCGGCCGTTGTACGCCCCGACAATCTTCAGGATCTGTCTGTATTTCTGAGATGAGGGATTGTAACAATTTACACTACATTGTTCGGACTGTTGTACTCATCTTTATTGCCATATTCACGACGTTTCAGACATTGTACGCTCCGACCATCTTCAGGATCTGTCTATATTTCTGAGATGAGGTATTGTAACTATTTACACTATTTACATTTTTAGGGCTGTTGTCCTCATCTTTGTTACCATATTCACGACATATTCTTGGACGATGTACGCTTTGGCTTTCTTCTGGTGATTGGAATTGCGAACCGAAACCTTTATTTCGTCCACCGGGGGAGATTGTTCTAGCTCATTCTCCATATTTTTGGTATATCGGATCCATACCGATCCTTCAGTATGTTTATATCTTTGAAATGAGATATTATGATTATTTCAGAACTTAAAGAATCTACCGCGGTGGACGAAATAAAGGTTTCGGTTCGAAATTCCAATCACCTGAAGAAGGCGTACAACGGCTGAAACGTTGTGAATATGCCAATGAATATGAGGATAACAGTCCAAATAATGTAAGTAAACAAGTTTTATTTTTATTTTACACTAGGTTCACTCTTTACAAGGCCCGTGCGCCACACGAGGTAGAGGGTTACGGTTGGAGGCAATTTATAAGCCCCATAAATTCACACACAGATGGACCAGTGAATAAAGGCGTTGGTTAGAATCCAGTGGCTAAACCCAAAGAGTTGTGAGTTCAATACCAGGCCACAGCAGTGGTCAACCCAAACTTGGAAAGTTGAGTTAAAGGGAAATAACTGAGACATCCAGAAGAGGCATGGCACGTGGAACTAGAACAATCTACAACGGTGGACGAAATAAAAATTCGGTTTGAAATTCCAATCACCCGAAGAAGTTCTTAGCGTACTACGACGGAAACGTTGTGAATATAGCAATGAAGATGAGGATAACAATCCGAGTAATGTAAATAATCATAATACCTCGTCTCAGAGATATAGACAGATATTAAAGCGAATTTTCTAAAGAAATTCATCCATTTTAGCTCATTTGGTCAATGCGTATCTGATATAACGTTAAAAAGGATAAAAATAATGACAAAAGATTTAGAGTTTTCTTTTCGACATCTACGATTATAATTTTCACAAATCGACTCCCAAATATGATCTCCCTTCATGTCTGTTTGAATTTCTAAGATGAGGGGTTATCATTGTTTACACTATTTTTGTATTCGGACTATTGTCCCCATCTTTCTTGTTGTTATCACAACGTTTCGGCCGTTGTGTCCCTCCGGCCTTCCTTACGTGTATAGCGAACTGGGTAACCTACGGCGCCCATCTCACATGCGGGCGGCCCTCAACGTCACGAATTTCTCTCGGACTCCAAGAAATCGGTGTTCGAACGAGGTAAAAGCCAAAAAAGCAATCTGAGTATTGTTGTCACAGATGACAGAAAATTGCGACACCGAAAACCGAAGGCACAGAGATATAGTGGAAGTTGTCTTTCAGAAACTAGGCAAAGTACTGGAAAATATTAGAAACAAAGAAAAGAGTGCTGAACCTTTTCTTTCTTTTTTTTTAAATAATGATGTTCATTCTATACGAGACCCAAGAGCCACTCGAAGTAGAGAAATAAAGAGTAAGAGGCAGAGTTTATGGGGTTATTTGGAGAAGATAATGGTTGACCCTAGACATGACCAGGTTATGATTGCAGTGGTCGGGGAAGCATCATCTTGGGAATCGGTTCCACAGAGCAGTAGTTCGCGGGAAGAAGAAACTTATATCTCACCAATGGATTATGAAGGGAATTAGGGTCCTTCACTAAAGTGTGCGTGGAATGGAGAGTCTTAGCCGTGAAGGTTAGTACTGGTGGAACTACGATGTAATATTTAATCTTCAATATGGCAGTAGATGTTCGACAGACAGAAATATTTTCTTTCTTTTTTTCTTCTCTTTTTATTTTTCTTTCTTTCTTTCTTTCTTCTCTTTTTATTTTTCTTTCTTTTTTTCTTTCTTTCTTTCTTTCTTTCTTTCTTTCTTCTCTTTTTATTTTTCTTTCTTTCTTTCTTTCTTTCTTTCTTCTCTTTTTATTTTTCTTTCTTTCTTCTCTTTTTATTTTTCTTTCTTTTTTCTTTCTTTCTTTCTTTCTTTCTTTCTTCTCTTTTTATTTTTCTTTCTTTCTTTCTTTCTTTCTTCTCTTTTTATTTTTCTTTCTTTCTTCTCTTTTTATTTTTCTTTCTTTCTTTCTTTCTTTCTTTCTTTCTTCTCTTTTTATTTTTCTTTCTTTCTTTCTTTCTTTCTTTCTTACTTCTTTTTTTATTTTTCTTTCCTTCTTTCTTTCTTTCTTTCTTTTTTATTTTTCTTCTCTTTTTATTTTTCTTTCTTTCTTTCTTTCTTTCTTTCTTTCTTTCTTTCTTTCTTTCTTTCTTTCTTTCTTTCTTTCGAAGCATTATGTTTCTATTAATTCGTTTATTTCTTTTTAATTTTTTTCTTTGATAATTCCCTTCATTTTCCCCTCCCTTCTCTTTTACCATTTTTTCTTTATTTCTCTATTTATATTTTTCTTAAGATATTTTTGCTTTCTTGCCACAGTAAACACATTTTTTTAATTAATTAATGCATTTCTTTTTTTTTTTTTTACCAAAGTTAATTCCATACTCCGCCCAATGGTACGTCAAATTGAATAATATAAAAGGAAAAGAAGAGGAAAGGAAAAATAATATGCATGTTTAATGCTTGTGTGTGTATAAGAGAGTGAGAGAGAAAGAAGAAATATATCTACCAGTTTTATGAGATGTAACTAATTACAGCGCTTATGATCTACCATACATGACTTTTCCGCTTCGGCAACCACTCCGCACTTGTTTTATTTTTTTTCTCCCTTTCCTCCGTAATGTTCTATTGCTGGTGGGCCCAGGTTCGTTCCACTGTATAAGCCGGCGTACATATGGCTGTCTGTAACTACGATCGTCTCCAGTTATACTAAAACCGCATTCTTGTTTCGAAGGATAAATCATCCGCTTTCCGCGAGAATCGACAAGCGTTCGCACTGCCATCGTTGAATCGTGGCTCGCAAAGACTGGGTCACACGTATGATGGACTTGAGAACGAGGCTTCCAGATTTGGTTACTTTTTAAAGCGCAGCGGTACTCAGTTTTTAATTTCAATACTTAAAATTTTGGGCGGCTACTTTCTAAAAATGGGCTAATATTAATAACGAAGAAATGTCGAGTCAAAATTGATTAGATGAAAGCTTTCAAAATATGACAAAATTCACTCTTTATAGCTCAATCTTCTGATCCAATTTACAAGCATAATGCCATCTCATGAGGAATGATAGAAATAAAGGTATTAAATAATTTTAGTTGAGTTGGTTGGTTATACAAGTTAGTCCTTCTTGTAGGGTTATTTAACGCTGAAATCAAACGTATATATATATATATATATATATATATATATATATATATATATATATATATATAGGTTAATGGTCAGAGTTGAATCAGACCAGGGAACGGTAGTATTAAAAAAGTGCACAATACATGTGAGACAAAAAATAAGTAAAAATTAAATTAAGTTTAAAAATTAGGTCAATTAAAATACGTGACCACGGTTTCGACCTGCCAGTCTCGTTGGGCGATACTTTTAAAATGTCCACTTTAACGCTTTATTTAAACGACACAAAGAACGCTACATAATTATCTTTTCAAAAAATAACAGGCGTATGATGATTGAAAGACATTGGGTGTAATGAAATGAGAAGTGGAAATGGAGGTGAAGGAAAGAATAGAAGGGGTCAGGAATGCAAGGAAATAATAGAAAGGGTAAGGAATATATTATTTATTATAATTTTTACATATGGACAAAAACAACTTACTCACTACAAAGATGCATTCTTGTTTCGATGCGACTGCATCTCGACTAGTGAGAACCAAAAATGATTACCCTAAGAATAATAGTTACCCTAATGGATAACCATTTTTGGTTCTCACTAGTCGAGATGCAGCCGCATCGAAACAAGAATACATCTTTGTAGTGAGTAAGTTGTTTTCGTCCATATGTAAAAATTATAATAAATAATTATTGCTCTACTTTTGGTATTGAGCCCTCTTTTGAATTAATGCTGTAAACGTTAGAATTTATATCATTTTCGTTCTCATTATATTCGGATATATATATATATATATATATATATATGTGTGTGTGTGTGTGAGCTTCATTAAAGACGACAGACAAGGTACTGTAATTAAAATTTTTATTTAATTTTTCTTGTGTTCGAAGAAGTTTCTTTTCTGGACGCAGAGTGTGTAGAAACTGTACAAAAGTTCTGTAATTCTGAGCTCTTTCGGCTATACTTTTAGCCATTATCAAGGATGATTTTATTTTTAATTTTTAACTGTGTGTATGGCTTCTATGTATGTATCTAGAGTTATAGGGATATTTTATTTTCCAAACACAGTCAGCACATTGTGACCGTGTTTGTAGTTAATATTATTGAGTGTTGGCTTTTTCTTTATTTATTATTTGGGCTTCCATTATTTTTAATCTTTTTTTTTACACGTAGATGAGGTTATCATACTTGTATTTTCTACTAGTATGTTTCGGATGGAGCCTGGTACTTTTGTGCGTGTATTTAAATGGGTTCTGATGGAGCTGTGGTCGGATAGGTGTAATGTAAGTCGTCTGGATAGGCATGTTGGAGTGTGACCGATGTAATTATTTATCAGTTCGATTTGATTAGGCACACAGTTTATTGAGAAGTATTTGAACACGTAAATAATGTTTGTTCTTTGTAATCATGATTTTGCAGATGTGTTGTTATTTTTGAGTATAAAGTTAGCTCTTTTAAATTTACTTTTTTGTTCGGATCAATTGGAGTAGAGTAGTGCATTTCTTTATATGATATTTCTAAGTGAAGATTCATCTTGTTTGCAGTTGACGGGCTTTTGTAGAAGATATTTATGCTATTATTTTTATCTGTGTGTTTAGTATCGTTAATATTTTTTTTGGAAAGAAATTGTCTAATCTGCTGGTAGATGAGTTGATTAGGAAAACCATTGTGACCTCGATCAACCAACATGGGCACCAACCTTATCCTGAGACCTCACACCAAATCCACACAAGAATTAGGTCGACTTTTGGCGTTGCTCTTACACCCGACCGCCATCTTGACGACCGGCCACTGAAACAGACATTCCACCTATCCTTCAACATCTCTGTACGACATGCCATCAATAAACGTTGTTTCAATCTAATCCTCGATATCTCTTTCTCTCGATATCAAACACTTAATATAATAATAGGTAAAGTTAAAGACAGAGATTTTTTATAATGTGGTTTTGAGAGTATCTATTTTTTTCATGTTTTTTGCTAAGATAATATTAACTACGAACCCAGCCAAAATGTGCTGACCGTGTTCGGAAAATGAAACATGTCTATAACTTTAGATACATACACACAACACGTATATCCAGTTAAAAAGTAAAAGTAAAAATCCTTGATAATGGCTAAAAGTATAGCCAAAAGCGCTGTGAATTACAGAACATTTGGACAATTTCTACACACACTGTGTCCAGAAAAGAAAACAGTTGTTTGAACACAAAAAATAATTAGAAAGCTTAATCGCAGTATCTTGTATGTCGTCTTTAATGAAACATGCATGAAAGAGGGATTACTGCCTAAATACATAATATATATATATATATATATATATATATATATATATATATATATAGTTTTAAGGCATGTTATATTTAGAGCGTATAGAAAAATATAAAAGTGTACACTGAACTCAACATCCAGCAGCGACAGTCTCTTTCATGATGAAATGCAATCGACAAGCCTGACTATTGCGCTTAAGCATTAAACAGACTGTCGCCGTTGGATGTTGACTTCAATATATATATATATATGTAGTACGGGAAAGAAGTATGACAAATTAAAAAAAAGTATTCGTGTGACGCGTTTCGTCCTTTAGAACTTACACGAAATCTTTTTACACTTTGTCATACTTCGTTTCCCCTTCCTGCGTGTATATATATATATATATATATATATATATATATATATATATATATATATATATATATATATATATATATGTGTGTGTTTGTGTGTGTGTGTGTGTGCCCAAGACGCTTTGAAGTATTATCTGTACAGATGAGATGTCATTGGAGACTTCAGAATGAGAACATTCTTTATGCAACTTCTTCAAGTTGGTTTTACTAAGTCTCCTTGCTATCTTTTCCTTTGTGGCTGAAAGAGGACCGTCACGCACGACTACAACTGAACTCACTACGACGGACAGAATTCTCTACAGGCGTTTACAATGTCAACTATTAATGACAGTTCTACGCATAAAATTATGTCTTATGAAACAATATTTTACAACTCTGGATAAACAGTCTACATTCTTGAAGTACATTTGTATTTTTTTGTCCTTTTTAAGTGGTTTCGATTAAGTATCAAAGCCAGGGTCTTTGTCGGACAAAAGATCTTGCAATGCGAAGAATTCCCCCAAGAAGCTCACAAGAAAAGAGAAACCATCTTCTTTTTTAAAACGATGAACAATCCCGAAGAATGACAATAGTTAAAATAAAAGCGGCGTTAATGACCAAAAAAAAAAACAAAAAAAAAAAACAAATAAACAAAAAACAAACAAACAAACAAAAAACAAACAAAACAAACAAATTTATACTGAGTTAGCTAGCTAGCTAGATATAAATAGACTGGAAAGATAGATAGATAGATAGATAGATAAAAAATATTACCAACAATAAAAATCTTGTCGGTGTTAAATAACCCATTGAGGTTGATATGCCATAAAACAATATATATCTTTCAACCAATGATTTTGTTAACTTTTCCTCTCTATTGACTTGAATATTACTTCCAGTATTTTTTATTATTTCTTAGAGATCTCCTATAATTCAATATTATTCTACATCCCCATTTACATTTTAAAAAATAGCTTTATTATTTAACATCGGCATCCGATTTTTCTTTTTATCAATGTAGGTTATAGAATGTCAATGTCTCCATTCACATAAATACAGTAATAAACACTGTATGTTTGTCTGCAGTTGGAGGATCCCCAGACAAAGGCTATGCCGAAGGGCATAATCTCGTCTCGGGAAACAGCTACCCGATCCCGTTTTATACGGGGTCTACGGAAAATTTTTGGCCGAGCCTACGGACTCGGATACCCCACATTAAATTCGGCCTTGTGCCACATCTGACCGCGTGGGGCGGTTTGTAGATATCCTGCAGTTGGATATTCATTGTGGAATTCACTTGACTCACTTCTAGCAGTTGATTACTTTTTCTACGCGCAGCTGGCGAATTTTATATGTGTTGTTCTTATCCTAAGTATTATCGTTCATTACCAAGCTTCATTTGATTATTCTATTCAGTAACTTTCCCTAAGTTACAACAATGATAAAGCCATTAAAATGTAATGCAGTGAACGAAACTGAGAAAACGTTATTGAGGAGAAAGGACAATAAAAGAACAGGTTTCAAAAATACAGAAAATGACGATTGACTTTGCATTTAAATGTCTGAAGAAAAATAATTTTTTTATTGAAAGGACTCTTATAGGCATAATCTTTATGTTTCCAAGACGTGGATTCTGAAATGTTCTATTTTCTATCAGACAATATGTAGTGCATTATATCGATATGAATTGTTTTAATTAGACATTTCTTATGCGTTTATGCCAGGTGCCAAGGCCTATTTTAAGAGAGTGCCATTTTTTACCAATGAAAAGACTCGAATCTGTTCACAAGTCTCAGGTTGTACAAGATGATGCATTATAAGAGAAAACAACATCCGTCGTGGATCAGTTCTCAGTTTCATTTTTCTTATGAGATAATAAATAAATAAATAAATACAAATCTTTCAACATTCGCGTCTTTTTTAAGGCTATTTATAAAGAGTTAGTTCTTTTGAAAATTATAATAATAATAATAATAATAATAATAATAACAACAACAACAACAATAACAAAAACATGGATACAAACAAACTCCCAGAATAACAACATCAGAAAACAAATAAACAATATCGTTAACAGGAAACAGACGACATCTTCACACAGCTTAAGTTTGGAGTTAGTTCAAATAGAAAGCGTCAAATTCTTTCGTTTCTGAAATGAAATAAATATGCGTGTGTGTGTGCGCGCATTATAAAATGTACACACACACACACACACACACACACACACACACACACACACACCGGTAAAGACGACAGCCTCTTCTCCACAAAAATCAAGCAAGAAAAACGAAAACAAAAAAACGAAAGAAAAAATCGAACAAACAAAAAAGTAACAAAGAAAAAAAGAAGCAAAACAGGAAGACAAATCCAGGTTCTTGAAACAAAAAAAAAAAAAAAAAAAATATCCAACTCCATTAAACATCAAACAGACCCCATTTTCAGAGTTTCATCTTCGTTGATGTTGTTTTATTTATTTATTTTGGGGGAGGCGATACATAAAGAAACGTTAAAGAGAAAAAGGGGTTTATGTTCTAATCGCTGTTTATTTTATCCACGAAAGAGACAGTTTTATGAGGGAGGCGTTTGGTTAAGTAAACCTTAACAGGCAATTTCTTTTCTCTTTCCCACCATTTTTTTATTTACCTTTTTCTTTTCCAACGAAAGGGCGAGGAGCCAAACGGACTTTTTCTGGTTTCATTCCACTGATCCATACTTGCAAGTGCAAATACAGTAACGAACTGGAACTGAGGTACACAAATATTTTTCTAGACATATCCACGGCGTAGTGGTTAGCAAACTAGTTTTGCTGACCTCCGAAACAATAATGTGGTTCTCATTAGGATTCACACACTTGTGGCCTTGTGTTGATCTAAGCTAAGCGTTGTAAAAAGCAAAACTTTCTCATCGTAGAGCAATGGTTAGCAAACTATGAATTTAAGTAATAATGGCACAGGTAAAAATAGTACAGGTAAAAATCGCACTAGCAAAAATGGCACAAGTGGAAAAAAATGGCACAATGGTCGGGAGCAGCAGTAGTAGTCCATTCTCCAGCATGTGGCAGATCTTCAAGTCTTTCTGGTACTTGTGGATAGAGTTTTGCTCTTTGTTTACGCAAAATTTTTCTATGATGTCGTCTTTTGGAAATAACGCCTTTGCCTCAGCTGGTTAGTCATCAAAGGTTATTGCTATAAATCTGGCTAGGTTGTCTTCTGTTTCTGCTGTTTTTCTCTTCATGTTGTTGATTCATTTTGTGGATGCAATAGCTGCATAATCTGGAGTGTAGTTTTGGGTTTTAGCTGATACAGGATCAGTCATATTAAGGTTGGTGGCCATGATATCTTTAGAAAAAATGTTCTCTTAACACATCTCTATCTGATAGAAGTCGATCTTGCAATCTGTTTTGTATACATCTACCCTTGGAAGCAACTTTTCTCTTTTCCTTTATTAGTTGCTATAATTTTCCATGATGGGGTTGTAATAGAGCCACTGATATCAATGGTGTGATTGGCAGCTCCAGGACAACTGAACCTATTTCTAATCCAGAATTCAGCGCGATCCTTTCTAGTTGTGTGCTCTGTTCAATAATTGAACCAGAATTCCCTCAATTAAACCACTGACAACAAAACCAATAACAATTGAACCAGGAGTCAACTGGCGTCTGATTAGAGAGTTACTGGTTCGATATTTATTGAATAGATAACGTGTATATTTCATATTTTTCCTGTATGTTTTCACTTTGTGCCATTTTTCCTATTTTTCCACTTGTGTCATTTTTACCTGCGCCATTTTTACCTGTGACATTTTTACCGTGCCGTTTCTACCTGTGCCATTTTTATTAGGTTGGTGCAAAAATAATGACGTAATAATGTCGTTTTTTGACGTAACGTCAAAAACGACATTATTACGTCATTATTTTTGCACCAACCCAATGCCTATGGCATTATTACTGTGCACCGCAAACTACATACGCAGATGATTCTAGTGTACTCGATCCTTTGTTTTTTAGTAACGCTCACCCAATAAAAGGTCCAAGAGCCACACTAGGTAGAAGGTTACTGTGGGGTCTTGTATAAGCATATAAAAGGGAAAGAAGTGGAGTTCTTGAAGGTTTGCAGCAAAAATAAGAGATAACTCTAGACTTGAAAAGGCCAAGATTTAATTAGTGAATAAAATTTCAGAGCTCAGTCGGAAACGTTAGAAGTACAGAGTTGAAGTAGACTTTAGAAGGTACCAGAAACTCAACACTAAACAGGAAACAAGGGCTAAATCTCTATTCCTGTTCAGATGACTGAGGAGGATGTGAACCGGATGTTAGGTGAACTTATCTACTCCTATTGGGAGAGGAAAATAATTAGTGGATAAAATTTCAGAGTTCAGGCGGAGACGTTAGAAGAGTTTTATGCTGAGTCAAACCCTTGCAGCCTTGATCCGTACTAAACCAGACAAACTATTACCACTGACAATGACTGCTGTTTTAAGTTTCATTTTTGTTATGTGTCTCATACTTTTATGTTAGATTAAACTAAGCTTAGGGTGAGACTGATATTAAGAATTGAATTGAATTCTCAGAACAGAATTATGGCCATTAATAGCCATCTTTTAACATCTTGAACTGGATCCTAAATGATATCAAACGAATGAATTCTAAGACAGGAAAGCTGATGTAGACCGTATATACGTACTCCGTAAAGAAGATGTAAGATATCTTATTCAGCTAGAATTGCCATACAAGACAATAACCATTGGCTTACTAACATACACGGAAACAACAAAGGACTGGGTGATACAATTAGTCAAACAACACAAAAACAGAAAAATATACAATCATGAATAAAGGTTGTAAATACAAACGAGATTAACATTTAGTAGATTCTTTAGAAAACCAAAACAGAACCCAAGAATCAACTGTTGCAACAAAAATATGAAAAAGAAAGCCAAGTATAAAGCTCTTGAACATATGAAACAACGTTGGCAAGACAAACTTCTGCATGGTCAATATCCAGAACGTGCTAGTAAAGCCGATGTTGATAAAGTTAACATTCAGTGATGGTTAAGAGCATCTGGATTAAAGGCTGAAACGGAAGGCTTTATTCATGCAGCTCAAGACCAGAGTCTTTTCACTAGGAACTTTCAGGCAAATACCATACATAATAGTGTGGCTCAAAAATGCAGGTTCCGTGACAAATATCAGGAAACCATAGACCATCTAATCTCAGGATGTTCTGTACTTGCGCCAAATGAATATAAAAATCGTCACGATAGAGTGGGTAAATATTTACACTGGACAATGGGCAAACACTTTAGAAAAGATGTTAATAAACACTGGTATGAGCATCACCCATCATCGGTTACAGAAATAGAAGTCATCACAATTCTTTGGGATTGCACCATCTTTACAGACAGGAAGATTGAAACAAATAAGCCGGACATAGCTGTTAAAAACCGAAAAAAACAAACTTGCCTATTAATTGATATGAGTTGCTCAGCGGACTGTAACATAGCAATCAAGGAATTTGAAAAACTGTCGAAGTATAAAGACCTGGAAATCGAAATAGAAAAAAAAAATGTAGAAATTGAAAACAAGGATAGTATCAGTAATAGTAGGTGCGCTTGGAATGATAAAAAAAGGAACACAACAACACAGTGAAAAATTCTTTGGAAAGCTCAGCTTATGAGAAATAAAAAAAGATTGTCTTGATAAATACAGCCCACACGCAAAGAAGGACCATGTCCATGTAAAGCTAGTGATGTTATGGCAATAACAAATGGAAAAACAAATCGTGAAATGTAGCCATAACAACACACCACTACCTGCCTTAGGTCTTTCTGCAGACTTGGTAGGTAGTGTGACTAAAGCAAAAATCGGAATATAATGATGTTGATGATGATGATATTAATAATAATGGTTTTAATACTATGATTCGCTTTCACCGACGTTTTTTCATCAGTCAAAATGTACTAGGCTTTGCATAGTTCAGGTTAAGGCCACACGTATGAGCTGATCGAACTCACCCAGTAACAACAGTTAACAAGAACAGATCACTATCCATTATTTCACGTTAAGATGTCTAGATAATCGGATCTCTCACTTATTGCATGCTGCAGCATAAATCATTGGAGCTGTATCTTTGTGGTGTCAAATCCCACGTGATGCCGGCGAGAAGATGTCAGGAAAAAAGACGCCCTTTTCCGGATGCTAACTGCTAATTAAAAACATCAAAAGGAACTATATACATTTGGACAGCCAAGAGCCGAGGTGATAAGAAACTCCATAATCTGGTCAACACCTTCCGAAATTAGTCTGTAATCTATTGAGCTTAGATATAGAAATGGCTCACCCAGTGTGGATCCAGCTCACTATATCAGAGAATGAGCTTTCTAACTAAACTACATCTGATAAGAGGGCCTTTGATCGGGAGGTTGGAAGTTTTGAGGAAAAGGAACTACCTCTTAATTGCTGTTATTCTCAGGTTCACATTGACCTGGAGTGGTAGCCCTTGTTAGGGTCCCAGCAGGACTGGATTAACCATTAAGCAAAATAAGAACGTGCTTAGGGCATCAAGAGAAGGGGACACCACAGAAATTGTAATGATATGATGTACACATCTAAAGAAATAAGTCGAACACGATTAACATTTGAATCAACAGGGCGGTATTATGAAGTGGGGACAACTGACCTGCAGCGAATCTTTATTGACATTCTGATTGGTTAATAAGGGAATGAGCTAAGGGAGATAATAAGGATTGTATTTACTCAATACAACACATCTCTCTTGAATAAGATAGTATTACTATTTAACTTAATGGGATTTAATTTTGTGAGCTTCATGTTTGTTTGGCATGATTCTAGCCATATTTTTATGCGTTTCTGTAACACGCTGCTTTGTTGGTGATATGACCACTTCTGGACACAGTTCTGTTAGAATCTGGTCGTGGCTCATTTGAAAGTGGCTGCACAGCTGTGATTGTTTCTTTCTCGGTTGGTGTTGTTCTAGCTTGGAATTGATGGCCAGGCTCTATCGATGGTCGTATGTGCCTTCGTTCATTCTATATTAATAGTGTTTCCACTCGGTTGATAGCCTTTATTTATTTGCACTACTTATTGAGACTCCATGATAGCATACTTAACTCGCAGGTGTATGGGGGCCCCCAAATCTTTTAAGTGATTAGAGCCTCTACGGGTCTCAATCCGGCCCTGGGTGCCAGTTATGGGCAAATAGTGAACCCCACCAAACAAAAACACCATGTAAGTATAAAAATATATTTCATACTAAAAATACGAGCAATTTTTAGATAAAAAGACCAACAATACATATAGTCAAATGAGAAGCAATACATTTTATCGGTAGTTGAAGTTAAACAATTACGTTTAAAATATATTTAGTTGAAGCCTTAAAATTGTTCAAATTATATAGATTTCAGCATTAAATAACCCACGGAGGTGTTGATATGCCACTAAACAAAATCAAACAACCATCATGAATGAACTTTCATGACATTAATCGATATAATATCCGACAATTCCTTAACTCAAACTGTAATCCAAAACATAACTTCAAGAAAACAATATAAAACACACATCACTGCCTCTAGTAATTATGTCCAGACAAATATGTATTAGGTTGGTGCAAAAATAATGACGTAATAATGTCGTTTTTTGACGTATTTTTAACGTCAAAAAACGACATTATTACGTCATTATTTTTACACCAACCTAATATATGCACAAAAGCTGAGTATTAGCTACCATGTATTCAATTGTGAAAACAGAATAACATATATTTACTTTAAAGGTTCCAAGAAAATTAAATTTCAACATTAAATAACCCATAAGGATTGGATATGACGTTAAACAAATGAACCAACCTAACGATTCCATTACGGAATGTCTTCATTTATTGGAATTTACCCAGCTTAGCTTAGTCTGGCACAAGACATGGCATTTCTATCTTGCAAGTAATAATAATAATAATAAATGCTCTAATGCTATACAAGGCATGGCTCTCATGGCTTCTGATATTAATTGATTTGAGTTGTTAAAATGTACATGTTTTGTCTTGGTGAATTAAGATGGGTTATAGTGAATATCCCTTTTATTATCACAGATTTGCTTGTCTATTGCCTGATCTTAACAACTTAATCTTAACCATTTGATCTTAACCACTTGATATTTTACCTCTTGATCTTAACCACTTGATCTTAACCACCTTATTTTAACCACTTGATTTTAAGCACTTAATTTTAACCACTTGATCATAACGCTTGATCATATTTTATCTTAACCACTTGATTTTAACTACTTAATTTCAACCACTTGATCTTAACTACTTGATCTTAACCACTTGATCTTAACCACTTTATATTAGCCACTTGATTTTAACCACTTGATCTTAACCACTTGACTTTAACCCCAAGCGACATACGAACTGCGCATCTATGAGCGAGAGTAGCGTAGAAGCATCATGGCTGGATTTTGAGAAAGTTATTTTTGTTTAAAGTTTAAAGGACGAGACAGTCAAACTTGGAAGTTTCATGTAAATACTTGGGAACGCCTTCAATCGGTGACCGTCTGAGCGGACTGCATTACCGGCAAAATAAGCCTCCCACAAAACAGCCACTTAGTAAAACAAAACGCTAGCCTAAAAAGAACTCAAAAAAAGAAAAAATTAAAAACAAAAATAAAATAATTCAGTTATGTGCCATGCGTGATACACGCTAAGACGATCATGTATCTTTCGACACATGACGGACGAGGCAGATTTTTCCCGTAGGATGTTGCTATTTCTTCCTGCGGTAGATCAGTTGTATCCAAGGATATGTCTTTCCTGCTATTTACCTATAATGCTGGGGGTGGGGGGAACTGGATTCATACCTTTCCCAAGGGTATTAGCACGTAAGTAAATGTAATGAATTCGAACTCGGCTCTTTGATTCCTCAGTCCGAGCTGCTATCCACTATTCCACAGTGCCTCCTACATCAAACAAAATAATATAAAATATAATGTTCAAATAAAATTAAAAATAAGAAAATTGAAAAGAAAAAAAAAAAAACAGACAAAAACGAAACAAATCAATAAAAAAGAATAAAACAAATGAAAATTAAATAAAAGCAAAATAAACTACGCAAGATTATCAACAAACAAACAATAAAAGTAAAACACCGACGCACATTCGTGGTGCATATTAAATATAGAATAAAATTTTTCGAGCTAGATCTGAAAAAAAAAAAGTTTTTTTTTAAAAAGATTTTTACTTCATGGGAAAAAGAACTATGGTGATCCGTCATGGATATGACGATATTCGACATTGGGACATTTTGAGGAGCATGGAACCACTTCTTAATTGCACTTGATTCCAGGTCCACTCTGATCCAGGGCGGTATCACCTGTTTGAGTCCTAGTTATGGACAAATAGTTAACCGCCAAACTGTGATCAAAACACTACGGAGGGTGTCAGCAATACATTTTCATAGTAAAAAAAAAAAATTACCAGCAATACGTCTTTGTAAAAAAATTAAACAAATATTACCCGTAATACATTTTTGTGAGGAAAAACTATCACCAGCAAAAAAAAAAAAAAAATGTGTCGGCAATATATTTTTGTAAAAGGAGTTGATATACCGTTAAACAAACTGAAGGAGCATTTGAAGTACAAACAGTGAATTTATAAAAAAAAAAAAAAAAACATCACTTGTTTAAAAGGCTGATTTTTAAGGGAAAATATTGTAACTGATCGGGTATGGAGGTCATACACGATTTAGTAACCAGTATCTTGGCCCTGTAATGTTTTAGTAGCCATAGTGGTCTGGAAATATTGGTTCTACGTACAAGCAGTTGATATGCGTACTGGTTTTCCACGGCTGCTGGTAGAACCTGAAGTAGGAGTGTGCTAATAACGAGCAAAACGCGTGCAAAGTTGAATGAAAGTATATTCCTTTCAGGCCTCTATACATAGACTCAAGATAGAGGTGAAGAAAATTTTCACCTCCTGAAAGGTGGGTATGAAATCATAGTCCATTTCACTATGAGCACCACTCATCTCCTTTTGCTAAAACTCGGGTCCGCTCTGGGACGAATGGTATTTGTCACTAACCGACTAATGTGGTGAAAGAAAAAAAAAAGAGAAGAGTGAGGTTCAATGTGATCTTTTATTGTGGGCGCAAGCAGCTAGGAACCGTTAATGCTGTCTCTTGATTGTCTGATTTTGTCGTAATCACCATTTCGAGTTTATTTCATAATGTGTCTTTTGATATTTTCTGCTAGGCTACTTTGAGAGTTATTTATAAGTTGTGAGTTGGTTGGGAAAAGATTTAAAAGAAAAATGTATTTTAGCGTAACCATTTTTTAGCGAAATATGTGATTTTTGTATCTTTTGTATCCAAATTTCTGCCATTTTCATCTGTTTGCACTGATTTTTGAAGGAATATTTTTGAAAGGGTATTTATTGAAAGAATATTTTTTTCAATCTTGCCAAATTCATATGTATTCTTTGTCTTTTTCTTTTCATACTTCATCAAGAAGCCATTTCGGTTTCTAAGTGAGTTGGCCGGTGTTAAAAGATTTTTTGTATTCTTTAATAATTTGGTGTTTTACCATGTCGACGAATTATAATTTTATATAAATTTATATATATCAAGAAACAATATTAAGAAAATAGTACGACAAATTGGAATATGTACACACACACAAATTCAAAATTCGCTTTCTTATATATATATATATATATATATATATATATTCTAATTTTGAAAATACCGACGTCCATACACGACATTATCAAACGCATTTTTCTTACACGCAGTTTTGTTTTTCATTCTGACCAGAAGAAACAGAAAGCAACAGACGTATATAACTATAGCTTATATATATATATATATATATATATATATATATATATATATATATATATATATATATATATATATATATATATGGTTGTAAAAGTGTTTCACGTGATTTTATAATAAATAAATTGATGAACGTTGGTTTACCGCCGTTAAGTATTTGGAAATAAATGTGAGGAAGAAACAAGTACATATAATAAAAAATATAATTATTATTAATCTACTGCTGCATTTGATCTAAGTAATGTTGTATATTATGAGTAATAATAATTATTACAATAAATTGGATTATAAATAAAAATTAAAATATGTGTAATTAATAATAAAATTGATAATACTATTACTTCATTTTGTATCATGAACTGATTTTAAAAGGAATCGAACAGGTTTATGTATCGTCTTTAGTATATATTAAAAGTTTTAATCTTTTTTAGCCATCCGTAATACAAAAAGATCTATCAAATTAATTAAATTGCATCACTGATACAACACGAAAATATTTTGTATCTTTAATAATTTTTGAGAATTAAATTACAACTCATTTTTAAAAAGATCTTTAAATATTTTCATATCTTTAATTAAAGTTATGGTTAATGCTGTAATGTGAATTATGTGCTTTGCTTTTGCTATCGTTATATTTTTATTTGAATAGCAACGAAATGATGATACGATAAAGGATAGTGATAAAGTTACTCAGAAAACAAAATGAAAGATAACCAAATTTATGTCTCACGCCTCGTTTCCGATTTGCACCCAACATAAATGGGGTTATCTCCTTCACTCATGACTGGCGTAAAGACGAAGACGCTTGGAAATGATTGGTGGAGACCAAACGACAATTTCAGTGGTAATGGTGGTGGTGATGGTGGGGGACGAAATATTGCGTTCACATAGCTGAAAATGTGTACTGGCTCAGCTTTCAGGCGATGGAGAAAGCCGTTTGTATAGTTAACCAACTAAAGTCTCGGATCGCCATTAGATGACGATAATGACCTCCGAGGATCGAGGCAAAGGGCTTGATTGTTGCAACAAAATTAGACTGGGTCAATTGATAGAAAAGTTATCGGTCAGAGTCCTTATGTAGAATTTACCAAAATATCTTTATGTGGAATATACCAAAAAAAAAAGAAAAAAAAAAGAAAAAAAAAATTATACTGTATAATCGGCGTTTTCGCGGACAAAAACTTCTAGTAGATTTCCCTAGCTAGAAAAGAAGTTCCATGCATTGAATATTACTGTCATATCACGTCTGGTGTATATCTCGAGATACTGACCTGGCATATTGACTTCAATCAATTTCTCATCGCCGTAACGTGGCTTCCATAGTAGTTGTTCTAATGAGCTCTTTTCCTTTTTTCTTTGGTTTAATTCCTCATCCCTTCCCTAGTTATGTGGTCAGTGATGTCAGTTCTCTGGTGGATGCAGGGCGCCTTTCGTTTCCGCTGTGATTTTCGTATTTGTTGTGTCTGAATGAGTGTATGTTTGAGTGAATGCATGAGATGAATGAATGTTTTATATTATTAGAGCCCCGCATTGATTTCGTCCAGTGAACTGATGTTTCTGCCACATTTAATGATTGTGGAGGTGTTTATTACTGACATTAATTTGTTTAGTTTCTTGTAAATAGATTTGTATTCACATTGTAAATACTCATTGGGTCTAGTTTTTTAAATTGTTGTTTTATTCCCCACCCCCAGACAATAAATTGTACATATGGGGACTAGTTATTTTTTTTTCATAGAGACAATGAGGTATTATGGAGGATGTAGCAAGAAAGGTAAGTAAGAATGTGTTGTTTTGGTGTTAGGAATATTGTGGTATCTTTGGGTCAGCTAAGTTTAAAGTTTAGACAGAAGAAGCCTGTCCTTTCCCACCCCACAATTCCCATTTTTGCCCTTGTGCATATATATTTTGGGTTGGGGTATAATTATCAGGCGTTTTTAAACAATATTTATTACGAAAAAAGAAACATAACAATTCAACAATAACATTTCTAAATGATTATTCCAGAGCGTATGATTATCGACACGCATTTTTATAACCTGAAAATAAAATTATATTTTTATTAAAAAAAGTAAACAAAACAGCAATTTTTATTAAGAAATAACTCACCTACAAAAACGCCTGATAATTATGCACCAACCCAATATACAAAATATATAATAACATGGATCAAGTTTGAGAATTATTTTAATATATTTTCTGATTATATACGATTTTTTATTTATTTATTTATTTTAGATATAATGTATTTTAAACAGTATTAATTATATTTACCGGCCTGAATGTTCGAAAAATTTCTTAGAAAATATGTGCTTCTCCCACAGGAATCGAACTTGTAACCCTAACAGGGAACATCATTTGATCTGATGTGCTGTTAACCATTCGGCCATAAAGATGTGTCGAGTTACCAAAGTCCGAATTACTGTTAAACACAATATTCGACGATTTTTCTCGATCGATCATTTCTGCTCACGAAATGTATCTTAACGTAAACAATGACAACATTTCATGAAATAGATTAAGTCCAACAATTATTTTAATATATTTTCTGTTTATGCATTATTTTCATAGGTATAATTTATTTAAGTAAATGGTGTTTTTTAATTAAACTGAATGTTTGAGAAATTTCGTAGAAAATATGCGCTTCTCCAACAAGCCGGTAAATATAATTAATACGGTTTAATTAAAAAACAGAGCATTTACGCAAATAAGTTATATCTATAAAAATAATGTATAAACAGTATATATATATATATATATATATATATATATATATATATATATATATATATATATATATATATATATGTATACCGGATGTAACACCAATATTGTCCAAATTGTGTAACTGCAAAATTGACCAGTTGTTAGATTAAGCTCGGAGCCGTTGAAATCTTAGAAATGATTAAAGATAACTTACTAGAATTCACCGAGGTTTTTATAACACTAGTGGACTGTACTTTGAGCAATAAGAATGTATAATTACTCTCCAAACCTAACAGAAGAATCGTGATGAAATCGGTCATAAACGAAAATGATATGTTCATCATTAATTAATCATAGCTAAGGATAGGAAGCTCATGAATGATTGAAATAAAGTTCAAATATATATGTATATTATTTCGGGTTATTTTTTCAACTTATTCAAGATGATCTTCGTCTTCTCTAATCTTCAAACTTTCTGTTCTGGAGTAACAGGGTGCCTCACACGTTTCAAGTACGATTTCATTTTCAAGTCTGTTTTTACTGCCCTTTAGACTGTCATAGCTGAAACTCCTCTCTCACGTACCAAACGTCTTATGAATTGAGTTGGATCTTTTCTAATTGATCTCCATAGCTCTAAGTTGAAATAATGATCCTTCTTCCTGTTGTGACCTCCTGATCCATTTTTCCTCTCTACTGTTTCCACTTTTTAAAACTTATTCACAGATCTTTTGATGGTTCTTGAATGGGCTTTGTAGATGGAAGCCAGAGTATGAATGTTGATAAAGTATGTTTTGATAATTAAATTATATTTTTAACCCTTTTTAGAACCTTCAAAGGTTTGGTTAAATGTATTTTCTTGTTTCTTGATCATAAAGAATTATAGGAAATTTTAGCGTCTCTTTGCGATGAAAGGATTTGGAAATTCTTGCGGATTTTAATGAAACTTTCAGGGCTTATTCATAAATGAATGAAATTATTTTTGCAATGTTTTCTTTTCAGAAAATCTTTGTAAAAATCCTTTTGACTTACATCTGTTAACCTCCAACCCCGCAATTTATGAGATTTCGTGAAATTCATTTTTGTATGGTTTAATGTTTATATTAATTATAAATAAATGTCCTTGAAGAATTTAAATCCATTTCTTTTTGTAAAACCGGACCCCCAGAAAATCTGTTCTGAATTGTAAAATAAAAAAAAAATGCAATAAAACTAAGACATTATTTAATTAGGAAATCTTTTAATCTGTCAAAAAATCTCATAGTAAAATATTTAAAAGTGTCAAAAAGGCCAAGAAATACATGAAAATTGACTTTTCTAAAGTAATTTTCATCGACGAATCTCAGGTGACTCTCGATGGACCGATTGAATGGGCATGGATTTTATCCGATACAAATGTGCCTGTGAGGCTGTGAGGAGGCAACATTGATATGGGCTAGAATTGTCGACTAATGCTCTTTCTCCTGTATCTAAGGTTACTCGTGAATTTTTGAGTATAAAATTTCTACTGGGGAGAAAAT
The DNA here is from genome assembly GCA_963932145.1 of Acanthosepion lycidas. Lineage (NCBI taxonomy): Eukaryota > Metazoa > Mollusca > Cephalopoda > Sepiida > Sepiidae > Acanthosepion > Acanthosepion lycidas. The sequence continues at coordinate 56,682,911 of OZ010596.1, read as the reverse complement.
AATGCAATGGTCACCATCAAGTCTCGATCCGAATCCGATTGAAATTCTATGGTCACTTGTCATGGTGAAATTATATGAAGGTGGCTGACAATATGCCATCAAAGCAGGCCTACAAGAAATAATTAACAACGGAAACTGATCCCACTGAATCAAAAAAATTAATAAAATCAATGAATCTTTGTCACCACATTTATTACAACGTTTCGGCCGTTGTATGCTCTGGCCTTCTTCAGGTGGTTGAAATGTCGAGCTGAACCCTTTATTTCGCTCACTGGGATAGACTGTTCTAGTTCCACGTGCCATGTTTAATGGATGTCAGTGATCAGTTATCTCCTGTTAATTCCCCTCTCCAAGTTCTCCACTGCCTTAACCAGGTATTGAACTCACACTAATGTAAATAGTGTATATAATACCTCATCTCAGAAATATAGACAGATACGGAAATGCTTCAATGACTTATCATATACGTTTGTTATTTGTTCTAAGTGTTGATCAATTTTTTATGATTTTATTATTAGGTTGGGGCAAAAATATAATATCGTTTTTTGACGTATTTTTAACGTCAAAAAACGACATTATTACGTCATTATTTTTTGCACCAACCTAATAGCTTGTTATTGAAGTAAAAAGTGATTTTCTGATTTTGCATAACATCAGACAGCAGTACTTATTTTTCTTTTTATGTGCGCATCCTTTCAGGACGTAGGCGATCACGGCTATCCACTTCACCCTATACCTTGTAGTTCTCAGTAAATTTAGTGCCTCTGCCACCTCCCCCAGACCACATTCTGCCATCCACTTGCTTAAGCCCGCCAGGTATGTCATGCGTTGCTTTCCCTTGTCTCTTTTTCCCTCTTTTTTGACCTGTGAGTATCAGATTCTCCAGGCCCTCCTTTCTCATTACGTGTCCCAGAAATGTCATCTACCTCTTCCTTATGTTAAATATAAGCTTCCTCCTTGTTTGCATCCTCTCCAAGACCTCACACGCTCGCTTAATGATATTCTTTTATGGTGTAATGGTTAGCAAGCCTGTTTTGCTAGATCTGTTATGACTGAGTTGTGAGTTCGATCTTCACTGGGTGCCCCACACCTTCAGCCTTGTGCCACATCTAAGCTACGCTTAGAAAATCAGTTAAGGCATTTTGACTTGTAATGGTTAGCAAGCTCGTCTCGCTGGAACAATTACAACTGAGTTGTGAGTTCGATTCTAACTGGGTGTCCCATACTTTCACCTTGTGCCACATCTAAGCCATGACTAGACTTTTTTTTCAGTATTCTGCATCGTCTGCAAGCCCGAGTTCTACCGACTCGTGCTGACGTCTCGACAGTTGTTGCTTTGCGATTAGCCGCCAGCAAACTACTGAACATCTGCATTGATTTTTACGTTCTTACACGCAGCCCGACATTAGCTGAGCCGAATTGTCTGTACTTTAAACACTTCGAAGCAGGCAACCGGTACACACTGAGTTTTGTTGTTAAAAAACGCATGTGCGACTCATCGAGGACAGGAAAATTTGACATAGCGTGCTAGCCCGTGAAATATTCAATTAGGGTCCTGTCTCTGCGCCTTCGGCTCTCTGTACGAGCAGTGCATGATCTGCGTAATAAGCACATTTTGCAAGTCATTGCTAGTGAGTTCAATCCCTCAACGGAATAAGCTTAGTGAATCTCTACGCAGACACGGAAATTCTGATACATTAGGAAGAAATAAAAAAGATCAGGTACTCAAATAAGCTATGATAATTTAAATAACGGGCCTTCCATCTATCTATCTATCTATCTATCTGTTCTCATACAAATACCCACTCAAATATATTCTCTTTCTCTGTAGATATTATGTTTTCTTCACACTTTTTCATAATTTTATTATCTCCTCGCTGTAGAACAATGGTTAGCAATCTAGCAGACAATTAACACTGTAATGAGTTCGATCCTCACTGAGTGTCTCGCATTTTTAGTTGGGTGCCTAAGTAAGCTGAACTTAGTAAATAATTTTGGATGCTTTGTTCTGAAGTAGTAGCTGACATACTAATCTTGTAGAAGATTACTACTGTAGTGAGTTTGTGGCCTTAAAGTAGAATAAGCTGACTAAACCCAGGATTTCAAATGCTGATTGAGTCACGCAGGTCGCCCCCACTCGAAAGACGTTGACAATTATCGTGAGTTCAATGCTTGCTAAGTGTCTGAATACCGAGGCCTTGCGCCAGACTAAGTTACGCTTAGTAAGTAACCATTGTAGGGTTGTTCGACTCTTGTAGCTTTCTGATAAAAAAAGGTGGGAAAGGACATCTGACCTAACACTGTGGTTAGCAATCGAACTTATAGACCAAATGACCAGCTTGGAAAGTTCATCCTGTACAAGTCCCTGGGGCCACTCGATGCAGTAGGTTACGTTAAAGGGTAGCTTATATGGATAGGAGGAGAAGATAACGGTTAAAGAGTGTAGTGATCGGGGAAACATCCTCTTGGGAGTCTGTTTCACAGAGCAGTGGTCCGCGGGAAGAAGCTGTTCGAGTGGAAATTCTCACCGATGGAATACGTAAGGCATGTAGGTGGTTTGCTACAATGTAAGTGGCATGGTCGGTCCTAACCCTGAAGGTTACATCTGGCGGAATACATTTCAGTCTTCAAAGAATAACCCCAATTCTTTTGGCCTTATATCAATCGTCGATAAGCATCTTGTCGATCGATCCAATTTAAAATTAATCGAACTTTGTGCACTTATCCGGATAGCTGAATTCATTTGCTGATCCCTTAACATACGCTTTAATATGAACTTCAACTTAAGTTAATAATAACGTTAGGTTTCTTTTGTTTTGTTTAACGGCATATCAACCTCAATGGGTTATTTAATGCCAACAATTTTTTGTTTTATTGCTGGTAATATTTTTTTCTTCAACAAAAAGTATTTCTGGTATTAAAACCTATTTTTACATTTTCATAGTGTTTTGACCCTAGTTTGCGTGTTAACTATTTGCCCATAGCTGGGACCCTAACAGGTGCTACCACCCCGGGTCAGGGTGAACCTTGAAATACTAGCAATTAAGAGGTGGTTCCACGCTCCTCAAAACCTCCTGATCAAAGGCCTTGCTGTTGGACGTAGTTTATCGTCATACCCAGGACTGAATAATAACAATAAGACAAAAACATAGTAAATTGTAATAATAATTATAATAATATAGGGTCAATCACATAAGAATCGAATGCTGCCAAAAATATACTTGAGTGGGGAGGAAAGGTGATCCACTGGTGTTTAGATTCGGTTGGGTTGGGGAATTTTTCGACATTTCACATCGGTTACTTCATCTCGAAATCTGTTTATCATTTTAGTTGAGTTTATAGGTAAACATTAGTTTAGTTTATACTTGAGCCTATGGGTAAACATTGGTCGAATCTATACTTGATTCTATAGGTAAACATTAGTTTAGTTTATACTTGAGCCTATTGGTAAACATTGGTCGAATCTATACTTGATTCTATAGTTAAACATTAGTTTAGTTTATACTTGAGCCTATTGGTAAACATTGGTCGAATCTATACTTGATTCTATAGGTAAACATTACTTTAGTTTGCACTTGAGCTTATTGGTAAACATCACTCGGATATATACTTGATTCTATAGGTGAACATTGGTTTAGTTTATACTTGAGACTATTGGTAAACATTGCTCGGATATATACTTGATTCTATAGGTGATCATTGGTTTAGTTTATATTTGAGCTTATACGTAAACATTGGTCGTATTTATACGTTGATCTATAGGTAAACTTTGATCAGGTTTATATTGAGGTCTATAGGCAAATATTTGTCACCCATACCCTAGTTCGTAAACATCCACTCAGTCGCTAGCCCATTTTGGATGGTTTTAACCCTCTGCATCGTGAGCGGAGTACCGAGTGAATGCGAAGTAGAGTGGGAAATTAGAGAAATACCAGGACCTTGCCCGCGTGCTGAGAAAGATATGAAATATAAAGATTAAAATCTCCCCGCAACCAAAAAAAAAAAAAGTACGTTACCTTGGAATCGGATGAATTTGAATTGGATTGTGTGTGTGGACGGGTGAAATTCTACAGCACCCTCGGCATTTTTGTGGTAGGCGAAGATACTGTTTTTTAGGGATTTGAGAGGATTTTCTGCTACACAATCCTCAGATATATCCATCAGGAATCTGGTGTGAATATGCAGATGCAGGAATGATAATTCTGGATCAAAATCAAATCAGTATTATTAAAATATGTGAGACATTGAAGAAGATACGGAAGGAATGAAGAAATAAAAAAAAAAACTTGATATCATCCGATTTCCAGCCAAAAAACATCAGAATCGCCTTGTGTAAAAGAAGATCAACTATGATCTTCGTTGATAGTGGGAGATCAAAAGAAACTTGGGGGTCAATTGTGAATATGACTGAATAGAATTCCTCTGATCGTCTCATATGATGAAGAAACTACTTCGGTTACTTTAATAAATTTTAAATATCAAAATGTATTCTTACATTTCTTCCATTTTTGTTGAATTGATAGATTTACTTAAAACATTGTCGAGATGTATAAGAAGAGGGTTTGAAAACTCGGATCAGTTTAAAGACACAGGACGTGTAACGATTTTATAAGAGTTTGCAATACACACAGACAGAACAATCAAAGCTAAGAAATACTGATCAAATGCCACGAAAACAAAATGTGCCTTCTTATTGGCATGGCAGTTTTTGCAGGCCGTAAGATACCTTTGAAGATCTTAAAAAAAAAAAACTATCAAAATACAAGGGTCTTGAAGTGGAAATCTCAAAAATGTGGCACATGAAGACATCAATGATTCCAGTCGTAGTTGAGGCCGAGGGTTTGATTGGAAAAGGTTCTGATAGATACTCTGAAGGGATCACTGGTTGCCCATGGTTTAAAGAAATGTAAGAAAAAATTGTTCTCACCATTACAGTTCATACATTCCGAAGGGTTTTATCTCTGTAAAATATATGAGATCTTACGTTGTTTAATTTTTATTTTTTACAAAAAAGTTCAATGGAAAATCAGATGATACCATTTCTGACCTTAGGTCTCTGCCTGCTAGTGACCCGGAAATCAAAGAAAATAATAATATGCATGCATGTATGTATGTATGTATATATATATATATATATATATATATATATATATATATATATATATATATATATATGATGGACTCTCCCGTAAATTTCGACGTATGAGTGTCTTTTAGTTCAGTTTTTATGTTTATGTTTCGTATGAGGCAACAATCCTGCACGGGATTTGCAAATAAATCCACACGAAGGGCATACTGAAGGGATGACCGTCATATAGGCTGATGTATTA
>OZ010596.1:56607581-56672581 GCA_963932145.1 Acanthosepion lycidas | reverse complement strand
TATATATATATATATATATGTATGTATGTATGTGTGTGTGTGTGTGTGTGTGTGTGTGTAAATATTTGTTTAGTAATCCATATAGATAATTCCATAAATAATAAACAGAGAAACATAAATAAACCGAGGGACGTTAATTTTATGGATACAACTTATTCTCGAACATTCAGGCCTGTAAATTTAATTAATACTGTTTAATTAAAGCAGAGCATTTACTCAAATAAGTTGTATCCATAAAAATAACGTATAAACAGGAAATATTAAAATATTTTTCGGATTTAATCCATTTCATCTAACATGTTGTCATTGTTTACGTTAGATTACGTTTCGGAGAAATATCGTCGAAGTTGTGTGTTTATAAGGAGTAATTTGTACTTTGCTAACGGGGAAGTTCTCTGTGGCTGAATGGGTAACTGCACGTCAGGTTATATGACAGTTTTCGTATGGGATAGAGGTTCGATTCCTGTCAGAGGACGCATATTTTCTAATAAATTTTTCAGACCGGTAAATGTTTAATTAAAACACAGCATTTACTCAAATAAGTTATATCCATGTAAAAATAACGTTTAAACAGAAAGTATATATTTTTTATTCTCAACCCCCCCCCCCACATATATATATATATATATTTTTTTTTACGAATTGGTCAAACCCAAACTCTATGCTATTTTTTAAAGACTCCCTCGTTGCTTACTGGCTCCCTCCATAGAATTCTCAGCATCCTGCTGTAGAACCATATTTCTGTTGCCTTTAGTTTTTTCCTCATACACGAGGACATTGTCTAGTATTCACTAAGAGGATGGATATCACACATCAATCCAGCACTCTTTTCTTCTTTTCTAACGATATTTTCCTGTTTCACTTTTGGAAGGCATCTTTCACTAATGCAATGCGTACTTACGATTTCGGTGTCACATTTTCCATCCTCTGTTAAAACATCTCCCAGATATTTACACTTCTGGACTTGCTTGATGTTGTCTGGGAGGTTCTGTAGTTTTCTTTTCGAGTTGGCCATCAACACAGTATCATCTGCGTATCTTATATTGATAAGATTATTACCACTGATAATAAATCCTGGTAGGATCTCCAGTTCCCTTAGGATAGCCTCGCTGTGGAGGTTGAATAAATCTGGTGAGAAGATACATTCTTGTCGTATGCCCCTTTCTATTTTTGTGCAGCTACTCCATCTCCTATCCGAATACAGGAGCTCAATGCCTATTAAAATTATATGAGAAGAAACTGCGCAAAGCTGAGCGGTCAAACAGATTTTGTTGTAAGCTTTCGACATCGAGGCAGGTAGTCTAATTTGGCGTTGGGGAATACACAAAAAAATTACCAGTTCAATTTTTGGCAATACTTCTACATTTAACGCCATTTCGGATAGCGAGGTGAACATATATGAATGTAGGTGTTTCGTAAAAGCAAAGTGCTCTAATGTGAATTTCGTAAATCGCATAATTCCTGTATAGATATATAATGTATGGGTATTTATTGATGTATCCTTTAAAGAGGTTAGAAACAGACAAATGTGGTACTCGAGTGAAGGAAGAGTAACATGCGCGTAAATGAAAGAAGAGAGGTTTATTGTAAAAGTGAATACACTATTGAAAGACAGGGAATCGGGTGGCAGGCTAGTAATTCCCGAAGAAAGAATATTTACATTACCCCACCTGCGTGACAGGATGTGACACAAGACCGTTTTTAAAGCGAGGTTAAAACCGAGACCACAATCTCGGACAAAAATTCCCCGTAGACCCTGGATACACGGGGTCGGGTTGTTTTTCTACCACATCAGACGAGACTCTGCCTTTCGGCATAGCCTCGTCTGGGTTCCTCTCTGCCCGAAGGCAGAGAGTTCGACTAGCTTAGTTGGAGACGAATCTCCAAGTAATTGCCGAAGCAAGTATATTTGCCAACCGCCCCAAGCGGTCAGATGTGACACAAGGCCGAATTTAACGTGATGTAACGCAGGCTCGGGCAAAAATTCCCTGTAGATCCCGTAAAAAACGGTGTCGGGTAGCCGTCTACCACCCCAGACGAGACTCTGCCCTTCGGCATAGCCTCGTCTGGGTTCCTCTCCGTCCGAAGGCAGAGTTCGACCAAGCACAGCTGGAGACAAATCCCCAACTAATTGCCGAAGCAAGGTTATTTGCTTTACCTCCCCGTGAGGCAGAATGTGGTACAAGACCGTTTTTAATCCGGGGTTAAAACCGAGCCCGTGGGCTCGGGCAAAATTTCCACGTACACCCCATATATACGTGGTCGGGTTGGACAAAAATTCTCCGCAGACCCCGTAGAAAACAGGATCGGGTAGCAGTCTACCACCCCAGACGAAACTCTGCACCTCGGCAAAGCCCTGCCTGGGCTCCCCGCTACCAGAAGGCAAAGAGTTCGACCAGCATAGCCGGAGACGAATCTCCAACTATTGCCGAAGCAAGGTTATTTACGTCACCAACCCGCGAGTCAGGATGTGGCACAGGACCGTTTTTAATGCGGGTGAAAACCTAGCTCGTAGACTTCGTAAAAACGGGGTCGGGTAGATGTCTACCACCCCAGATGAGACTCTGTCCTTCGGCATAGCCTCATCTGGGTTCCTCTCCGCCTGAAGGCAGAGAATTTGACTAACTTAGCTGGAGACGAATCTCCAACTAATTGCCGAAGCAAGGATATTTGCCAACCGCTCCACGCGGTCAGATGTGACACAAGGCAGAATTTAACGTCGGATATCAGAGCCATAGGCTCGCGCAAAAATTCTTTGTAGACCACGTAAAAAACGGGGTCGGGTTGCTGTCTACCACTCTAAACGAAACTGTCCTTTGGCATAGCTTCGTCTGTGTTCCTCTCTGCACGAATGTAGAGAGTTCGACTACTTTAGCTGGAGACGAATCTGCAGCTAATTGGTGAAACAAGGTTATTTACCTCACCACCCCGCGAGGCAGGATGTGGCACAAGGCCTTTTTTAATAGGGTTAAAACCGAGACCATGGACTCCGGCAAAAATTCCCCGTAGACCCCATAAAAACGGGGGCCGGTAACTGTCTACCACCCCTGATGAGACTCTGTTCTTTGGTATAGCCTCGTCTGGGTTACTCTCTGTCCGAAAGCTGAGAGTTCGATCAGCTTAGTTTGAGACGAATCTCCAACTAATTGCCGAAGAAAGTCTTCAGGTATATCCTCACTATATATAATAATAAATGCAATTAAATGTTCATTTATCTTGTCTCTACTCTGAGTTTCGCGAAGATTGTGTCCACTCTTCAGGAGACTTGATTGAAAAATTGAATTTATTTTTAGAAATCATATAACAACATACACATATATAATAAATAAAGGCAATGAGGAATGTAGAAAAGACGATGAAGATTAGAGTCTAGAATCAAGTATATAACAAAGAGAGAGAGACAGACAGACAGACAGAGAGAGAGAGAGTCAGAGAGAGGAAGGGGAGATATAGTGAAGGAGGAAGAGAGGTGGATAGAGATAGGAATGGAAAGAGAAAGGGACGGAAGGAAAGAGAAAGAGATATATAATGTTTGTGGGTGCGACAAAGAAAGCACTTCAACGTGGTGTAATGGTTAACAAGCTTGTCTCGCTAGATCAATTACAGTGAGTTCGATCCTCACTGTGTGCTCTATAATTTCGGCTGTGTGCCACATCTAATAATTAAACTGTGTGTGTGAAAAGAGAGTATGTATGTGTGTGTATGACAGAGAGAGTGTGTGTGTGTGACAGTGTGAGAAAGATAGTGTGCATTAGATATACAGAAAAGAAAGTGCACAGACGGACAGAAAAAGAGTCAGTATGTATGTGTGTGGGAAGGAGACACAGAAAAAGTAAGTGTGAGACAAATATACTGAAAAGAGACAGACCGACAGTAAGAAAGAGAGAGGTGTTCTTGTGTGTGCAATGGACTGAGAAAGAGAGTATGTATGAGTGACGGACATAAAGCGAGAAAGTGTTTAAGAGAGAGTGTGTTTAGAGAGAGAATAAAAGAGCATGTGTGAAAGAAAGAGAGAAGAGATTATGTATGAGAGAGAAGGAGAGAGATAGAAATTGTGCGGGTCCAGTGAGAGAAAGAGAGAAGTGTTTATGTGAGAGATGGGGAGAAGAAATGGGGATTTATTTGAAAGAGAGAGTGAAGGCGTAAGTAGATCTTTTTACAGAGAAAGAGTGAGGAAAGATACGAAAATGAAGAAAGAGAACAGATATATCAGAAAAAGTGAATGAGAGAGTGAGAGAGAGAGAGAAAGAGAGAGAGAGAAAGAGAGAGAGAGGGGGTTGAGATAGTGATAAAGAGACAGTAGTTTTGTGAGAAAGAGTAGAAGAATGGGAGTGAGAGAGAGTAAATACATAGAAAGAGAGATGAAAAAGAGAAAGACATAGAGCAATTGCATTTTTAAAACGTGAGAAAAAGAAAGAAGAGAAAAGACAAAAGGCATGAAAAAGAAAGACATAAAGATAGAAAGAAAGAAAGATAGTGAGCAAGTGTATTTGAAAAAGTGCCAGAAATGAGAGAGGCGAAAGGAAGATAGAGAATATGAATATATATATATATATATATATATATATATATATATATATATATATATATATATATATATATATATATACGTAAGTGTGTGTGTATATATATATATATATATATATATTCTATCTCCTTTCGTATATATATATATATATATATATATATATATATATATCTTATAAATTAACTGATTAAAAATATGATTTTTCGCTACACATTATTAACAATGTTTCAAAAATGGAAGCTGAAAGCTTCGAATTTAATTTGCTTGAGGATGAAATGGAACTAGTGTTTTTAATTTAATTACAAAATTAAATTCGAAGCTTTCAGCTTCCATTTTTGAAACATGGTTAATACTGTGTAGCAAAAACATATTTTAAATCAGTTAATTTATAATATTAATGCTCTGTAAATTTACATTGAGCATTTTTGTAAAAATAAAAATACCAATAAAGCACCGGATTATATATCTTACTGTTCTTTCTTTTTATTCACACACACACACACACACACACACACACACACACACACACATATATATATGTATATATATATATATATATAAGAAATGTGCGAGACACGAAAGGGTGGTTAAGAATATATATATATATATATATATATATATATATATATATATATATATATAGAGAGAGAGAGAGAGAGAGAGAGAGAAAGAGAGAAAAAAATATATATATATATATATAAGAAAGAGAAGGTGAGATTAAGAACATGTATGAAGAAGTTGGAGATAGGGAGTAGTAGTATTGACAGAAAGATTAGTCTTATTAGAAAGAGAGAAGAAATGGAAAAAGACAGAGAGTAAATGTATTAAAACGAGTGAGAGAAAGAGAGGAAGAGAAAAAAGGAGAAAGACAGAGAGAGCCTTATTAATATAGTGTTCAGGCATCATTTGATAAACACGCGCTGAATTATATTATTAGCTTGTTTTCGTAAGTCATAAGCTCCAGTCTCGTTAGAAGGCGTTCACACTTGTATCCACTCGGTGTTTCCTAATTGCTGCGCAAAATTGTTCGGGTATCATGTGTGTACGGTTAAGTAAGGCTTGAGAGGCCAGTGGCGTACGGTAATGGAGAGGCAGCCGGTAGAATTATGCGGGTGAAGAGTTCGAGGGTTAGACAGGGTTAGCGGCAATACTGTGGATTGTGCGTATAAATGTGATTCAAGCGAATGAGGCGGATAACGTCTGTGTGTGAGTGTGGGGGAGACGAATTTAAGAATAGGCAAAAAAAAATAAAAATAAATAAAAATAAAAATAAAAGGAAAAGGAAAAAAAGAAAGAAAAAGAACAAAAAAATTGGAAGGAAAAAATTAACGAAATAGAATGAATAAAAATGTAATAAAAAAGTAAAAAAAAAAAATGAAAAAATGAAATGAAAAAACAGAAAAAAAGAAAATGAATTAGAAAGAGGAAAACTGATGGAATGAACGAACAAAGTGAGGAAAGTAGAAAAAGAAAGAAAAAGGTAAAAGAAAGAAAGAAAGGAAGTGTGAAAGCATGAAAGAAAGTAAGAAAATGTGAGAAACCAAAAAGATAGGAAAAAAAGAAAGAATGTGAGGACCAAAAAAGAAAGAAAGAACGAAAAAGTTGTGAAAGAAAGAAAGAAAGAAAGAAAGAAAAATGTGAGAACCCCAAAAGATAGAAAAGAAAGAAAGTGAGAAGCAAAAAAATAAAGAAAGAACCAAAAAGTTAGGAAAGAAAGAAAGAAAATGGAAGAATCCAAAAAGATAGGAAAGAAAGAAAGAATGTGAAAGCCAAATAAAAAAGTACCATAAAGGTGGGAAAAAAGAAAGAAAGAACGTGAAGCCCCCCACCCCCAAAAAAAAGTACCAAAAAGTTGGGAAAAAAGAAAGAAAGAAAGAAAAAAAGAAAATGTGAGAACCTAAAAAGATAGAAAATAAAGAATGTGAGAACCAAAAAAAAGAAAGAAAGAACCAAAAAGTTGGGAAAGAAAGAAAATGGAAGAATCCAAAAAGATAGGAAAGAAAAAAGAATGTGAGAAACAGAAAGAAAGAAAGAAATAAATAAAGAAAATGTGAGAATCCAAAAAGATAGGAAAGAAAGAAAGAAAGAAAGAATGTGAAAGCCAAAAAAAAAAAAAAAAGTACCAAAAAGTTGGGAAGAAAGAAAGAAAGAAAAAAAGAAAATGTGAGAACCCAAAAAGATGGAAAAGAAAGAATGTGAGAACCAAAAAAAGAAGGAAAGAACCAAAAAGTTGGGAAAGAAAGAAAGAAAGAAAGAAAATGGAAGGAATCCAAAAAGATGGGAAAGAAAAAAGAATGGGAGAACCAGAAAGAAAGAAAGAAAGAAAATGTGAGAATCCAAAAAGATAGAAAAGAAAGAAAGTATGTGAGGGCCAAAAAAAAAAAAAAAAAAAAAAGGAAGAATGAAAGAACCAAAAAAATTAGGAAAGAAAAAAATAAAGAAATAAATTTTGAGAATCCAAAAAGATAGGCAAGAAAGAATATGAGGACCAAAAAAAAGAAAGAAAGAACCAAAAAGTTGGGTAAGAAAGAAAGAGAGAAAGAAAGAAAATGTGAGAACCTAAAAAGGTAGAAAGAAAGGACAAAAAAAAAAAAAAGGAAGAATGAAAGAACCAAAAAAATTAGGAAAGAAAAAAGAAAGAAAAAAAAGAAAGAAAATGTAAGAACCAAACATGATAGGAAAGAAAGCAAGAATGTGATGACCAAAAAGAAAGAAAGGAAGGAAGAACGAAAGAAAGAAAGGTAAAAAAGAAAGGTAAAAAAGAAAGAAAGAGAGAAAGAAAGAAAATGTGAGAATCCAAAAAGAGAGGAAAGAAAGAAAGAATGTGAGGGCCAAAAAAAAAAAAACTGAAAGAAAGAACCAAAAAGTTGGGAAAGAAGGAAAGGAAAAAAGAAAGAAAGCGTGAGAATCCAAAAAGATAGAAAAGAAAGAATGTGAGGACCAAAAAAAGAAAAAAGAAAGAAAGAACCGAAAAGTTGGGAAAGAAAGAAAGAAAGCAAGAAAGAATGAAAGAAAATGTGAGGACCTAAAAAGATAGGAAAGAAAGAAAGAATGTGAAGACAAAAAAAAAAAAAATAGAAAGAAAGAAAGAACCAAGAAAATTAGAAAAGAAAGAAAGAAAGGGAGAAAGAATGAAAGAAAATGTGAGATCCCAAAAAGATAAGAAAAAAAAGAATGTGAGGAGCAAAGAAAAAAGAAAGAAAGCAAAAAAGAAGAATTAATTTAAAAAGTACAATAAGACAGCGGAATTTAGAATGAAGGAAGACAAATACGTGAATGCTTTAAAAAACGGGAGTAAGAATGGACAAAAAGAAATGAACGAAAGGTAAAAAACGAAACGCAAAAATAGTTTAAAAAAGAAAGAAACGAAACGGACAGATGAAAAGTAGAGAAAACAAGCGAAAGAAGAAATAGAAACGGAAGAAGAAAAATGGTAATGAACGAACGAATGAAAATGAAAAGACTAATAAGTAAGAGAACAAAATAGAAATAAAAATGAATATACGCGAAAAGAATACTTTCGACAAAGGATAAGAAAAAAAAGAGAAGCTTAAAAAAAAGAAAGAAAAGAAGAAACTGAGGGAAGGAGAAAAAGAAGAAACGAAGGAATAAAATTAGATTGCACGGTAAAAAAGGAAAAAAAATGAGGGAGGGTGAGAAAAGAAAAAAAAATCGAGAGGTGGGAAAAACAAAAAAAAAAAGATAGAAAAGGATGGAGGGAAGTGATGGACAGGAAGCGAGCCTTTGTAAACAAGTGAGCAAAAGTATCGTCTGCCAGTGAATACACGGAAGAAAAATTCTCGAAAGACGTCAAGAATAAATACCTTGAACGCTTCATTTATTTCCTGAAAATAAAATGAATAAAAGTTTATTAAGAATAGAAAAAAATCGCAAAATATTTCAACAAATGAACAGCAAAAACTATCTACTATCTACTATCTACTAATATATATGTGTGTGTGTGTGTGGGAGTTTGTGTGTGTGTTCGTGTGCGTGAATGTGAACAAAAATGACAGGAAGAAAACTATACTTAGCCGACACGTTTCGTCATCTGACAGATTTTATCAAGGCAAATGTAATGATTTTATTTTGCAACAAGTATCTATTTGTCAGATACTCAAAATTTTAAAACTTAAAGACGCCGTCCTGGGTAAGATGATAAACTACGTTCAAAAGCAAGGAGGTTTTGAAGAGCGTGGAACCACCTCTTAATTGCTGGGGTTCCCAGGTCCACCCGGAGTGGTATCACCTGTTAGGTTCCCAGCTATGGATAAATAGTTAACCCCCAAACTAGGGTCAAACACTATGAAAGTGTAAATACCAGAAATACTTTGTAAAAAAATATTACAAGTAATAAATTTTTGAAGAAAAATTATTACCAGTAATACATTATTATCAGCAATTCTTTTCGTTTTTTTGGGACATGTCCTTTCAGGGCGTAGGCGATCATGGCTCTCCACCTCCCTCTATCCCTTGCAGCTCTCAACAAGTTCCTTCCCTCTACTTCCTCCCCCAGACGACTTTATTATTAGGTTGGTGCAAAAATAATGTCGTTTTCTCACATAGTAACATATGTGAGAAAACGACATTATTTTTGCACCAACCTAATACCAGCAATACATTTTTTGAATAAAAAAATTACCAGAAATACATTTTTAAAAAAGAAAATGTTGCCAGCAATAAAAATCTTGTTGGCATTAAATAACCCATTGAGGTGTTGATATATCGTAAAACAAAACAAACATTTTTTAACGGTGATATTTCTTTTGCAAATAAGTTTTGATTAAAATATCGCAGATTTTAATACCAACATAATTTTCTATCAAGTTTTTTTTTTAATATAATCGAATATCTTAACTCTTTGAAAACAAAGTTCTATAATGGTAATGGTAATATTAGCCGTTTCCTAATAAGGAAGCATTCGGCATTCATTGATCGAGCAGCCAGTTCTACTCTCGGTGGAAATTTATAAAATACTAGCAGTAGAGCCCGGCGTTGCCCGGGGATGTAACAGTAAGAGATAAATCAAGTATCGACCATCATAAAGACTGAAAAATAAAATTGACAAAGATTATTGTTTAAGGTTGACAGACACGCATGTCTTAATTAGTTGTTTTTTTGGGTTTTTTTTACGAATTTGTCAAACCCAAACTCAAACAAAAACATTGTTTTCAATCGTTATGAGTCTACCGATTGAATAGAATTTTATTATAAACAATTGTCTTGTAAATGGAATTTTTAAAGCATTCTGAATGTAAAAATAAAGAATAAAAGTATGCAAGACAATAAGAAACACTACCTACCAAAAAAAGTGAAGTTTTGTTGAAATCGGTTGAAAAATGTTGGAAATCCGATTCCATATATAAACGAACACACACACACATACACAAACAACCTGGGTTTTATAATAAATGTAACTCGATATGAGTTCTCCCCCTTTCATTCTCGCGATGCCTCTTAATCGTGTTTTCAAATTGATTTCGTGCAAAAATAATTGTGTTTTTCCAATTTTTGGCGCTGTCAGAACCACCGCATGGTAATTTTACGTAGTCCTGTGAAGTTTTGTTGAAATCGGTTGAAAAATGTAGGAAATCCGATCCAATATATAAACGTACAGACACACACACACAACCTGGGTTTCATAATAAGTATGATTTCTCTTGAAACAATTTTTTGGAAAATAGGTTTTTCAAGTCCAGTAGCAGTTATAGCTCTTTCCGGTATTAAATGGGGTGGGGGTGACTTCTTTCCTATTTGAAGTAGTGTGGAATGTCAACATCTTGATTATGGGATTATTTTCGCTTCAAGTTATATGTGATATCCATTTTAGTCGTTGAAGGTCCTCAAGTGAAGTGGCTTCTGATATTCTGGTTTCTACAACTCTTTGTGATTCTGTAGCACCAGTCCACAAGGTTCGAAGGAGTGTGGCCTTCACCAAGTCCCATAGGCTTCACTTGCTCAAAACCATTTTAAACCGGTTGTATGGAACGGAGTTTCGATATTTCTGGCGCTTTGCATGGTATCCATATGAAAGTCTTGATCTGATGAGGCTATTTAAGAACTTGACTCGAGTTTTCACGTTAATGCTTTAGTTTTGTAGCTGTGTTGGCTGAAAACTACCTAGAGTTTATTCTATGTTCGATTTTCCTATCACCTATATTAAATGTGTAAATCCATACATTTGAAGTGTTTAGTATTTACTAAATCCATATTCTGAATATTAATGATGGATTTTGGTTAGGTGCCATCACTGCTTTTATTCCAGTTCGAGGTCATGGTTTATGTTTTGGAAAGGTCTGAAACCTATTTTTTGGAACACTTGGTAGAAGATTTTGATTTTCTTGTCAAGACCATTCCTATACCATCTATGAATAACTATGTTCCCAGCATAGCCCCCACTATCTATTGGCCTCGGGAGAGAAAGCAAGATTGTCGATAGATTCGTTTAAGATGTGGTACAGAATGATCAAACATATTTTTAAAAGTATTATGTCTCTTCAGGATGTAAGCAACAGTGGCATTTCACTGATTTCGTTTCTTTATTCTGTGAACTGCCTTGACTTCCTGGGAAAAGGACAGTGCTTTGATTTTCCTTGGCTTCACCACGGTTTTGAATTCAGTGCAGTCCTTCTCCTAGACTGGCTGATAGCCAAAGCTAGAGAGTCGAGTTTTCATGGCTATTTAACACATAGCTGGAATTGGAAGCAGTGGATTCATACATTTCCTCGAGGTATTTTTATGAAAATGAACGCATCAAAGCGGAGAGTGGAACTCTGCTACATTACCTGCACATCCAATTAATGCCAATTTTATTTTTTGGAACCTCCATAGTATTTTCCCCCGACCTTACGACACATTTAATCTATTCTGCATATTCCACGATCAAAGAAGTTTGATTCCACAAGGAATATTTTGGTCTTTTATCTTATCGGAACCGCTGACTCGTGAGGAGGGTTGCATCTTTTTTCTTCTTAGAAGAATCCATTTAAGATAAGATGTTGAAGTCCCACTTGGATGCTTTTTTTTTTTTTTTTTTAATAAATTCATTTTATTGACACTATTTACACTTGGACTATTTACATCTGGACTATTTACATCTGAACTATTGTCCACATTTTTGTTGTTGGTCATTGAGGTCACCAGTCTTCCTCTGCTGTACGTCAATCCTTTGTTGTTGTTGTTATAAGGTTTCGACCGTTGTACCGTCCAGCCATCATCTACATACACCAGATGAAGGCCAGATGGCACAAAGGCCGAAATCTCGTGATAACAACAAATATATGGACAATATTCTGCATGTAAATAGTGTAAATAATGATAACGGCATATACCAGAAATTCAGACAGAAATCATTTTACAGTTGAAATGGCTAACCATAAGTTCTATGCTAACAGCTTATTTTCTCGCACTTGTGGAATTCTCTTCTGGCTTCTTGCTTTCCAGCCAACTTAGATCTTCAAAAATTTAATGCAGTGTTAATTGTAGCCTTCTGCGTGTTAGTGGCTTGTTTGGTATGAAATGATTAAATTATTTTTTTTACATCGTCAGTGACTATCAACAACAGAGAGACAGGAGGGTAAACGTTAAACAATGACTGCTTCCCTAAAAGCTGACATGGAATCCATTTTCTAAGCTTGACATTTTTTTTCAGAGGCTTGTAAACAATGAAATTGAGTTTACGATGCGATTGTCATATCTACCTACTACATCAGTTTATTGACTACAACTTAATTTCAAGATGTACCTACCGGAACAGTTTGGTGACCATGTGCAATTTCACTATGTACTTACAGGATCAGTTTGGTGACCACAACTTAATTTCAAGATGTACCTACTGGAACGATTTGGTGACCACGTCGCGATTTCAATATGTACCTACTGCTTCAGTTTGATGACCACAACTTAATTTCGATATGTACCTCCCGGAACAATTTGGTGACCACAACTTAATTTCAACATGTACCTATCGGGACAATTTGGTGACCACGTCGCGATTTCAATATGTACCTACCGCATCAGTTTGATGACCGCAGCTTAATTTCAATATGTACCTTTCGGAACAATTTTGATATGTACCTACCAGAACAATTTAGTGACCCCGTCGCCATTCCACTAAGTACCTACCGCATCAGTTTGATGATCGCAACTTAATTTCAATATATACCTACCGGAATAATTTTGTGACCCCAACTTAATTTCAGTATGTACCTACTAGAACAGTTTGGTGTTCACGATGCTATTTCAGTATGCTCTAATCGCAACACACTCATAGTAGTGTACCATATGTGTATGCAATTATTTCAACATGGTAAAAAAAAGTTAAGTTCAAGACGCACATGTGTTTCCTTTGGTTTAATTAGAGCCATTTGAGAGGGTCAGATCTTGGACATCCATTCATACTGGAAGGAACTCAGGGTCTGAACATTGACGATGAAGATATAGTGAACACCTGCCAGACATATTCGAAGTTAGAATATATTTGTTGCCTGGGCGACGTCAAATGTTATGTGTTTCTTCCGGTGTTTAAACCCAGGTAAAAGTTAAAATTTCTAATACTGATGCTGAAACGAGGCAGAACCTCCCCACTTAAATAATAAGGCGAAACATAATCTTCCTACCTACTTTTCCTCAAAATATGGCTTTGTGCCCTAACCTTAGTACCATATCAATATCACCATTAGAAGCCGATGGTGGTGGTGGTGGGGGGGGGGCGTAAAGAACTCTGAAAGAGGCAACATTATTTCTATCGCCCCTCCCCCCCCCACTTGAACGGCCGACCTCAACAGAAGCTTTCAAATCCTGTTACCTCTTTGTTTTGTGTATCAGCCACTGAGGTGTCGGTTTTCTTTATGGCCGACCAAAGATCCAAAGGTATTCGCTTGACTAAACATCTGAAAAGTCAGTATCAAAAGAGAAAAGGTTTCTCTTTAAGGTCGAATAGGGAGAAGCTAGTGTGAGTCAAAGAATACATTCACAAGCCTATCATCTTGTCTCCCAAACAAAGCAGAGCGTTATCTTCTTAATACATAAACACACACGTACACGTACACATGATTATAGGTGCATGTATTATAAAGATAATATACATGCACATATATGTGTGTATTTATATATTTGAATCTATCTACGAGGATGTGTTTTCTAAAGTAATGGATTTTTATTCATCAATCCAACAGGGTTTTTTTTTTATCACTTTAAACGTTTTATTTTTAGAGCATACTCATACTACTTTGAGTAGACACCAGGGAAGTTGGCTCGAATCCTGCCAGAGAGCCGATATTTTTCCTTAATAAGATTTCTCGAATATTCAGGACCGAAGACGAAAATGAATAAATATACAGCTTAATAAATAAACAGAGCGTCTTCTCAAATACGGGCATCCCTAAAAAATAAATAAAATTTGTCGGATTAATTATTAAAAAATTCATTACTTTCCTTAGACACACACATATATATATGTATATATATATATAAGAAATGTGCGAGACACGAAAGGGTGGTTAAGAATATATATATATATATATATATATATATATATATATATATATATATATATATATATGCGAGTGTGTGTGTGTGTGCGTATTTATGCATGTAATATAATTTTTCTCCACACACACACACATATATATATATATATATACAGATATTGCTTATTTTTTCTGCGATGTTTGTACACGCACCTATTTTTTTCTTAGGTATATATGAGTGCTCTTCTTTTTTAAATTGTTTTACAACATCATTTTAATTCTTAATTCTTATACTTTGATACTCATATATTCGTATATGTATGTATGCCAGTATGCATACATACAAACACAAACGTACACACACACACACACACATACACACACACACACATATATATATATATATATATATATATATATATATATATATATAGAACAAATCAGATCATATCATGAAGCTTTAATAAAAGTGAAACATGTTTGATAAACGTTCCTATTTCTTCTTTATCTTATTCTGTCGGATTCCGATCTTGATCTGAATTTGACCCCAATTTTCTATATATATATATATATATATATATATATATATATATATATATATATATATATATATATATATATATGCTGATACCCCCTACGAAACTATGGAGTCGGGATGCTGAAGGTAACATCAATCAGCTACTTTTACTTATATATATATATATATATATATATATATATATATATATATATATATATATATATGTATGTATATTAACGTACCATATGATATTTACATAAATTTTATTCAGTAATAAAGGAAGCCAACAAATTCAAAAGAGAATTTCAAGTGCGTGAAGAAGTGCAAGTAAACCATAATACATCTACTGCAGCGGCAAAGAATGTAAAAAAGAAAGCAAATGCAATCTTCGAAATGCAAAAATGATGGCAAGATAAGCCTCTTCACAGTCAATACTCTGGCCGTACTAAACAAGCTGATGTAGACAAGCCCCATGTCCATCAGTGATTACATAGTACAGGATTAAAAGTGGAAACTGTAGGTTTTATTTTTGCTAACTAGAAATTACCAAGCACACATACTGAACAATTGTTTTAACCCGAAATTCAGATTCTGTTTTTAATAACCAGAAACGATTGACCATTTTGTATCAGGTTGCACAGTGTTTAGAACCACTGAATATAAAACCCGGCATGACAGAGTGGGCCAATATCTGCATTGGAAAATATGCAACTTTTACGGGGAGGAAACTGCGTGAAACTCGTATAAACATTGCACAAATCCGTTTACAGTGATAGGAGCTGTAACAATTTTATGGGATTTTACAATACACACGGCAGAACAATCAAAGGTAATCGCCCAGACATCGTGATCAAAGACCACAAAAACAGAATCAGTCAGTCAATTATGTGCCATACGTGATACACGCTTAGGCGATCATGTATCTTTCGATACATGACTGACGAGGCAGAATTTTTCCTGCAGTAGGTTGCCATTTCTCTCTGCGGTAGACCGGTTGCCATCCAAGGCCGGTCTGTCCTGCTATTTACCCATAGCTGGAGGGTGGGGAGAAGAGGATTCATACCTTTCCCAAGGCTATTAGCACGTAAGGGAAGAATATGTTTTCTTATTGACATGGCGGTCCCTGCAGTTTGTAATCTATCTTTGTGAAGATCTTCAAAAAAACTATCAAAATTCAAGGATTTTGAAGTGGAAATCTAAAAAGTGTGACACAGGAGGACATCTGTAATTCCAGTTGTAGTTGGAGCACTCAGATTGATTGGAAAAATTTCCGATAGACTCATCGAAGGGATTCCTTGTAGCCGATGCCTTAAAGAAATACAAAAAAATGTACTCACAAATACAGTTCATACATTACTGAAGAGCTTTATCCATGTAAAATATGTGCGATCATAGATTTAATTTTTTTTTTTTTTTTTTTTTTACAAAAATGATCAGTGGAAAATATGAAACCACATCTGACCTTTTGTCTCCGGTTGGGACCCGGATGGAAATGTGCATATAACAAAAATCAAAGGAAATAATAATAATAAAGTTGGTCATGTGAAGGACCATCATGGCTGTTTTGTTGAGTGATTTTTATTTTTTTCTTTTCTTTTTAATTTATAAGATGAGGCGATCAAAGCGACTTGGGAGTCACATCTAGATATTTGGAAACCAGAAGTCGTCTACCTGTTTATCCACCTGTAAATCTGTTCCCGGTCCCAGAAAGTCGAGATATGGCGCAGACCAGTCGGTCGGTTTCCTTCTGCGCGCCTTTCTTCTAACCGGTGGCATATTTACGCTGTCCCGTTTTGTCATGTTATGCATCGGTTGTCTCCCTTGATGTATAAAAATAATTTTCGTTCAAAGGCAGGTCTACTACTTATCTCCCGTGACGGGCACGGAGGTTCCGGCTTCAGCTCGTTAGAGGTCATGTTCTGCTTTTATCAAAGCTGGTCACCACATCGCTCATATTTGGCTGTGCTGCATGTGCCTGGTATTCTCTTCTTATCAGACTTGCTGTCATGATGAGTATATTGGGATTCGTGTATTTGTAACCGGGCCTCACTTTGTTAGCTCGCCGCTCTCTCTCAATAATAATAATAATAATAATAATAATAATAATAATAATCGTAATGAAAAAGAGAGAGAATTCACGGAAAAAATGCCAACAGCACTTGTTTTTTAGAATAACTAAAGAGAAAGGACTCTTACTTCAAAAGTGTTTTTCAGATTCTTCAGACAAATGTCTACCCGTTTGTTATTTTTGTAAGATCACTATATTTACATAGGCCGGTTCTTCGATAATCTTCAATCGTAGTGTGATGTCAGTCCGTCAAAAAGTAAATAACATTATTTCCCGTCTTGGAAGTGTTGCTACACAGTACTGATTAACAGACTGCGTCTTCCATGCCGTCAATAATGTGTCTAACCTTTCGAATCACAAGTTCGTCCCGATAGCAAATCAGAACACTTGACACTTTATAGGGATTCAACAGTAAACGAGAGCTCACTAACGACGTATTACGACTCCTTCGTCAGGTTAGTGGATACGATATTCCGTGGGCGCTAAGGACTACATATAAAATTATGCTCGTAATAACTAATAAGAATCCGAGACTAATTTTTTTAAATGTAAAATAACTGTTCGGCAATGCGAACCCGCAAAAAAAAACAAAAAAAAAAAAACAAAACACAAAAAAACTGTGTGCAAAAAGGACGGCTTTTCCCTTGACACCGCTATTATTTTGTACTACCTCCACCTCCACGACACCAATCTTTTATTTACAAGATTATAAAAATATATGAAAGCAAGTACAATATCATATTTATTTAACTTTAATAAAGATTATAAAATTTACCATATTATAAAGATATAAATGTGAATAGATATCTTTTTATTCAAAAATTAAAAAATTGTCCTCATTTTTATTGCCATATTCACGACGTTTCGGTCGTTGTACGCTCCGGCCTACTTCAGGTGATTAGAATATTGAACTGAACCCTTTATTTCGTCCACCGGGGTAGATTCTTCTAGTTCTGCGTGTTCAGTTTAAAATTCCAATCACCTGAAGAAGGCCGGAGCATACAAAAGCCGAAACGTTGTGCATATGGCAACAGAGATGAGGACATCAGCCCAAACAATGTAAATAGTGCAATATTTACTATTTACCAATATCTGTCTATATCTCTGAGATGAGGTATTATGATTACTTTATTCGGACTGTTATCTTTATCTTCATTGCCATATTCACAACGTTTCGGCCGTTGTACGCTCCGACTTTCTTCAGGTGATAAGCATTTCGAAACGAACCCTTTATTTCGTCCACCGGGGTACATTGTTCTACTTCTATTAGTCATACCTCTTCCAGGTGTCTCAGTTATTTCCCTTTAACTCAATTCTCCAAGTTTTGGTTCACCACTGCTGTGGCCTGGTATTGAACTCACAACACTGGATCTAACCAACGTCTTTATCCATTGGGCCATATGTCTTCAAAGACACATGGCCCATATGTGACTAGACCCAATCAAGGACACATGATCCAGTGTAAAATGTCACATCTACTGGGCTCGGTTCGAAATTCCAATCACCTGAAAACGGTCGGAGCGTACAACGGCCGAAACGTTGGGGATATAGCAATGAAGATGAGGATGACAGTCCGCATAATGTAAATAATCCAAGTACTATTTACCATTTTATAAATAACTATGAAAATAACTTTTACTCATAATTTAAAAAAAATATCAATGAATTATAAAACAGTTTTATTAAAATCTTTATCATCGCTTTTTAAAGCAATAAGCTTTGCTGAGAAAGTGAATATTTTAATGATTTAGTAAATTTTTATAAATTCACAAATAAAAAAATGTTTTCATATTTATTCTTTTATAAATTGATAAATGATAAATATTGCATTGTATTAGAATTTTTTTTAGAATGTTGTAAATATAAAAATATTCTCGTAAATAAAAAATCTAATAAATAAATAAATTGTTTAATATTTCTTATAGTAAATTCTTAAGAATAAAGGAAATGTATAAATCCACTTTCATATGTTTGGTTTTATTAAAATTCTAATAATCACTTTTTAAAACAATAAACTTCGTCGAAGGAGAGAAGGTAGTTAAAATAATAACGGTGTCAAGGGAAAAACTGTTCTTTTGACGCACCGTTTTATAGTGGGCACGAAGATTAATCTTTGCCAACTGTACATTCATTTTTGGACTCCGCCAAATTAACGTCGCCCTTAGCGGGTATGTGGTTACATGGATTTCAATCGAACGTTCGATCTTCTCGCAAAAGGACTATCTCTTATCCTCGTCTGTCATGCGTTTATACAAATTCATGTCATCCTGTTGTCTTGCATGCTCATATCCCAAGTTTAACTGGATTAACTTCCTGTTTGTATCGGCGAACCCACCGATATTCTTTGAGGCCCGATTTTTCATTGGTTGCTATGAGGTTACCTTCTAGGTCAACCCACTGAGGTAGCCAGCTCTTTTGACACTCAGATGTGACACCGAGTACAAAGCTTGATATATATTAGGGAGAACTCAGTACGTACTGAGGTCATCAAAGGTTCCTGATGGGCATGTAAATTCAATTCAGTTCCCTGATATTTCATCACGTGAATATTGTGCTAAGTAAATTAAGCTTTACATGGCGTCTCTCCGAAAATAATTCTGCCATTTGATATTAACGAAACAAAGAAAATATGACTGAACTGCCATGTAATATCTATTTTTCTATATGGCGGAGAATGTTGGACAATTTCGTCACAGGAGAGCAGACTTGAATCGACGGATGCGGAGAATACTATGGACGGAACATGTGAACAACAAGGAAAAATAAGAAATACATCGGGCTGATACTTACTGTTAGAAAGAGAGAGCCTGCATTTCTAGGATAAGGAAAGAGAGCTTCGAGAATGTAACGCATACAAAATAGGCTAGAGAAACACTTACACTCATGTGCAAATTAATTGAAACATTCGCTTTAGTTTCCTTTCTTTCCTCATATGGTCAGTTTTAGACCCATTGGAGTGACAGGTTGTAATCAATTTCTATTTTTCCTCAGATTAGGTCATTTGCAGTGC
Organism: Acanthosepion lycidas; assembly: GCA_963932145.1. NCBI lineage: Eukaryota > Metazoa > Mollusca > Cephalopoda > Sepiida > Sepiidae > Acanthosepion > Acanthosepion lycidas. The sequence continues at coordinate 56,652,985 of OZ010596.1, read as the reverse complement.
TGTACAGTAATATGACTCTATTTTCAGGATGTATGATGAAATCTGGCCTTGAAAAATATTGTGTCATCCGTGATTGCATCAGATTTTTTATCACGCCCAGATACAGTCTCGACTGTCGATTATTTGGCCTACGGCCATTGTCAGCAACGGACGTTACCCTAAGGAAGCATGGAACACACTGGCAAGCCTTACCAGTGAGCAAATCAAAATACTATAGAATGGCCCGGAAGCTCTCCTGATTTAAATCCAATCGAGAATCTGTAGTCAATCTGCAAGGAACGACTTCGTGGAATAGACATACGAAGTACTAACATGTGCACTATTTATGTTTCCTTGGAAAAATGTAAATAATAACAGAATTATTCGTTTTGTTTAAATTAATTTGCACAAGTATGTGTGTGTGTGTATATATATATTTTAAGATATTTTTATGTTTATACATTATTTTTATAGATACAAATAAGTAAATGCTCTGTTTATAATAAACAGTATTAAACAACATTTACCGGCTTGAATGTCCGAGAAATTTTCGCAGAAAATATTCGTCCTCCGACAGGATTCGAACCTGTATCCTATACGGAACCTTAGCTGGAAGTGCCTTTACCGATTTGACCATGAAGGAGCGTTCGGTTAGCAAGGTCGAATTTACTGTATTTAAACTTCAAACTTCCATGAATCTCTCACGTACATTCATATCTGCTCATGGCGTATCAAATATAAACAAATGACGTCACACATTATGAAATGGACAAAGTCTGACAATTATTTTAAGATATTTTATGTTTATACATTCTTTTTATAGATACAAATATTTAAGTAAATGCTCTGTTTATAATAAACAGTATTAAACAATATTTACCGGCCTGAATGTATAAGCTAGAGAAACACTTAAGGAATTTGTGTTAATACAGAGTAGAATAAAGATAAAGGAGATGTTCAGAAGGTAGCAGTTAATTAAAAAAAATGAGAGGTTGTGGAGAACTATGATCGTGCACGTTCTGAACGGACATATTGCACAAAAGGAGGAGGGGAGGTAATAATGCTTTAGTCCGCTTCAAAGTACACCTCTTAGAACTTCGCACACTTATACCAGCGTCTCATGTTTTATAAAACAAAGTCTGCAAATTCCTCTTTTGGGACAACCACGAGATGCCTTGAACAATTCACCTTAACTCTAGAGTTTTAATATTGTGGAGAGTCATGACCGTCAACGTCACAAAAGGACACGGCACATAGAGGAAGAATAACCCAAAAGAAGCATTTAGCATGAGAAATTTTACTGATTTGTAGTGGGTTTTCAAATCGAAACATCTACAGGCTTGTGCGAAAGTTATGTCACCCCTACATCATATAATTGGTATTTAAAAGTTAATCTTTTCATATAATTTTATTAACGCTCTGTTTATATATATATATATATATATATATATATATATATATATATATATATATATATGTGTGTGTGTATTTTTAATTTATTTTGTTTAAACGTTATTTTTGATGGACTGACGAAGTAGAAAAAAATATGCATCCTCCGGCAGGACGTATATTTTTCTGACAAGATTTCTCGAAACAGACAGACCGGTAGATATAATTGGATAAAAAATACTGTATAAAAAAACAGTGCTTCTACTCAAATATGAGTATCCATATAAAATAACGTTTAAACAAAATGAATTGAAAATACAAATATGTCGGATTTAATCCATTTCCTATATATATATATATATATATATATATGTATATATATATATATATATATATATATATATATATATATGTATATATATATATATATATATATATATATATATATATATGTATATATATATATATATATATATATATATATATATATATATATGACGTCACACGTTATGAAATAGATAAAGTCAGACAATTATTTTAAGATATTTTTATGTTTATACATTCTTTTTTATAGATACAAATATTTAAGTAAATGCTCTGTTTATAATAAACATTATTAACATTTACCGGCCTGAATGGATTTGGATACGCATCGAGCAGATATGAATGTACGTGAGAAAATCATGGAAAATTGTAGTTTAAAAGCAGTAAAATCGACCTTGCTAACCGAAACGATCCTCTGTGGCTCAATCAGTAAAAGCACGTCAAGCTATATCCGTATAGGATACAGGTTTGATTCCTGTTGGAGGACGCATATTTTCTGTGATAATTTCTCGGACAGGCTGGTAAATGTTGTTAATACTGTTTATTATAAACAGAGCATTTACTTAAATATTTGTATCTATAAAAAAATGTATAAACATAAGGAAACAGAGAGGATGGATTTGTGTGGATGGATAGCAAGGAGGGAGGATAAAGAGTTGTTTAGCACTACAAGAGTTGTGGAGAGTCATAGCGCTACGGTAGTTGTGGAGAGTCATGATCGTCAACGTCCTGAATGATGATTATGATGATGATTATGATGCTAGTTTTATGTGTATTTGTGTATATATGTGTGTTTTCTCGTTGGTCGGTTAATTACACGTCTAAGCTCTCTGTTCAATTCAACTCGTCTTCCCAACCGCTTTCTCCGGAAGTCGCAGTCCAAGTTGAACGCTATCAACATTCACGTCCTTATCCGTTGTCACCGGATGTTCGACATTTTAAAGCCTGTTTAAAAACTATCTATCTACTCCCAAAGGAAGGGGATTTAAGCAGAAGCGATTTTTTTTTATTTTACCCTTGATTTTATACATTAATTTTTGTTTGTTATTTCAACCAGTGCCCTCGTTTTTATTCCCTTCTTTGTATTTGCCGTACGTCGACCAAACCAAATCAAGTTTACAGGAATTGAGGAATTAGACCGAAATTTGGAGACATGCAAGATCAAAGTAGCGACAAGATTAGCCATTCATTCCATTTGCGTATCGAAAGGTTTTTACAAACAGAAAACTAACTCCAAAAATGGCGTAGCCTCTTTTGTTTTTTTTTAATTCTTGTTCTTCTTCTACTTCTTCTTCTTCTATGCGTCGTGTTCCTTCAGGACGTGTGCGATCTTGGCTCTCCACCATTACCTGTCGTTTGTGGCCCTTAATAAAATTTGTCTTCTTGCTCTATTCCTTCATCCATTCATATAAATCGTTTCGTAGGTTATGCGTTGCTTCCTTCTGTCTATCTTGCCTTCAATACTATTAGGGGAAACTAAATTTCCCTCCCTATAAAGGACGATAAATCAAAGTACAATAGAGTTACTTCCCTTGACTGGATGAAGAACGCGGGGCTTATGAATTCAACATGGCGACAAACTGACAAGCACGTGGAATTTGGGATTTCAATCCAAACAAATCCTTGCTGTTCTCAGACAATAAAAGAATAAAATTTGTTTTATTATGTGTTAAAATACACTTGTCTTTTATTTTCATTCGTGTTTGTTCATCTCAACAGCCTGGGATATAACAAATACGTCCTTTGAGTGTCATATTTTCCAAACTCTCTTTCCTCATTATATGGCTTGAAATTTCATTTGTCTCTTTCTGATGCTATGTATAAATATACTTTTTATTTCCATTTTCTCTAAAAACATCATTGCTCACATGTTCGGTCTATGGTATTCTCATCATCCTTCTGTTTCTCAATTCTCTTCCACGTCTTTGATGAGATTGTTCAGCATTCACTGACATATCGGACGACTGATGTTTAAATAGTTACATGTTCATAATGAAATTTTCCTGTTTCTTAATGCGTTGCTTAGCTTTTGGAAGGCATCATTCGCTATCCCAATGCGCTTTCGGATTGCATAGACACTCTCATTAGATTCCTTTTTAATCTGTGAATTAACTTCTTCGGAAAAATGGAGTATTAATCCTTTACTTGTCTACTGTTTTGAATTCAGAATTGCTCTTTTTCAAGAACGACTATCATGGAGCGAAGGGACGTAGAGTCATGCCTTTCCTAAGGGTATTAGTGCGAAAGTGAAAAGTGATACACTCAGTGGGGATTTGAACTCAGACCGCCGATTTCACTTTTCAAAGCCAGTAACCGTTTGGCTACCTGAGCCAATTTTAAGATAGCTTATGATAATGAGTATTGTCAGATATGTGATCGGTAGTGGCTGAGATAGTTGCGTATTTCTCAGTAATGTCTTTGGTTGGTGTTCAAACCCGGGTTTGCGATTGTCGATTTGCAAGACAGATATTTCTGACTTTGAAGATTAGTGCAATACAATCTTTTTAACACCATTTGAAATAAAATGTCAGCTTATCAAATCTCCAAGGATTTGTCCACTAGTTCAGTTGTCTACTTCGTTCCCTGCTCAAGAACTGACTTTCTTATGGCTGCTCAGCTAAAACAGTCAATGTTATGAAAATATAGTCACTCTTCGTTTCAAGACTTCAAATGCCCACTGTTTTTTTTCTGTTGAATGATGATGAGCTCAAGAAGTGACTTTCTCGTGGCTGCTCAGCTATAATAGCCTATGTAATAAAGATAAAGCCACTCCTCGCCTAACGATTTATCTGTTTAACGGTCCCGGATTTATTTCCAGCTATAAAATCTGATAAAAAGAACAGACAGTAGTGTAGTTTGTACGATAACTCTGCTTGTGATTTTTTTCTGTTCCTTCAAATTGAATCCAGGAAAATGAAAAAAGTGAAGAATAAACAAAAATTTATTTGCACTGTTTTTACAGTATGCAAAAGAAAGTAATGTACAGAGTACAAAACTAATTTGCGAATTTATTTATAACGTTTACTGTTCAGTACCCTACCGGACTGTATAAACATTTGGAAATAAATTAGAAATGTTACAAATGTTGCAAAGAGGTCATTAAAGTTATCTGTAGTTGATCACACTCTTAATGTGTCTGAAATGGTGTTCAGGTACAGCTTCTCATTTAGTGACCAACTTGTTTAGCGAAAAGGTCGTTGGAATGGAATCAGGTCGTAAAGTGACGTGTGGCTTTTCTTTACTACTGTTCCTAGATTGCTTTTGACGCACCCTGCCGCACCTGATTCCTTGCACCATAGACGATTTTCATTTACACGCCTCAGCGCTCGGACATATCAGCCTCTTGGCCCAGGTTAACCAGAAAGAGACGCAGCCTTTTGCTATCCTTCATTAGTAAATTGTGCGATCACCTGGTTGACAGTTGCAAAAAGGAATTTATAACTATTTGCTGCTGGACCATTTCAGCTTCGGACAATACCTTCCATTCCCAACATATACCATTTTGGAATCAGGCCGACTCCATGAGCAAATTAAAAACATTCCGGGTCAGATCCGGATCCGCAATCCTGAAATTTTGGATTCCTAAGTTTTCATTACTGCGATTGTTTTCGAATTCCGCAATCTTGGCTTCTACTGATAAAAGTAATTAAAAGGACACAACTTTATAACTTTCAATAGCTCGTGTTCAAATGAAAACAATACTGTTCTCAAATTAGTGTTTCAAGATAAAAATGTCCGTATTTTCAACTTTATTCCAAGAAGCCGTAGCACAACATATCATACCATTTTGGAATCAGGAAGACACCGTGAGCAAATTAAAAACATTCCGGGTCGGACTAGGACCCGCAAACCTGAAAAATTGGATTCCCAAATTTTCATGATTGCCACTGTTTTCGGCGATTTTTACGTGATTTTTTCGACGAATTTTTTCTACGATAACAATTTTTATAACTTGGAAATAAATTTGAGAGTAATCGAAATTAATTATGAAATCCAGTGGAAGTCACCAATGATATAAAAATAATTGTTTGTACCGAAAATAAAGACCTACGTACATCAAATTGTCCTTAAATCAAGCGGCGGCAGAAGAATTATCGTTGAACATTTAAAAGATAACCTTAAATATGAATGCAATACTTAAATGCAGCTATTAATTTTGAGTTCTGTAGTTTATTGTTTCCTATCGCTTCTACTCCGCCCTAGCTATTTTGATGAAGGCCAAATCAAGAGACATGCGCAGGAGCTAGTTTAATTGCTGCCCGATAGAAAATAAAAGTAGGCAGGTGTTGATAACATTTGTTTATCAGAGGTATTTAATATGTCGGTAATATTTGTTTCTCTCTTCAATTCTTAATGCTGCCTATAAATTTTTTTATTTTCATAGTTTATTAATATATAGAAGTATAATAAAGTCATATCGACGGTAGATTAATAAACGTTTTAAAATGTATTTACTGGTGTTGTTAGCTCCTTTCTCCGAAAATTTGAAAATAAGTTTTGAAACGGAAGTGTGGAAAATAAACGCGCAATGGCTAAACATCCGGTTCATTTCTATTCTTTAATATTGTGAAAAATTAAATATTTTTAGTAAAATATATGATATAACGGAATATGCATACACCTGTGTTCTCCCTCATTGGAATATGATTGGCTGGTGTCCGTCATAAATACAGACGGATGTGTAGGTACGACAGAGTCTAAGTCTATGACGACGCCCATTGAACTACGCCATTGGCTATCATATTGGTCTACACCTATTATTGCGGCTACGACGAGTACCAGTCGATTACTGCTACCGTGTACTTGGTTACAGTAGCCAAACCCACTTAGCTACTTCGATCAAATATATCCCTTTCCGGGACATATCAATATGAAATTGAGATTTTAATGGATAATATGGTGCATCTTTTCAAAAAAAAAAAAAAATTACATATGAATGGCCATAATTCGGGGTCCTATTATATTCAAGAATGTAATTTATTCCCTATGCTAGCTTCAGAAACACCTCTCGGTAATCAATTTTTAACATACAACGTGTGTTAGCATGTGCGATACCCTGTCTTCATCAGCGGCCGACCAAGGCTGATATCACGGTTTCGGTGGCTATGGCGGGACCGCCACCCCTGGCGCCACCAGCAGTGTTTGCCACCAGGCAGGGTATGAAGATAAATTAACTAATTTTTCCTTTAAGTAAAATCTATCTGCAATGAAAGTTTCTTGAACGCGTTTGCCGTTATTGACGCGCTCGTAAAAGTCGACGACGCAAATATCTCACTTGCGCATGTTAGGTCGTGATGTTGCGCGCATTTTATTTGCTTGTTTTGATCTCGACCAAATCCAACATGGCGCGTGTTGAACAGTTTTTTGAAGGCGATGCGAAACGCTTTTCAACCAACGGCCAGTGATGCCTATTTTTGAAAGGAAGGAAATGATTCGAATGTCCCAGAAACCCACGACATCCAATCTCAATAGGCATCACGTGACACGTCCAACCATTTTCCATACATTCGGCACGCAGTATATACTAATGTCGTATTATACACGAGAAAATACGGTATATTTCATATTAATCCATGGCACGGTAGGCATTAATAGGTTATAGGTAGAAACCTATAATTAATACCGGACTTTTATAAATCTATAATTAATATCGATTTTTTTAATAGTGAGTTTTATTGTAGGTATTAATGACAAGGATTAATATGTCGTTAAATTCACCAACTTAAAGAGGGCTTGGGGAATTTATCACTCACAGGACATATTGAAGGAAAGACGGACAGAGAGAAACTGTGAGTAACCTACATAAGGATCTTAAGAGAGAGAGGGATGGTGTAAAGACTAACCTTACTCAGAGCTACAAAGGAAAGGCTGTGGAGAGCCATGGTCACACGTACTGAAGAAACAGGGCACATAGAAGAGGGGGAAGAAAAAGAACCTGTCTCATGAAGTTCGCTAAATATCGATCAGTCAGTTATGTGCCATGCGTGATACACGCTTAGGCGATCATGTATATTTCGATACATGATTGACAAGGCAGATTTTTTTGCCGCAGTAGGTTGCCATTTCATTCTGCAGTAGACCAGTTGCCATCCAAGGCTATAGAAATTCAGTCTGTTCTGCTATTCATCCATAGCACGGTGGAGTAATGGATAGCGACTCGGATTGAGGAATCGGAGAGCCGAATTTCGAATTCCAGTCGAATTCATTACATTCACTTACGTGCTAATACCCTTGAGAAAGGTATGAATCCTTTTCTTCTTTCCCCAGCTATGAGTAAATAGACCTGGTTCTATAGCCTTGGATGGCAAGTGGATTACTGCAGAAAGAAATGGCAACCTACTGTGGGGAAAAATCTTCCTCGTCAGTCATGTAACGAAAGATACTTGATAGCCTAAGCCTGTATCACGCATGGCACAAATATCGATACATTCATGATTTTGATCTTCACTAGGTGACCTTAAATTTGGGCCTTGTGCCAGTATGAGGCGAACTAAGTAAATCCTTTTTAAATAACTTTTTGCTTTCTGCTTTAAATTAAATTTTTCTCCTGGGGGAAGTATTTAAATTTATTCCGGGCATAAAATGAAGTCGAGAATTCAAATAAATTCTTTTGAAAAGAGTTAAGAGCGGGAAGAGATGCATAGAGAGAGGGAGAGAGAGAGAGAGAGAGAGAGAGAGAGGTGGGTGGGTGGTTGGATGGAAGCAAACTGGGACATTTTCAACATCCAACTTGCCCGTAAATTTTCTGAATGTTGGATATCAGATTTTTCCTGTAGCCTGCAGATATTTAGAGAAAAAGTGTGGAAAGACATAGCCACTTTGCCTGTTACATCATGGAGAAACATCTGAAGAAAACGGCTTTAAAATTGCCATTCTAATCTTGTGCAAACAGGATTGATGACGGAAAGCGTTCGTTAATTTGTTTAGTCTAATTTCGACCAATTCCCGACTGTAGTTAGCACAATCCTCACGAGCTTTATCCACTATTTCACCCTTGCCTCAAACTAAGCAGAATAAATTTCTTTAATCACGTGCAGTTTTATCTAAGAAATTACCTTTCTTTCTTTCATTCTTTCTTTACTGACGTCTCTTCTTTTTTGCTACTAGATCTATTTTATTTCATTTGCTTCTTTCTTTCTTTCTTTCTTTCTTTTTTCCTTTCTTTCTTTCTTTCTTTCTTTCTTTCTTTCTTTCTTTCTTTCTTTGCCGCTGTATTTTTCTTTCTTTCTTTCTTTTTTGCAGCTGTCTCTTCATTCTTTGCTACGAACTCTTTTTTCTTTCTTTGCTGCTGTCTCTTTTTTGCTATTAACTCTTTTCTTTCTTTCTTTCTTTCTTTCTTTCTTTCTTTCTTTCTTTCTTTCTTTCTTTGCTACTAACTCTTTCTTTCGTTCATTCTTTGCTACTGTTTCTCCTTTCTTTGGTACTGCTTTTTCTTTCATTTGTCTCTTCATTATTTTTTTCTTTCTTTGCCGTCTAACAGTTTCCCTTCATTTGCTATTGCCTCTTCTATCTTTCTTTCTTTCTTTCTTTCTTTCTTTCTTTCTTTCTTTCTTTCTTTCTTTCTTTCTTTCTTTGCTACTGTATCTTTCTTTCTTTCTTTCTTTCTTTCTTTCTTTCTTTCTTTCTTTGCTACTGTATCTTTCTTTCTTTCTTTCTTTCTTTCTTTCTTTCTTTCTTTCTTTCTTTCTTTCTTTCTTTCTTCCAGCAATAACAGTTTAAAACAACAAAGTTACACGCTTGTGACGCCCCAGATACATATTTTAACAAACACATGGACAAGCAGTGGGAACTTGGAACTAAACGGAGCCCCTTCCCCGGGTGTCGACACACGCACCGATATCACTTTCGTACATTAAATTTACGATGTTATTTTTTTCATAAATATCCTTCAAGGTTCGTATCGTACAAAGATAAAAACGAAATAGAATTTGTAAAAAAAAAAAAAAAAAAAGAAAATAAAGAAAAGAAAAAGAAAAGAAAAAGAAAAAGAAAGCATCTCCAGTGAATCGTCGTCGTCACCTACTGCAGTTTAGATATTTGTTTTTGTTTTTCAAATCATTTCATAGCATTTACGCTACTTACCACTATTTTTATACTTAAAATGAAACACAAACACGTACGCAAGTGCTTGCCCCACCAAGTCTTATGTACCAGAAGTGCTTAACCGTAGACGCAGACAAGCGCCATATATGAATTCCGTGCGTGGCGCCCCCTCGTGATGTAACCGCTAGCAAGCAAAGCTGGAGGATAATGAGTTCAATTCTCATCGAGTGCTCCAGAGTGTGTCTTTGGGCTCAAACTAAGTTTAGCGATCATATATTGCACACCAGGAAACAGTTTACGCCCAGGAGAGGAGGGGTACAAAATATCTACAGTTGTTTTCTAAATGTAATTTGAAAATATGGAAAAGTGATTTTTGGAAAGCAGATCTGTTTCTTTCGAACAATATGTTACTTGTAATTAAAAATACCAACAGAATTGAAGACTCTTCACAATCAAACCAAACATTTTCTGCAATCAACATCAAATGAAATACTGCAAATATTTAAGAATGATTTCCTACCAGAAACCTTCACAAAATGCAACCTAGTTTTGGATAAACGAAGCTGGTTTCTGGCCTTTGGGTTGTGTTCGTCTTTAAATTATTCAAAGTCTTTGCCAGTATTCTAGCAAAAAGGTTGTTTTTCTTTGGGCATGTCCAACAGGACATATTCTACATGACATATGTCAAAGGTTAGTAAAAATGCTGCTGATCTTAGGTCAAGTCCAAGAGGACATTTTCAGCACGACCTGTGTCAAAGGTTATAAAAATCCTGCTGATCCTAGGGATTGTTAAAAAAGAACATTTTCAACATGACCTATGTCAACGAAGGTTAGCAAAATGCTGCTGAACTTAAGTCAAGTCCAAGAGGATATTTTCAGCATGACCTATGTCAAAGGTTAGCAAAAATGATGCTTATCTTTGGCCAAGTCCAAGAGAACATTTTCAGCATGACCTGTGTCAAAGGTTATAAAAAAATCCTGCTGATCCTAGGGATGGTTCAAAAGAACGTTTACAATATGAAATTCTAGCAATAAGTTTTTATATAAAAAATTAACAACAATACCTATTTATAGTAAAATTACCAATAATACATCGATCAACATGAAATCTTTCGTGAGATTAATCTATATAATATATTACAAATATTTATCCTTCAAAATATTTAGATTTTGGCATTAAATAAACTCATAGAGGTTGAAATGCCGCTAAACAAAATCAAAGAGCCAAATCACCAACATGAAAGAATTCTTTTATGGTGTTAATCCATATAATATCCTACAATTACTTAAAGAAATCAAACTGTATTCCAAAATATAACTTCAACAAAGCTACAACATAAAACACACATCTCATAACCTCTAGTAATTATGTCCCTACAAACATGTATATGTCGGCATTAAATGACCTAATTGGTTGATATGATGTAAAACAAATATCAGGAAACCATAGACCATCTAATCTCAGGATGTTCTGTACTTGCTCCAAATGAATATAAAAAATCGTCAAGATAGAGTGGGGAAATATTTACACTGAACAATGTGCAAACATTTTAGAAAAGATGTTAATAAACACTGGTATGAACATCACCCAGCATCGGTTACAGGAATAGAAACCATCACAATTCTGTGTACGACGATAAACTATACCCGGCAGCAACGCCTCTGATCGGGAGATTGGAAATTTTGAGGAGCGTGCCCAGGCTCACCCTGACTCAGGGCGGTAGCACATGTTAGGGAAAACAGTGAACCCCAAACAAACACAAAACAATATGAAAGTATAAAAGTACATTTTTATACTGAAATTACCAACAATACATATTTATAGCAAAATGACCAACAATATATTTCATAGTAGAATTACCGAGAATACATTTTATCAGTAGTTGAATGCATGCATTTGCGTTCAAAATATATTTGTTTGAAGTTATAAAATTGTGTTCAAAATATTTAAATTTCGGCTTTAGATAAGCCATAGTGTTGATATGCTGTCAAACAAAATCAGCCTTCACGAAATAACTCTTTCATGACATTAATCCATATAATGTTTCTTAAAGAAATCAGACTATTCCAAAATATAACTTCAACAAAACCGCAACATAAAACTCACATCTCACTGGCTCTAGTAATCATGTCCACACAAACATGCCTATGCACAAAAGCTGAGTATCGTCTACCATGTATTCAACTGCGAAAGCAGAATAACGTATATCATATTTTTATTACTTCAGATCACACAAGAAAATTAAATTTCGGTATCAAATGACCCATAATAAGCGTGTTAATTGCTCTTTCGAGTAGTTTGTAACACATTATTTATCATCTCTCAGTTGCGTCTCTGTCTTTGGGCAGAATGTTCTCAGGGGCAACTCCGTCAAAGGACAGAGTTACAACTGAGGAAAATTATACTGAGAGGTGCCCAGCCCTGGGGAACAGCTGCCCGAGGCCGCATCCTCACATTGCACCAGAGAGGGGGATTGGTGTTCGCACCGAGGTCAGCGCAACCGACAGTTGCGGGGACTGCGGTCAATTTTTGTTCCTAGCCCGGGTATACGTGCTCGGGATCCCCACATTAAACCGACCTTGTGTCAGAACCTAACCTGGTGGAGGATTGGGTAAATACAAAAAAATTGTTATGTCGCTAAACAAACAAATCAATCTTTGTTCGCATACACATATCAGAATTCACGACTTCTACTTTCTGGTCGGAGAGGTAAGTGCCGAACATTTAGAGAGAGAACGAGCTTGTGAATTGGTTCGTAAATGGTTGGTATTATGAGGGATAGCAAAAAGACATATATTACTAAGTGCTAGAAAAGATAGGAAGCTGGGAAGAGCCACGATCGCCCACGTCCTGAGGGAACCTGGCACATAGGAAAAGAACAATTATAGTATAGTGAACATGACGGTGATAATGTTAGTGATAATGATGATTAAATATTCAAGGATTTTTAAAGAGTAAAACAGACAAACACATGAATAAATAATAAATACAAGTGGGGTTCACAAAGAGAGTGGAACCTCGACTGCGGCTGATGCGATAGCGCTCTTTACCAGGGAGCGAATGTAAACTTGTCTGGGTGTCCCACTAGTGTAGCCGTCTGTCAGATGACGCTAAATATTAGTGAATAGTTCTATAACCTTTTGGATTGATGCATTTGGACATTTGTCTGAGTCTAGAAATAAGTACCAACACACACAAGCACAAACAAACAATGAAGGTGCGATGGATAAATTGTCTAAATTCCGCAAAAATCAAAATAATACTGATATCTCATTTTAACAGATATTTTTGCCAAAGTTACAAAAAAATTTCTTGAAATATTAAAAAGTGAATTTATTCAATAAAATCGCCATTAGCTACAACCGCAGCCTCCAGATGACACCTGGATCTCTTACATCTCTTCTGGACGATTTCCTTGTTTAATTTGGTGAATGCTGCCATAATCCTTGCCTTCAGTTCATCTTTGGTCTAACAAGGAGTTTTGTTGTGTCTCGGTCAACTGCGTCCCACACATAATAATCAAGGGGGTTGGCAAGATGACTAGATGTAAGCGGTAATATGGTTGCAGAAATTGTCTGTCAATCATGATTGTGTTTTCTGCTTTTGTGGCGTGGTGCAGAGTCCTGTTGCCCTACATTGGGTCTTCCAGCAGACACCCTTTTTGGCCCAGGGCAGCACTACCACCTGAAGGCACTTGATGTAGGCTTCCGTGTTGAGTCTGAGGCCCTCACCAACAAATTCGGGAGTTCTTTTCTTATCGGAACTATCAGAGTGAGTTTTCCGAGCTGCCGTACTTTCGCATTCATCTTTAAACTCATCCAACTCTTTATGAAATGCTCCGGTACGAATGCCAAGCAGTACATCGTGTTGTTTCCAAATTTCCGGCGGAGTGAATTACGTCATGGTGCTCTTTTTCTCACAGACGGTGGCCAACTAATCCTACTACACTATGCAGTCGAAAAAATCAAAAACAAACAACGCGCATGCGCGAAATTAAAAATATAATATGGCGGTAATTTACCCATCGCACCCTGTATATATATGTGTGTGTGTGCGTGTGTGTATCATAGCAATCTGATTTTTATCGTTTTAATATCCCAGTGAGTAATGCTAAGCCGTAGAATATGTTTTTCTTTGTGTTTCCTTAGCCTCTCTGACATATGTCGAAGAGTTACTTATTAGCAAGGGGACGTCCAGTTACATAACAACTGAATAAACAACATCTGCCTTTCCGAATCACTAAACTGACACATTTCCACTCGCCGTGTGTTGATTTATGGATATCATGATAATTTATCTTGCGTGTACGAAGCAAAGGAGTAGGTGGTGATGGGGGGGGGGATGCGTGCGCAAATTTTTGGAGGCTTCTTCGGTCAAGGGGTGCTTCATTTTTGCCCAGCATTTTCGTATCAGTGAAAACAGTCGGGACAAGAAGACGTTTTACGACCCAACAGAATTCCTGTAGACCGTCCTCCCAAATCTATCAGCGTCGTCCATCTTGAGTGCAAACCGTTGTAGATTAGGCTTTGGAGACATTCAAACTGATTGCGTCCGTTTCGCCTGTATATGACTAGAAGATCGAAAAGGAAACGTTTATGGCCTGATATGATTCCTGTAGGCGGAGTTTTTTTTTAATCTATCTATCTATCTATCTATCTATCTATCTATCTATCTATCTCTTTCTCCAAGTTTAAATCTATCTGAACTTATCAATGCAAATACATTTACTAAAAGAAAATGATAGATATTTTTTTAGTAAATGTATTTGCATTGATAAGTCCAGGGAAAAACTTCTTTCCCATGGACGTGATGATGAGGTAAATTGTTTGGATCTCATTTATTCATTTATTCACTCACTCACTCACTCTCACTCTCTCTCTCTCTCTCACACACACACACACACACACATATATATATATATATATATATATTGATAGATAATGAACAAACTGAGATTGTGGTAGATATGACTAAGTTCGATAGATAGACAGATAATGAACAAACTGATAGATAGATAGATAGATAAAAAGAAAGAAAGAAAGAACGAATGTCCGAATAGAGATAGATATATGATAATTATAATGTTGAGATTGATCGTTTCCATACAGGAAATATTCGGCGTTCATTTAGCGAACAGTTAATATTTCTGTCAGGATTTACAAAATCTTTCTCTTAAAAAAGGAAAATAGATTTCTTCAGTTCAAAGTTATCACTCTTTCTATTATTGGTCGGAGTTTCTTTGAAAACCTTTTGTTTTTGGTCGTGTGGAAAGTCAACATTTTGCTTATATCAATATTTAAAGAAAGAAAGAAAGAAAGAAGGACACAGACAGACAGACAGACAGACAGATAGATAGATAGATAGATAGATAGATAGACTCAAACTTGGAGAAACAGATAGATAGATATAGATAGATAAATAGATAGATAGATAGAATGGATCAAACTTGGCTAGATAGATAAAAAATAATTCACTACGACGTAAATGTCTCGAGTGTGCTTTGATCGCAAGATCATCTACAGTAAATTTGCGCCCTTGCTCGTAAAACATTTCACCATTCCTGGCAGATCTTCTATTATTAGTGTAGGATACCTGCTAACAAAAGTAATAGAAAGAAAAGACTAAATGATTTTGGCTTGATATATATATATATATATATATATATATATATATATATATATATATAATTCTAAAATCCCAATCACCCTTCATTTGTGCGCATATGTAGTGGTACCAACATAACAAATTTAGTCTGATGAAGTCCTGAAGAACGAAAAGTGTCACAAAAATCTTTTTTACACTTTGTCATATTGTTCTTGATATATAAAAATATATATCTTTATCTATCTATCTATCTATCTATCTATCTATATATATATATATATATATATAGATAGATACATAGATAGATAGATATTAGCTTAAAAGGCATTTAAGCTACCTCTAGTAGAAGGACTCTTGATTTGTCTTCGGCTTGTTAAGGAGTTTGAGACTCCCTAAGTCTTTAGATATGGAAGCTCTCCTGTCTGCCATTTGATCTGGGTTTTCATTTGCACGGTTCTTTCTTTTCCTCGCTGTAGCCTTGGCTCTTTTGATTACCATCTGGTCATCTCTTGGCGGAGATTTCTTTTTGCGAGGCATACTGCTGGCGTATGCGATAAGAAACAATAAACTACAAAAGAAATTCAAAATTGATCGCTGCATTTAAGTATTCCATTAATATTTAAGCTTACCTTTTAAAAGTTCAATGATAATTCATCTGCCGCCTCTTAATTTAAAGACAGTTTGATGTATGTTGTTCCTTACTTTTTTATTTCATGGTTTACTTTCGCAATTTATTTTCGATTATTCCCAATTTTATTTCCAAGTTATAAATATTGCTATCGTACTAAAAAATTCACCGTAAAAAAATCAGGTAAAAAATCGCCGAAAACAATTGCGGTAATGAAAACTAGGGAATCCAAAATTTCTGTAACATTGAAAGTTAAAGAGTTGTGTCCCTTTAAATGAAAAACCGTGACACATTGACTTACTGACATTCGCATTTATGATATATATGGTACAAAGTATTAAAATTGTTTCTTTTGAGACATTTTTAACTGAATCCCAAAATGGCTGTTGCTGCTTGCAGAATACAGGAAGTCGTATGAAATAAAACAATTCCTAAACGTACGGTCCCTCTTCGACTTTACCTCCAAAAAAAGAAGAAAAGGAAAAAAAATTAAGTTTATTAAGGGTAGTGACTTGAAATAAAACCCAGAAATTGGTGATCTCAACGAGAGGACATTACAACCAGTATTTGAATGCTTTCAGAAGAGCTCGTTTCATGCAAAGATACTGTATATAAAGCATTTTTAATGGTATGTTCCCTGAGGGTATCTTCAAGCGATCATGCCTCCCCACAGATTCCTTTTCTGCATTATCTTGAATAGCCATCACTTTTTGGGAATGTAGAGGAGTTGTTTCCTGTTAACGTCTGAAAGATTTTTGAATTCAGCAATGTCCGTTTTCTAGACAGTTAGAGAGTGCCATTACTCTTCTATTTAATCCAGCACTAGATTAAGGAATAAAGAGATGGATTCATGCCTTTCCAAAAACTATACCGGAATTTGAACTCGGCTCGCCGATTCCATTGTACACAGTTACAACATCCATACAACCCCATGTAGAACATTACATAATCTTTTAAAAATTATACAATCTTAAAAAAGTATAAAAAATATGTTTGAAGCAGCCTAATGCATTTTATTAGAGAAAGTATTGTCTAGTAGTTGACTAGTTTATACAGGTATACCTCACCTTAACCGGTTCCAGAGGTTACAACTTAAATCGAAATAACCATACTATAAATCGCAAATAAGCATTCCCCATTGCCTATAACAGTATTTAAGATATGTACGTACAGTATTCTGAATAAAATAATTAATTTACACCTTATCTTCCAGCGATATAGCCTTACGCTTAGCATTAGTACTTGCAGTGGAACTTTTCTTTGGAGCCATAGGCAAAAGTGCATTCTGAATCACAATTGAAATGCAATTGCAAGAAGATCAACAGCAGAGCACAGATGTAAACAAGCCTGAATTCAAAATCGGTGTTGGAGCGGAAAACAATCCACGAATGCCGCCAGTCGGCAAGAATTTAAAATAAGAACATCTGCTGAACATAACTTAATTTTTTGTTTTTGATAATTCTATGATATATATATATATATATATATATATATATATATATATATATATATATATATATATATTATACAGGATATCATTTGAAAATTAATTTAAACATGATTTTATATGTATTTATTAAATATTTTAGTGTTTTAACGTTTCTATAATTTTTAATGGCCGACGTAAACTCGAGGAAAACGACTTAAGGCGAGCTTTATTTTTCCATATAATATTTAAGAAAAACCCATTATCTTCGAAAATGACTTAACTCGAAACGACTTAAGCCAAGGTATCACTGTATTTTTATCTTAATTATTAGACACCTTTTTTCTTACCACGACACCGAGTAAGACAATGCAAATCATTATAGGTTCAATAGTTAGACAGTGTAGTAGTTCATTCAATGGCGTCTCTATGAGAGGTTTATTCTGGCATGCACAGTAAGGTCTTTTCAGTTTGGTTGTCAAATTACGCACAAGCCGCGTAACTCGTACTGGAAAGATTAAAATTGAATTTTTTTACTAAAGTTTACCTAATACAAAGCCCAAGATACACTCATGGCAGAGGGTTACTGTGTAGTGTTATAAGAAATGAGAAGAGGTGAAGTTCTTGGGGTTATACAGTGAAGATAGCAGCTAACTTTAGACTTGAGGAGGTCAAAGTTTAATTAGTGGATAACATTTCAGAGCTTGACACAGACGTTAGGAAATTAGAGATGGATCTAAACTTTAAATGAACCGGAATCCCAATCTTAAACAGGAAACAAGGGATAGACCTCTACTCCTGTTCGATTTGTCAAGAAGGTGACTTCTTGATGTTATCAGACTGGAGGGGTCGATTCCAGCGTGCGGTACCTTTGGGAAGTGCCTGAAAATCATACAACGGATTGACCCAAGATTTGTGAGTGAAATTGGTTAGACGAAACCCTTGGGATCTGTCGGTGGTTTGAACGTTCGCATTCTGACCATGAGACCGGGTTTGATTTGTCAGGAAGGAGACTTCTGATATCGGACTGGAGGGGTCGACCCTAGCGTGCGGCAGCTTTGAATAGTGGCCGAAAACCACACCACGTGTAGACCCGAGCCGTGTGAGTGAAATTGGTTAGACGAAACCCTTTGGAGCTGTCGGTGTTTGTGCTAGCACGAAGTCACAAGTCATCGTGATCGAGGGTTTGAGTGTACTGGCGTTGTTCATACTGTTGATCATGTTATATAACGCGCTTTCTCACAGAAACTGTAACTAAGGTCTGCTCAGCATAGTTGCAGTATAAACCACAGGTAGGCTCTGTAGGTGTCGAAAAAACACAAATGTGAATGATCAGGCGTCAGTAATGGGGATTATCTAGCTGGCCTCGTAGACTGGCATCCTCGGATACGAGTGGTTGCGCCATTTGCCTGTTCAAAAGACCTGAGAGAAGTTTGAACCGAACGATAGGCGAACCTATCTACTCCTACTGGGGGAGGAGAACAAACAATAAAATAAATAGCGAAAAAAATTCGACGTTAGAAATATAGAATTGGAGTAAACTTTAGAAAGATCCAAAGACCCAATCTTAAACAAATAACAAGGAAAAAACCACTACTCCTGTTCAGGCGGAGGGTGAAACAATAGGCAACTTATATACATCTATTATTATTATTATTATTATTACAGTAGAATCCCTTATCTCTGGAATTTCTCATATCCTGAGTGCCTCTTATCCGGAATCCCGCATATCCAGACATGGTTTTAATGTGTATATTTGAACTACTTGGGTGATATGTAACTGATTTTAAATTTCTGTTTTTCAGAAAATTTACTTTGGATAATTGCTTATGGTTATTTCACCCAAATGGCTTGTATTGGTGCAAGAGATGATGGGAATAAGAAGAAAAGAACAACTTTGGAGTTATCGCAAAAAGTGGAAATTTTAAGCAGACTAGATGCTGATGAAAGTTCATTGTAACTAATGGCTGAGTTCAACATAGGAAAACCAAAGTTTGTATGATATAAAATCTTCCAAAGAAACTATTCTCCAGCGTTCAAAATGTCACAATGAATAAGGAAATAAAAAACGTGATTGTGATGAAACCTGGACTGAAATTGAAAATAGCTATTGAAAAGATTGTTAGTTTTATGGAAAGAAAGCCAGCATTCAGCTATGACGATTGCAATAACGCAGGCAGATTTAAAAAGTGTCTTTTGTTTTAAAAAATTTCAAGAACTAAAAGCAAAACAAAATGCGGAAAAAGTTGAGAATGATATTAGAAGAGAAAGAATCATCATGCAACAGCGATTAAAAAATCCTCGTTACATTATTTGTTTTGCATACGTGGCATACTTAATTTAATGAATTTTCATTAACATTACATAATTTATTTCTTTTTCCTTAAAATCAACTCCGTTATATTTCACTCACCATTAGCTTATTTTGTTTACTATAAAATGTTGAAATAAATGGTAAACCTGATTTCAGTTCTTTTATTTTAATCAAAATATAACTCCTCATATCCAGACTCATATCCGAAAGGCCTTTTTAGTCCGGTTGTCAGAGATTCTACTGTATTATTATTATTATTATTATTATTATTATTATTATTATTTGTGTATGTTATGTTTCCTGTTTTATATCATATAGAGTCGGGTCCATACTATGCTCCTTAGACCCTATCGGAGAATTGTCATTTAATTGATAGCCCTTTTCTTAGTATATGGGATGTTCCTAATAAGGTGATCTTCTGGGCAACTTGTATGTTGATGTTACCCGGGACACTGTTAGTAAAATTGTCCATTTCTTCTCTCACGGGGCCTGGTGCTCCGATTACTATTGGTACAGTCTCAGTCTTCATTCCCCACATCCTGTTAATCTCGATCTTCAGGTCCTTGTATTTGGACAAATTCTCGTTAATTTTTATGGAGGTGTTTCTCTCAGATGGTACTGCTATTTCAATAAGCATACATTTCCTTAATTTCTTGTCTTTTATAATATTTTCAGGTCTGTTAGCTTTTATTTCCCTGTCGTTTTGAATTGGCATAATCCAGAGGATAGTTGCATCGTTATTTTGGGTAACTGTCTGGTTCGTTCTCATATCATCTCTCAGTGGTATCGATTTTGTGCTTCTTGCATATCTTCCAGTGCACATATGTAACTACCTTGTTATGTCTGTGGGTATATTCATTTTTTGCTAGTTTCGGACATCCTGAGATAATATGGTCGACAGTTTCGTCATATATTCCGCATATCCCGCATTTCGGGTTAGTTCCATCCTTAATTATGTGACAGCGATAGGATCTTGTTGCGAGGTTTTGGTCCTGAGCTGCGATAATTAGGCCTTCTGTCTCAGCTTTCAGCCCGGTGCTCCTCAGCCACTGATGTGTTTTCTGTTGGTCCACATCTGCTTATTGTTACTATTTTTTCAAGCCCATCTACTCATATTGGGAAAGAAAAATAATAATTACAGAATGTTGAGTATTCAATAAAAATAACGTTTAAGCAAGAAAGCAAAAATAAAAATAATAATAATAATAATAATAATAATAATAATATATATATATATATATATATATATATATATATATATATATATATATATATATGTATATATAAATAAAATGTGTGTGTGTATACGTTTCGGAAAGACTCCGTATATACTTCGTTTTCTTTCTTTCTTTCTTTCTTTCTTTGTCGACGTTTATTCTCCGCTCCACCCTTCCCCCGACCGTCGCACTGATCCTTCCTCGCCCACATATGATCCTTTCCGGTTCAAATTTTCTCCTTTAAGCCCTTCAAGACCCCTGTTGTCTATCTCAGTAGCCCAACGCCACTTCCCTGTTCTCACTTCTCGTTGTACTTGTGGAACTTTCCACTCGAGTGGGCAATATAACACCTTTATCCTAGCAAATTATCAAACAACATCTTGCATTTATTTGCATGTTTATCCATAATTTTCCTCGCAGCTAATAACACTTTGCCGTTCATCTGGTCGGACGCGATTCAAGCAGGGGTGAGGGCTTGGCTCAGTCGGCTGAAATGTAAATATACCGTTTCGTGTTATTCATTCACTTGTGCGAACAACGACGAAGTTTTAGTGGAAAATGCGAACAAAACTTAGAATTAGAAGAGGGTAGCGAAAGATGCTTTCGAAAAGCTAAACAAATTATTAAGAAACAGGAAAATTTAATTAGGAACAAGGAAAAGGATACTTAACTGTTATGTGATATTGGTTCTTCTATATAGCGGTGAATTCTGGATAGTCTCATCACACATGAAGAAGATAGTTTGCTACGGCTTATCAACCCTTTGCAGGTTATTTAAAGCCAGCAAATATGTTTTTTTTTTATATTGTAAGAATTTTGGGGAGATAATAATGATTAACTGATACACAAGTCCTACTAATGGAGGAGAAGAGGTGAATTCGTGCCTTTCCCAAGGTTATTTGCGCGTTAGTGACTATAATGAACCCGACATCGGCAGTCCGATTTCCAATTCCGAGTCGAGCGAAGAAAAGGTAGATGTAGAGAGCCATGATTGCCTCCATACTGAACACGACATCATTTAATGCGGGTAAGGTAAGTGCTTCTCAAACTATCTGATATGGCGGACCGGCATTTGTTTTTCTCAATGTGTCACGTACTTGTAACATTTAGTGGTAATATTAATTTATACCGGAAACGATATATATATAATGAATATAATAAAAGTTAGATATTTTTTATCTTCCATTTATTTCGCAAAAAATAATTCAATATCAAAACATATAAAAAGTAATAAAAAATAAGCAGTTTATTAACACAAAAACAAAAATTATATAACCTTAATCATTACAAATGATTCCTTAGCATGGCCTAGACACTGGCCGTGTACCGGTAGCTGATGGTTCGCGTACCAGCACCGGTCCGCGGACCACAACTTTGAGTAGCACTGATATAATGGATAATGGCTCGGAATTGCTAATCGAAGAGCCGAATACCAAATCCCGTTGGATTCTTAAAATTCACTTACACGCAAATACCCTTGGGAGTGGTATGAATCCATCTATGGGTTAATTATTAAAACTTGAATCACTAAGCCATTATTATCTACAAAAAAATTCTTACATTATAAAAATATGCTCTGGTTTTAAATAACCTGAAAAGGGTTGATAAGCAGTAGAAAACGAATGAATGAATCAATCAATACATCCCTAATAATAATAGTAACAATAATAATGATAATGATAATAATAATAATAATAAAGCTAATCGCACTGAAGAACAATGAAAGCTAATCGCCCCGACATCGTGATTAGAGACCGCAAAGACATAAATGTGCCTCCTTAGTAACATGGCAGTTCCCGCACACTGTAATGTATCTTTGAAGATCTTCAAAAAACTATCAAAATACAAGGATCTTGAAATTGAAATCTCAAGAATGTGGCACATGAGGACATTAAAAATTCTAGTTTAGTTGGAGCCGTCGGATTGGTTGGAAAAGATTCAAATAGAGTCATTGAAGGAATCCCTGGTAGCCCATGCCTTATAGAAAAAAAAATGTACTCATAAGAAGAGACCACACCCCACGAATGGCTTTATCTATGTTAAATATGTGAGATTTTCTTTCTTTTGTTTTTTTCAAACACTGCTTAGTGAAAATTGTCATGATGTCATTTCTGGCTTTAGGTCTCTGGAAAGAAATGAGTATACATCAGAAAGCAAAGAAAATAATAATAATAATAATAATAATAATAAGCAGTCGCTCCGCTGTTGAAGGGCTGACAATTGTGTATGTCGGCTTCACACTATTACTACTGCTTAGATGGTAAGATATACATAAGTTAGTAGATTGTTAACTGCTTATTCAAATACGCTTCCCTACTGGTAGGATAAGAAATGGTTTGTTGATTTTAACGCATTCGAATGAAAATGGTCTCTTTTAATCGCTGGATATAACTCCATTGCCTTTCACCAGCATGGCTGATGCTAACCTTCACGAGAGTCGCTTATTGCGCCCTCTCGGCTTTTCCGCTGATATGAAATGGAAAGATGATATTGAATCGATTGCTCGCTCTGCTGCTAGGAACGTTGTTTCCTTATGACGAGCTATTCAATTTTTCTCGCCGAAATCTATCTTACACCCCATGCATTGAATATTGCTGTCACATATAGTCTGGTGCTTCTGCTATGCATTTAGAGGTTCTTGATAAAATACAAAGAAGAATTTGCAATGTTATTGGTCCTGACCTGGCATCTTGATTACAGTCACCTTCTCAACTCCGTAACGTAACTTTCCTGTGTCCTTTCTATAAATTTTATAGCGAGTGTTCTGATGAACTTTCCTCTTTTATACCTCGACTTTATGAATTTAAGCGCAGTACTAGATTGGCAGATAGGTCTCATCATTTTAGTCTTGAAATAGCTAGATGTAACAGTAAGTTATGTGCTAACATTTTTTCTATTGGACTTCTCACTTGTGGAACTCTCTTTTGGTTTTTTGATTTCCACTTAAGTTTGATCATAAATCAATATTTATCCTTGTCTACTGTCTTCTTGTTTTCTCTTCATTTATTCTTCTCGTTCCTTAATAGTGTTTTTCATTTTTCTTATATTCTTTCAGGTTCAGTAATACATGGTGTCTTATTGGCTTTTTTGCTTTACATGGAGTGAAATTATATATATATATATATATATGTGTGTGTGTGTGTGTGTGAAAAGTGTGTGTATATAAATATAAATAAATATATGTATATATATATATATAATTATTTATATATTATATGCGCGGTACTTATTAGAAAGCGCTCAATATCAGAGATAGAGCTAACATATTTGGTTGGATTGATTTGAGTTTGTGACCCTGGGTTTCACGCTTTTGCGATCCCACTCCCATAATAACACTAATACAGATTCCCCCCACTCCCATAATAACACTAATACACGCAATCTACATAAACCCAAATTTTTAAAAAATTAATCAGTTTGTCTGACGATCGCAAAAGCATGAAACCCAGGGTCACAAACTCACATCAATCCAACCAATATATATATATATATATATATATATATATATATATATATATATATATATATATATATATATATATGAACTTGTCATTTAACAAAGATATATCCAGTCACAATTACTTCACTGACAATAAAAACGTAGGAACCCTTAAAATCATAATTCAAGAGCACGGGATCAGTCAGGATTGGAATGGAAAGTATTGCCCGAAGGTAAAAATGGTCCCGCAGCAAATAGGGTCACAGTTAAAAATTCCTTTTCTTAATCTTCTGTCTGAATTCTTGTTCTTTTAATGTTCTCTCTCCTTAATTCTTTTTCACATAATCTTTTACACTCAGTTACCCCATTTGAGCCTTAGTGGCTATATTGCCTTACTTGGGGTGAAATGATTAAAAGATATATAGCAGAATAAATTATTATTTTATTATTTTCCATGTTAATAAGGGCTCATTGACATTCTATAACCTACATCAGTCTTTCAACCGTTGCTTTTGTTAATTTTTCCCCTGTTTTGACTTGAATATTAATTACAGAAGTCTTTTAAATTATTTCTTAGAGATCTCATATTTAATATTATTCATCATCGTCATTTACATAAAAAAATGCCTTTATTATCTAACATCGCCATCGCATTTTTCTCGCTTTCAATATATTTTCTATAAAAATCAATCCAGCCCTTTGGTGGATGTAAAAGGGGTGATCTTCCTCGGGCCCAGACCAGGGTGATGGTATATGGTAACCGTGTGCAGCTCAAACTACATCCCACCCACCGTTCGGTCGTACAGACAGGATAAAAGGGAATACAGAGGATCACATTTGGGGTCGGCTTGGCTGCAGGAGTTGCCGGAAAGTTGTCAGTCTTTGGGTCTCCACTCCTGGTTTTCTGTCTGGATTTACTTCCATAGACTTTTCCGTATTTGGATATGACCGCAATACAGCGAAGGTTGAAAATAACGGCTTTCCTTCCATAGATGGTCTGCCCTTCTGATTTGGTGAGCTCCATCTATCCAAAGCAGCTGGTTCTGGGTCGCCAGTTGTCCATC
This sequence comes from Acanthosepion lycidas, assembly GCA_963932145.1. Lineage (NCBI taxonomy): Eukaryota > Metazoa > Mollusca > Cephalopoda > Sepiida > Sepiidae > Acanthosepion > Acanthosepion lycidas. Next base: position 56,627,557 of record OZ010596.1, on the reverse strand, counting down.
ATAGACTACTCCGGCTTGGAGCTGGGCGTATAAATAAACATGTACACACACAAAACTGCTTTCATTTAACCATCATAGAGAACCTTTTCTGTCTGCCATCAGAATGGGTGACGCTAGACTCCATAAGAGCCTCACACTACGCCTTCTTGGCCTCACGTTTTCCACTAACTTGAAGTGGAGCGACTACATCGAATCAGTAGCTGCATCTATTGCAAGGAAAGTTCGGTCACTGTGTCGTACTAGAAGTCATTTTTCTCGTTAGAATCCATCTTGAAGATTTACAAATCTGCTATTCGGCCGTGCATTGAATACTGTTGCCATATCTGGTCTGGTGATCCTGCTGTATATCTCCAGGTTCTTGACAAAACCCAAAGAAAGATCTGTAAATTAATCGATCCTGACCAGGCATCTCGACTTCAGTCATTTCCTCATCGATGGTATCATGGCTCCTCTCTACTTTTGCTACAAATATTTTCTGGCGAGCTTTTCCCCCTAGTGATCTGACTACATAAAATTAAGCGTTCTACTAGATTGTCATCTAGGTCCCACCCTTTTACTGTTGAAATAGTTAAATGCAACCGCCACTTCTACTCCAACAGTTTCTTTTCTCGCACTTCCCGCTTGTGGAACTGCCTTCCGTTTGCTTGCTTCCCTGATAAATAGAACCTTCAAAAATTTAAATGCAACGTCAGTCGCCATCTTCTGTCTTCTTGAATCCCTCTCACCTTTTGTCCTTTCCTCAATTCTCAGTCTTTCTCCTATTTTCAGTCTTCCCTTTCACTTTCACTCACTGCAACGCCATGCGTACTATTGACATTCCCGACTTGCTGAAATGATTAAAAACAATATATATATATATATATATATATATATATATATATATATATATATATATATATAATTTATTTATTTTGACGGTCCTATCACTAATACTACGATCTTCGACGTTTGTCGGAAAGTATTCAGTCATTTTGAATATCTCGACTAACCAGCTCCACGATTAACAATGCCACCCACACATATCCAAGCTTACAATACCTGGCATTCCTGTGCTTTGACTAAATTGCAAATGGCGGTTCCGATTGAGCAGGCGGAACATCGTGGCCTTTTATCCTCGGGTAAGTTAGATTTTCTTGTTCTCATTTCACCACCATTCCCAAGCGGTCGCCCAGGCTCAACGTTGCTTAACTTCGGTGATCGCACGCGAATCGGCGTTTCAACGTGATGTGGTCGTAAGCAAAGATTTCAGACCGCGGACGAGATTAAGGGGAATACAGTGAGGCAGTTGATTGAAGCCCCGAAAAAAGAACAAAAAACAAAACAAAACAAAAACAAAAAATAACCTAAAAAAAAAAAAAATACAAAGCAAAAAAAAAAACACAAAAACCCCACAAAAAACAAAAATAAAAACAATACCGATTGTTTCGAAGTGGAAGAGGCATCGGAATAAATTTCTTAGGCCCCACACAGTGTACTCTGAACGGACTTACTCAGGGTACTCTATTTTTTGTTAATCGCTGGATACTTTCCGAACTGCCCTGCCACCAAGGAACGGCCGATATGATCAGTGAGATGATTATGCTTTTCTCACTGGTGTCAGTGGTCGGTGTTCGAGCCGGTTTAAAAGCAGATCGATGCCCGACAGTTTTCAATAAGTTCTCGCGTGATCAATGAACAACTCCAGGTAAAAACGTTGAAGTTCAGACACAAAAACGTGTATCAGCATTTCTAATGCTGCTCAGTTATTTTGTCTTTTGCTTGCGTCATATTAAAGTAAGTTTAGTAAATATAGAGTACAGGGAAAAAAAACTCATGATTTCGAATGATGATTTTCAAGGTTAGTTGTTTTTCGTTCTACTTTACTGTGAATTTTATTTGGCCGAAAAACACTTCTTTATTTTAACTCATCGTGCAACAAAAATGTGAAATATAGGTAAAATATTTATCAACAAATATTTTCGAAAATCAAACAAACTTCACAAAATATTAAACAGAAACTCTAAAACTCAGCTGTAAATACGCTACAAATTATAAAAAAAATACACAATAGACAAATCACCAGTATGCCATAAACGCCCAAAAGCTCCATCTGTATTCCGAGAACAAAGTATAAATACCCACTAAACAGTAACTGCCTACAAATCAACGTAATATATTAAGCTACTGAAAATCTGAATAATGCTCAGTATTGGAATAATAGAAGACCCCTTGAAACAGAGAAGTTACTAGCACGAAACATAACTTAACGACAAAAATAGTACATCGTTCTCAAAACAAATATGGGGTCTCAAAAACACAGACCCAGACACGGAAAATAATTTAAAAATGCACCAGCTTTCAGCGCTATCAAAACGATATAAGGATTTTCTAAGCGTAGATGTGGTACAAAGCCGAAAGTATTGGGCACTCAGTGAGGATCGAATTCATTACTCAGTCGTAATTGAACTATCGAGACAAGCTTACTAACCATTACACCACGTCAAAGAGCCCAGTCCTCAAAACGATATAACCTTTGCATATGTGATATAATAGCAATAGCAAAACAAAACACCTAAACAAAAGGTCAATATGGTTACAAAAACAAATTTCTATTAAGCTACCTACAACTCCATCACGGCTCCAAATACTAAACAACTATTAACCTATTATCCTAATAGAATTTATTTAAAAGTAAATAAAAAACTTTGGAATCGAAGAAAATATACAAAATGGATAGCGAAAATACAATAAAATAATAAACATGAAAATAATACAGAACATGATAAAACAAGATTAAATAAATGACTAAAATAAATATAGGAACTATAAAACAATCTAACACAGTTTCCACCTTTTCTCTCCTTTCTCAAAAACCATTCATTATAGAACCCACGCAACGTGGAATAAAGAATGGTCTGATGATCACTTTATACGTGAAACTGACAGTCACCATGCAACATTGATTTCTGTATTCTTATTGCTTCCAAACACAATTCAGAAACATATACAATTATATTATATAGAAATTCAATATTATTAGCTTAGTCTGGCACAAGGGTAAATAAGGAGTAAGAGAATGTGTTGGTTAACAAAGTGGGAATATTTTGCCTGCCTTGAAAATCAGCATTTGAAATTTTGAATTTCTGGTGTCAGTAGCATATATATAGCTACTTCTACCATTTATCCTTCTTTCTTAACCAAGTGTTCACCTATAAATTTGGTGGCGGCAAGTTGAGTTTAGTTAAATAAGAACACATTTAAAGATATGTAAAAGTAAACGAGGAGAAATATTAATAATAATAATAATAATAATAATAATAATAATAATAATAATAATAATAATAGCATCCAATGAATATGAAACACGGCATGAGAGAGTGGACCAATATCTGCACAGGAAACTTTTATGGGAAGGAAACTTCAAAAAACTGGGGTACTCGGACATTTGGCCGACGGATATTTAGCCGAAAATGTAGTGGCGTACTTACATGTATGTCACACTCTTTATCGTAATGTGTTACATATATTTATATTTATTTACTGTATTAATTTATAATTTTTCGTTTTTTTACAGGCTATTTTTTAAAACCTATTCTGTATATATTATATTTTACTTCAAATATTACTGTAAGATAAGTGTTTTGAGAAAAAGCACATTTTACTACAGCAAAAATCTTAAGCTTTTACGATATGAAAGATCTTTCAATTTCGCTCTTAATGATCATTATCTTTCTGTTAAATACGAATTTAAATTATTAGGTACTACTGCTTACCCAGATGCACTCAAATATTTTTTAAAATACTAATTTCAATAAATAAATATTGAAATAAGAAAACTTTTAACTTTAAATTTAGATTTAATCACTTGAAATTCAGTGGAAATTATTAGTAATATTCTAACTTATAATATTGTTAATTAAAATACTTAAAGTATTGCTTGTACTTTTTTGATGAAATGTCCGGCAGCCAAATGTCCGTCGGCCAAATGTCTGTCGGCCAAATGTCTATCGGCCAAATGTCTGGCCACGAGAAACTGGTATAAACATCACCCAGACGCGATTACAGAGATAGGACCTGTAACAAATTTATAGGACTTTACAATACACACAGACAGAACAATCAAAGCTAATCGCACTGACATCGCATTTAAAGGCCACAAAAACAGAAAGTGCTTTCTTATTGAGATGGCAGTTCTTGAAGATTGTAATGTATCTTTGAAGATCTACACAAAATCTATGAACATACAAGGATCTTGAAGTAGAAATCTCTAAAATGTGACAGATGTGGACATCAATAATTCCAGTTGTAGTTGGAGCCCTCGGATTGATTGGAAAAGATTCCGATAGACTCATTGAAGGGATTCCTGGTAGAAAGAAACCCAAAAATATTCTACTCACAAGTACAGCTCAGATATTATGAAGAGTTTTATCTATGTAAAATGTGTGTGATCTTAGATTTAAATTATTTTTTTTACAAAAATGATCAGTTGAAAATGTCATGAAGCAATTTCCGACTTTAGGTCTCTGGTTGGGACCCAGAAGAAAATGTTAATATAAAAGAAATCAAAGAATATAATAATAATAATAATAATAATAATAATAATAATAATAATAATAATAATAATAATAATAATAAAGTGTAGGAATTGTATGCTTATTGACATAGCAGTATGAAAATTATCTAGAAATTGTCCAAATACGTGGAGATCAAGATTAACAGGATGTTGGGAATGAAGACTGAAACTGTACCAATACTAATTGGAGGTCTGGGCCTTGTGAGAAAAGGAATGGACAATTTTGTCCCAGGTAATATCAGCATACACGTTATCCAGAAAATCGCCCTACTAGGAACATCACATATACTAAGAAAAGTGCATTCAATTAAGTAACAATTCTCCTATAAGGCCTAAGGACCATACTTTGAACCCGGCTCTACAAGATACAAATCAGGAAAAATAACATACACAAATAATAATAATAATAATAATAATAATAATAATAATAATAACAATAATAATGTTAAGAAGAAGAAATGCAAAAAAAAAAAAAAAAAGTACAACTCACGCATTACGAAAAGCTTTATCTCTGTAAAATTTGCGTGATCTTATTTTATTTTATTTTTTTCTACAAAAATGGTCAGTAGAAAATGTCAGGGAGCCATTTTTGATCTGGTTGAAACCCGGAAAGAAATGTGTATGCAACAGAAATCAAAGCAAATAATAATAATAATAATGCAATAGGGTATAAAGAATAAGGCGATAGATTAGACTTTGTAAGCAAACATGAGCTTCAAGTTTGTTTTTCATCGCGCATATTCATGATCTGTAACATGTCTGCGACCATTTGGGAGATCCTGACAATTAACTGAGTGCGAATTCCGTTGATGAGTGAGTAAACGGATGAGAAGAGGAATAAGGGGCAGAGGAAGAGGGACGTGCAAGTGTTTAGAGCAGGCAGGGGCAACATTTTCGAACAATGGGCCGCATGAGGCACAGTTCATTTTAAGGCGGGCAGCACTACTAAAAATTTTCTTCATTACAGATACCGCAGCAATTTTCCCAACCATAGAGCATGCGCATAAGAATTTGCCTTAGAAATGGAGAAAAGTTGACTTTTTTGCTTTAGAGAAAAGACTCCTATAATTTAAAAAAAATCCTTATATAATATTATCGCAAATCACAGAGTGATTAACACACTGTTGTCTGTGATTTGTTTCGAATTTATTCATTTGACGATGAAAAGACGTTTTTTTAAAGAAGTATATTTATTCTCTAGAGAAAAATAATTATCATCAATGTTTCTAGTTTTTGAAGCAAAAGGTGTTTACATGTACGATCTTCCTTACTGGAAATAGTTTAAAATGTTGATAACGTTACCTTCAACGAAATGTTACAAAATTCAAGACGTTGTACTTAATCATTGGTTATGTGTGAAAGAATGTGTGAGTGAACAAGTAAGAACGAAAGAAAGCAAACAACATTTTAATAACGTTATTTTCCTCATGACATGAAGCGTGCTATTCAGAATGTCAGTAAATACGCATATAGACAGGGGAACGCTATTTTCCCATGACTGGTTGAGAGCAATCCATTAAAACGAAGAAAAATAGACAGTAAGTATGATTCGGTGAAATTTTTTTATTTATATTATTAAATTAAGTTTAGTCTCGCACAAACAGATGGTTAATAAAACTAGCTTGTTAGACATTGCTGGATGTACACGTGTATATTAATAAATTATGCAAAAGCGTCTGATAAAGTACGCCACAAAGATGGCGAACTGTTAGGTACACTTGATATATTAGACTAATCCACAACTTATACTGCACACGAATAGAAAATGAATTCAGTCACTATACAAAAATAAAAAAAAAGGCTGTAATACAAGGGCATGTCTTCTTATTCAACCTTTACAATGAGGTGATGCTGAAAGATTTGGAATTTATACCAGGATCCATTATTGACGGCCACAATCTTAACAACATTAGAAATGCAGATAACAGCAGACACGGAGAGGAAAATACGGTAACTCCTCAAGAAAAGAGCAAAACAAAGTGAAAAGAAAAGACTAAACAACAATTGTAAGAAGACAGGATATATGGTTGTCAGTAAAAAAAAAAAGAAAAAGAAAAAACGAACATGCGAATTACTAATTGGAGATACCAAAATCAAGCAAGTGGAAAAATTTAATCTTCTAGGAAGTGCTTTAAAAGAGGACAAAAAATCTGATAGCGAAATTTGAAGGCGCATTGGGCTTACGAAAAATACCTTGGAAAAGCGAAACAGAATTAAGAAACAGGAAAATCTCATTAGAAACAAAGAAAAGAGTACTTAACTTTTATCTAGTATTATTTATCTTATATTGCAGTGAATGCTGAACAATCTCCTCGCAGATGAAGAAGAGACTTGAGACGACAGAAATGTGGTTCTACAGAAGGATGATTAGGATGAGCATGTGGGGAATGACGAAGTCTTTGAGAAAATGGAAACAAAAGGAGCATGTATACCTACTATCAGAAAGAGACGGTTGAAATTTCTAATGCACGTAACGAGGAAAGAAAGATTAGAAAATTTGATACTGACAAGACATATTAAAGGCAACAGAGAGCTACAAAATACAAGAAGTTGTGGAGAGCCATGATCACCCAAGTCGCGATGGAACACGGAACATAGAAGAACGAGCATGTGTAAATGGTTGACAGGACAGAGATTAGGAGGGATGGCGAGAAGACAACGTTTACAAATATCTAGAAATAACAGGAAATTGTGGAGAACCATGACCAAGAAGAAGAAGAAGAAGAAATTCATAACAAATTGTTATGTAGATAATATATTACCTCAGCTGTCGGTCGCAATTGATCTAATGTCGGTAAATGTAAATACTTTAGTGTCATCGACTCATTCAGCCGGACGTCTTATGGGCCATCTTCATGACGACCGTGTTGGGAAACTATTAAGATTGTGCTGTCTGTTGTCACGTCAAAATAAACGCGATGAAGAGAGATAGCGAAAAGACTAGATTTACTATGAACTATAAAAGACGGGAAATTGTGGTGATCCAGGATCACTTACGTTCTAAATGGGCAGACCACATACAAGTAGGAGGAGGAGGAGGAGGAGGAGGAAGAAGTAGAAGGAGCAGGAGGAGGAAGAAGAAGACGAAGAACAAGAAGAAAAAGAAGGAGGAGGCAGAAGAAGAAGTAGAAGGAGGAAGAAGTAGTAGTAGTAGTAGGAGGAAGTAGTAGTAGTAGGAGGAGGAAGAAGTAGTAGTAGGAGGAAGAAGAGGTCGAAAAAGAAGGAGGAAGAGGAGGAGGAGGAGGAAGAAGAAAATGAAGAAAACTAAGAAGGAGGAGGAAGAAGAAGAAGGTGGAGGAAGGTTGAAGATGACAAAGGAGGTGGAGGAGGAAGAAGAAAGATGAGGAAGGAGGAGGAGCCGAAAAAAAAGAAGAAAAAGGAGGAGGATGAAGGAGGCGGAGGAAGACGTAGAAGAAGGAGTATGAAGGAAGAAGAAAACTAAGAAGGAGGAGGAGGCAGAATATGAAGAAAACGGGGAAGGAGGAGGAGTAAGAAGAAGTAGGAGGAGGAAGAAGGAGGAAGAGGAGGAAGAAGAAAAAGGAGGAAGAAGGAAGAGGAAGAAGAAGAAGGAGGAAGGAGGAAAGAAGAGGAGGAAGCAGGAAGAAGAGAAGGAAGAAGAAGAAGAAGAAGAAGAAGAAGAAGAAGAATCTAGTTCAGTTTCGAACAAATGGTCGTCAGTGAAACTAGATTGGTAGCCATTGATCTATAGAAAGATGATCCTGAGTCCCACACTTTTGCCACAAAAACAAGTGCCGTCTGGAATAGTCATGCCGGTGGGAATTTTTCAATGCTAGAACTGAAAAGTCGTGGTTACCCTGAAAGGTGTGTCTAAAGATAGGGTCTATACAACATTAGGACGGTCTTCAAAGTAGTTCACTCCTATATAAGTGAGCCGGTACATCCTGGAGGGACATGGCGCATAAAAGAAAAAGGTTAAAAAAAAAAGAAGTTCCACCGGGAATTTTATATAATTTGATATATTCTAGAACAAATTAACTGTGCCGGCGAGAAAATTATTTAAAAATTAATATGCATATTATACAAAATAAGTACCATACGAGGTGATGAGAGAAATTGTGTTTATTTAAGGTAATACTATTTGGTGGAGTTTAGCATTATGGCTTACTTGTTTTATACTATTGTTCACCTATACAAGGCGCAAGAGGTACTCAAGGTAGAGAGTTAATGAATGAGGTTGTTGTAAACGCGTAAAAAGTGTGATTAAAAAGTGCATATTATGAGGATATGTAGGATAGATAACGGCTGACTCGAGACTTGAAGAGGTTAATATTATAGTCTGTTTCACAAAGTAACAGTTCTGTAGAAGAAGCTGGCTGAGTGGAACTTCCTCCTTATCTATGGAATACGGGGGAAATGAAGGTGATTCGATTCTTTGTACGAGGCATGACGGGTCCTAGCTGTGAAGGTCTGGACTGATGTAACATTTACTAAGGAAATAGCGAGTGGCTAGCACATTTTTGTCTGTGGGAAAGAGGTTGCACAGTTCAAAATAATTCATCACCCATAAGGCTACGTAAACAATTTTGAATTCTGTCAAGGCTCGAAATTGAAGATTAAGCAGCTCCGGTCCATATATGACAGCAATAGTCCATTTTTGATCCGATCTGGTTTTTGAAAAAAAAAGAACATGACGGGAGTCAGGTACTTTCTGGAACGCTACAAGGAAGTGGACACTTTTCCAGATTGTATTTATAGTGATAGCACTGGCTTGCAGCATAGTATTCTGGCACAAGGTCATTGTAGTGGAACACCTGTGAGAATCAAATTCACTAACCTAACGAACTGATTTGAGAGACTAGTTGTTAGACATCAAGTTTCACTAGAGTCCCGATATAAAGGGTGTTCCAATATCTCGGACCGATTTTAAATGTGAATTAAGTTTAAGCGTCTAATGACTTTTTCTTTTTCTTTCAGATTTGGCGGACATTTCGGCGATATTATTCTTCACACATAATTGCCATGATTTAAGTAACATGATCCAATAGAGAGAAAAAAAAGAAAGAAATTATCACTAATAACATTGATTTATTTACTGTTGACTTTGATCCGTTTTAATGAAACCTTATATATAATCCGTCTTAATGAAACACCCTTTACTTGATATTTTGGGTGTGTTTGGAGAGATAGAATTTTGGTGCAGGAACAGGCAGGTGTTTCCTTGGGAAGTGGTAGCCTTTTTATCCATCGACATCTATTTAAGGATAGAAAATGCGACACCGTGATCCGAGCACTTGTTAGATTAGTGAAATAAACATTCCAAAAGCTAAGCAATGTTTTGAGAAACGGGAAAAGTTGTTAGAAACAAAGAAAAAAGTTCTGGATTGCTATGTGATATCCGTTCTCTTATATGGCAATGAATGTTGGACAATTTTCTCCACGGATGAGGAAAAAACTAGAGGCAGCAGAAATGTGGTTCTACAGAAAGATACTGAAAATTATATGGACGAAGCGAGTAAGCAACGAGGAAGTATTAGAGAAAATGGAAACAGAAAGAACATTTCTACTCGAAATCAGGGAAAGAAAGCTGGAATTTCTTGGATACATTTTGAGGAAGAAGGGCTTGGAAAACTTAAACCACACAGGGCATATTTAGGACAAGAGAAGTAGTGGAGGGCAGCGAGCCACTTGACGAGCTTGTATGAATGGATGGGGGACAGGGAGAAAAACTGCTAAGATTCACACAAGATAAGCTATCATGGCTCTCCATGAAGGAAGGCAGCACATAGAAGAGGAAGAGGAAGAAGAAGAAGAAGAAGAATGATGAGAAGAAGAAGAAGAAGAAGAATGAGGAGGAGGAGAAGAAGAAGAATGAGAAGAAGAAGACTTCGCCATTATGAACGACTTTATCGTAAAGATGTGTTTTTAGGAGTCGGAAGATTATGCTATTCTTTTAGACTGTGGCGGGAATCGTCTAAAAGGCGGAATTAATTGATCTTGCGTTTCGTTTCTATGTATCGAATCTTTCAACGTACACTTTATTAGTGTAAATCATATAAATATCGCCCCGTGCTTACATTGCAGACCAAAATTCCCCCTTCCCCAGCGCCAACCGACTCGCACACCCTTTTTAACCTTTCTTCCCACGTTAAATTCGTTTTGCATTCTTCCTCTTCCTTTGCTGATTGATTGATTCTGTTTATTTATCCAACGTCTTTTGATGAGCTTTACACCCAGTAATGGTGGCCTCTTTTATTTTGACGTGACAACAGACAGCACAATCTTAATAGTTTCCCAACACGGTCGTCATGAAGACGGCCCATAAGACGTCCGGCTGAACGAGTCGATGACACTAAAGTATTTACATTTACCGACATTGGATCAGTTGCGACCGACAGCTGAGGTAATATATTATCTACATAACAATTTGTTATGAATTTTTTCTTCTTCTTTTTTTTTGGTAAAGGCTCTCCACAACTTCCCGTCCTTTGTAGCTGTTTGTAAAAATTGTCTTTTCGTTATCTCTCCTAATCACTGTTCTGTCAACCATTTACACAAGCTCGTTCTTCCTTTATCTGCCTTGTTCCTTCGGGACTTGGGTAGTCATGGCTCTCCACAACTTCCTGTCCTTCGTAGCTCTTTGTAAATTTTGTCTTTTCGCTATCTCTCCTAATCCCTGTTCTGCCAACTATTTACACAAGCTCATTAGTTAAGTTATGCGCAGACATTCCCCTGTCTCTTTTGTCTTTAATGTCTTCTCAGTGTCAAATTTTCCAAGCCTTTTTTCCTCATTATGTGCTCTAGAATTTTGAACTGGCTGTTCCTTATGTTAAGTATAAGTGTCCTTTTTATTGCCATTTCTTCTTCATCTATGAAGAGATTGTCCAACATTCACTGTAATATCGGTCCTCCTAAACCAATATTACATTAGAGTTAAGTACTTTTTTCCTGTTTCTTAATACTTTATTTCGCTTTAGGTAAGCATCTTTCTTTATCCCTTTAAATTCCGCTGTCGCATTTTCCCTATGTTTCAGGCCGAAACAAAAACGATATATTTATAATCAGCTTTTATTCAAAAGGCACGTTTTAATCTCTATAAGATTTTATTAATCAAGCTTAGTTTGACACAAGGCCACAGTAATGAAGCAAACTGCTAAAATAGAACATATTACTCAATAGCCATGATTTATGAACCCAGTTTAGTAATCATTATCCCCACGGTAGAAACCCGAGAATTGTCAATATGTTTAGAAATACAGTGGTATCTCTGTTCACGAAATTAATTCGTCCCTGAAGCCCGAACTGTTCGTAAACCGAAACTATTTTCCCGATAGGAATCAATGTAAAATGGATGAATCCATTCCAGGTCCCAAGATGATTGCTTATTTAAACTTTTACAAAGTACTTTATGCACAAAACTAATACAATACTTATACACAAAACTAATAAAAATCATTAAATCTAAGAAAAAAAAACAAAAAAACCCAATGCTAAATAGATAAAATATACACGGACACTTTAATTTTACCGTACCTGTAAGTAGGAGAGTTGATGGCATAGGTGCAAAGGGAAGGAAATAGATGTTATTGTTTGGAAAAGGGGGGGGGGAAGACATGATCTCTTTATTTATAATAATAGTATAGGTCGTTGATTTTTCCATATGAAACTGAGTAGGAAGAGACAATATCATCAATAATTTTTTTTCTCTTAACTTTTCTTTTTCCTTTGGATCCATGATTGAGGGAAAAAAGTACAGTGCAATAATATCGAAAAAGAAAAGCACAACACACGAATTTATACAACATGGCGGTCGACTAAGAAATTCTGTTCGGGTTAACTCGACTCACCCCGGTTCGGCAATGTTGCTCGAGAACCGAAATTTTGTCTGATAACCGAGGCATTTTCATCCGATTTGTTCGACATGTGAGACGTTCCAGAACCGAGGTTGCACTTTAGTTTCAAATGGGTGTAGAAATACAAGTAAAGGACAATACACCGACTGAAGCTGTAAAATGCTTAAAAAAGAAAGCAAAAGCAAATGCAACCAACCAGATACAGAAACGATGGCAAGATAAACCGCTTCACAGTCAATACTCTGTCCATACCAAACAAACTGATGTAGACAAATTCTGTATCCATCAGTGGCTACGTAGTGCAGGATTGAAAGCTGAAACCGAAGATTTTATCCTTGCTACACAGGACCAATGCTTGTTAACTAGAAATTATCAAGCACACATACTAAAAATTGTGTCAGCCCAAAATGCAGGTTCTGTGATAAATATCCAGAAATAATTGATCCTTTTGCATCATGTTGCACGGTATTGGCACCCACTGAATATAAAACCCGGCATGACAGAGTGGGCCAATATCTGCACTGGAAAATCTGCAACTTCTACGGAAAGGAAACTGAAAGAAATTGGTATGAACACCACCCAGACCCGCTTACAGAAATAGGACCTGTAACAATTTTATGGGGCTACACAATACACGTAGACAGAACAATCAAAGCTAATCGCCCAGATATCATTATTAGAGACTGCAAAAAAAAATAAAAATTACCTCCTTATTGATATGGCAGTCCCTGCAGACTGCAATGTATCTTTGAAGATCTTTAAAAAGCTATCAAAATACAAGGACCTTGAAATCGAAATCTCAAAAATGCGGCACAGGGGAACATCAACAATCCTTGTTGTAGTTGGAGCCCTAGGATTGGTTGGAAAATATTTCAATAGATTCATTGAAGGGATTCCTGGTAGCCTTAAAGAAATAAAAAGTGTCCTGACGAATGCAGCGCACAGTTTACAAAGGGTTTTGTCTATGTAAAATATGTGTTTTTTCTTAATTGCTCAGTAGAATATATCATGATGTCATTTCTGAACTTAGATCTCTGGGAGGGACCCGGAAAGAAATAAGAGTATACATCAGAAACCAAAGGAAATATAATAATAATAATAATAATAATAATAATAATAATAATAATAATAATAATAACAAAGATAGCTCAAACCACTCTTGTCCCTTATGCCATAAATTTGATGAAACTGAATATATGGTATCAGGTTACACAGTCTTTGTCGAGAAAGAATATATTATAGCATATGACAGGATAGAACATATCTGTTCGGACTATGATATTGAACTCCCAGATGCGTGGCACTGACACCGCCCGAAGGATGTCACAAATGGCGATAGAATGACTATACTGTGGAATTTACCAATCCTCACAGACAAGAAAACTGATTGTTCGGACTGTTGTCCCCATCTTTATTACCATATTCACCACGTTTCGGCCGTTGTACGCTCCGGCCTTCTTCAAGTGATTGGAACCAGTTAATACGGAGTGCTAGAGAAAAGCAATAACAACAACGAAAATAGCATTATGAGCTCTGGTAAAAATATGTTTACTAAGATATTAAGTTTATAAGTCCGAAAAATTCAAACACTGATGTTCTCAAGGGCACATGACCCAGTGGATAAAAGCGTTGGTTGGATCCAGTGACTTGGCCCAACGAGTAGTCAGTTCAATACCTGGCTACTGCAGTGATGAGCACAAACTTGGAAAGTTGAGTTAAAGGGAGATAACTGAGATATCCAGAAAGAGGCATGGCATGTGGAACTAGAACAGTCTAACTCAGTGGACGAAATAATGGGTTTAGTTCGAAATTCCAATCACCTGAAGTTGTGAATATTTCAATAAAGATGAGGACAACAGACCGAACAAGGTAAATAATTGCAATTATTTTTTGTTAATATTTTCTTTTTTTTGTTAATATTTTTTTTTGGTAGTGCTTGGTTTTGGTTTGTTTTGTTTTACAGCATACCAAACTAAATGGGTTATTTAATGCCGACAAAATTTTTATTGCTGGTAATATTTTTTTTCGAAAATGGATTGTGGTTAATATTTTCTTTTTCCAAAAAAGTATTGCTTGTTTTAAAAACTATTTTTATGCTTTCACGGTGTTTTGACCTCTTTTGATAGGGGTTAACTATTTGCCCATAGCTGGGATCCCGGCAGGTGCTACCACCCCTGGTCAGCGTGGACCTAGGGACACCAGCAATTAAGAAGTGGTTCTATGCTCACCAAAACTCCCTGATCAGAGGCCTTACTGTCAGATGTAGTTTATCGTCAGACCCAGGACGGAGGGTTGAAAGACGAACGAGCAAAGAATAAGATGGATGAATACGCGGGTGTAGTTTATCGTGATACAGAGGACGATTATGTATTGCGGTTATTATTTTTCATATTGAAAATGCATTGCGGGTATTTTTACTATAATTTTTTTTAATACTTTCATAGTGTTTTGATGCCAGTTTGAGTGTCAAGTATTTGCCCGTAGTTGGGACCTTAACAGGTGCTACTACTCGGGTCAAGTTAGACCTGGGAACACCAGCAATTAAGAGATGGTTCCACGCTCCTTAAAACCTCCTGATCAGAGGCCTTGCTGACGGATGTAGTTTATCGTCATACCCAGGACGGAGTATTGAAAGACGAACGAGCAAAGAATACGATGGATGAATACGCGGATGGTTGAGTAACGACGCTCTATTCACAAAAATGTTTGTAACTTTAGTTTAGATCAGTGCATCTCAATTTTTTTTTTTACTCATGGACCACCATTACTCTAAAATATTTTGGTGGACCCTCATAACAGTTGAAGGAAAAACAAAAGCTTATTTTATTTTTTACTAATAGATAAGTTTAGGAATTTTTATATAATTTTCCTTTATATATACAATCCTTCTTTTATATACCCTTTTCAATTTTTATTCAACTTTTATTATCAAAACACCGGTAGAGTAAAAGGGATGCTAGCTTATATCGCTTGATATCGTTTTTTGCTAGTTTTAGAGTTGTCTTCAATTTTTAGTATTTTAATATGCCGTAGATTACTGTAGAAATTCTAATACTCATTTATAACAACCGTTCCGAAATGAAATTACCCTATAGACCGATAAAATATTACCGCAGACCTCCAATTAGCTATTTTTTGTGTAGACCCCCAGTAATGTTACATAGACACCCACGCCATGGTTCATATGTATCCCAGTTGAGAACTTCTGGTTTAAAGCATCAACCAGTTGTTTAATAAGTGGTTGATGTTGCTAATTTCTATGAATTCTAAAATCAATCAAAGATGACATGGATTGAACGGTTGGCCTTAGGTTTGGTTTGGTTTACGGCACATCATCTCCAATGGGTTATTTAATGCCGACAAAATTTTTATTGCTCGTAATATTTTTTTCCAAAAATGTATTGCTAGCAATATTTAAAAAAAAAATGTATGGTAATAAAACTTATTTTCATGGTGTTTTGAAGTCAGTTTGGCAATTAAATATTTGCCCATATCTGGGACAATAACAGGTGCTCACAACCCTGGTCAGGGTGGACCTGGGAACGTCAGCAATTAATAGGTGGGTCCATGCTCCTCAAAGTCTCCTGACCAGAGGCCTTTGCTGTTGGATGTAATTTATCGTTTTACCCAGGACGCGGATGTAGCTTAGCGGGCTTTGCTTAGGAAATCCCTATATGGAATGAAAGACAGAAAGAGAAACTTGGTTCATAATCTCATGGTATGTAAAAGGAAAGAGAAAGAAGAAAGAAGAAAAAGGAGAAAGTGGAGTAAAAAAAAAAGAAGTAACGGTTTGAATTTTTCAGCATCGTAAACGATTTTTTTGCGAAATAATTCACGAAAACTTAACTTGCGTACGAGAACATATATTTTATTTGAACAAGTTATTTTTCCGGTCCCGGTAAAATAGACACAAGGCTATTTCGCCGGTAAATACAAATAGAGTTTTAGAATTAAAATCATATCATATTTGAGATCGTCAGCGCAGTGGTTGTGTGAGCTGTGCAGGCAGGACTTGAACAACATGGATACTGTGGTCTGTGTGTGCAAAGGAAGTTTACTGGCAAGAAAATCTTGCAAGAGAATCATGCCCAAGAGCAAGTTTTGGATTTGCAGAGACTGTTATGCCTGAAGTGTTTAAAATATTCAGAGACTTCTATATTTCTTTTAATAATTGATGAGGAATAAATGATTTTAACTTGTTTTTTAACAATTGATAGTGGAAAAGATTTTTAATTTTCCTAACAATTGATGGTGAAAATAAATAAACTGTGTTAATTCTGTTTGTTATTATTTTTAACATTACCTCCCCTCAAAAATATTTACCCTCAAAATAGTCTGAGGAGTTTATTTTACCGACACCGGTAAAATAAGCTTAAAAACATGTTTGTCTATTTTACCGGGATCAGCAAAATAACCTTTCCCTATTTTATTTTATTTTTTTTCTCAGAAAGTTTTTTTCAAGTCAAGTCGAGACGGGAGCTGTCCTTGACAGAAAAACGTAAATCGGGAGAATAGAAGGAAAGAATGTAAAACAAAGCCGTGCGATAAGAGAGAAACAAGGAAAACATTGAAACAAGAAGTAAACGTTTTTTAATGGAAAAAGCAGAGGGGATCGTTAAAATAAGAGCCGTCCTGGATATGACAATAAACTACATCCGCGTCCTGGCTAAGACGATAAACTACATCCAACAGCAATCAGAAGGTTTTGAGGAGCGTGGAACCACCTCTTAATTGCTGATGTTCCCACGTCCACCCTGACCCGGGGTGGTAGCACCTGTCAGGGTCCAAGCTATGGAAAAATTGATAACCCCCAAAGTGGCTCAAAACACTAAGAAAGTATAAAAATAGGTATTAATACCAGCAACACTTTTCTGAAAATTTTTTTTACCAGCAATATACTTTTGAAAAAAAAATTACCAGCAATACATTTTTAAAGAAAAAATATTACCAGCAATAAAAATCTTGTCGGCATTAAATAACCCATTGAGGTGTTGATATGCCGTAAACCAAACCAAACCAAACCAGCAATCCATTTTTGAAGAAAAAATATTAGCATCAATAAACATCTTGTCGGCATTAAATAACCCGTTGAGGTTGATAGGCCGTAAAACAAAACAAAAAACAAGAGAGTAGAATCAAAAATAAAAGGAAAGGAAAAATTCATAGCCCCTGCAAAAAGAAGAAGAAGAAGAAGAGAGACAGAGACAGAGACAGAGACAGAGACAGAGTGAGAGTACTGTTACGTTCGTTTGTCTTACGGCATGTTAAACTTGGGTTATTTAATGTTGTACTTTTGTCGATGGCAATCAGTAAGGATCGAATTTACTGCTCAGTCAACCAAACTATTAGTTTGGTGCAAAAATAATGACGTAATAATGTCGTTTTTTGACGTATTTTTTAACGTCAAAAAACGACATTATTACGTCATTATTTTTGCACGAACCTAATAACTTCGAAAAAAGAAAAAAAATATATTGTATTGTTTCTCTCCGTCACCTTTTTGCTTTATGTATATTTTTTTCTTCTCAAACAAATAGAAAAAGGAAGTGACAATTTCACATACGGTTTGCCTACAAGCAGGATTGTTCATAAACATTTTCGGTTCCCACTTGTCGAAGTGCAGTTGAAATGCACTGAAACGAAGTTGCATCTTTGTAGTGAGTAAAATGGTTTTGTCCATATGATAAAATTATAATAAATAAATAATTATCGCTCTACTATTGGTATTGAGCCCTCTTTTTTGCTGTGAACGTTAGGATTTATATATTACTTTCGTTCACATCGCGTCGGATATATATATATATATATATATATATATATATATATATATATATATATATATATATACACAGAGAGATAATGAACAGGTTGATATATATATATATATATATATATATATATATATATATATATATATATATATGAGAGATAGATAGATAATGAACAGGCTGATGTATAGATATATACATAAATAGATAGATAATGAACAGTCTAATAGATAGTGTCTGTGTGTTTGTAGACGACAAGTGAATAGAAAACATAATCAGCAGTCTGGTATCGCCGTTAATGCTGGACTGCTGATTCTAATTTGCAATTTGATCCTCCTCTCTTCCAGGTGGTGAGGTGATAACCTATCTGGACGTTCGGTACAGATCGGCTGAAGGACTTTTGGGCAGCCAGCGTTTTCACACGAGCATTCAAAGAGAACGTACTTAACCTGAAGTCCTGCTACAGTGCCGACAGGTCATTTATTTATCAAGAAACATTTCTTTGAAATGTCAACAATCCACTAGGTACTCTACGCGTGTGTGTGTATATATATATATATATATATATATATATATATATATATATATATATATATATATATATATATATTGTGTATTTAAGCAGCAATCCTTTTTTTTATATATGTTTCATTAAAGACGACCTACAAGGTACTGCTATTAAGGTTTTTATTTAATTTTTCTTCTGTTCGTAGAAGTGTTTTCTTCTCAGGACGCAAAGTGTGTAAAAACTGTCCAAAAGTTCTGCATTTCCGAGCATTTAAGGCTATACTTTTAGCCATTATCAAGGATGACTTTATTTTTTCTTTTTAACTGAATGCATGGATTATGTGTATCTATCTAGAGTTATAGACATGTTTTATTTTCCAAACACGGTCAACATACTGTGGCCGTGTTCATAGTTAATGTCATTGAGTGTTGGCTTTTACTTTTCTATTATTAAAGCTTCCATTATTTTTAATCCTTTTTTACATGTGGATGAGGTTATTATGCTTGTATTTTCTCCTAGTATATTTTGGATGGAGTCGGTAGGTATGTGTGTGTGTTTAAATGAGTTTTGATGGAGTTGCGGTCGGACAGATGTAACGTAAGTCGTCTAGATAGGCATGTAGTAGTATGACCGATGTAATTATTTATGAGTTTGGTTTGATCAGGAACACAGTTCCTTAAGGGGCATTTGAACTTAAAGAACTGTGTTCCTGATGAAACCAAACTCATAAATAATTACATAGGTCACACTACTATATACCTATAAATAATTACATTACTACCATATGCTGGGCTGTCTAAAAATAGATGGAAAATCTGATGAAAAATCACGTACAATGTGAGTAAATAAAAAAAAATCGGAGCTACTTAAGTAGACTGGTCCACTCATAATAAATAAGGAAAGATTTTTGGGATTATAATTTTGTCAAATTAGCATTCTTAGGCTACGTCAGAATAGAAAAATATATTAATTTGTTATAATTTTAAAAGTGTGTGTGTGTGTGGGGGGGTCCAGTTGATATGATCCGTTAAGTGCTCTTTACACTTTGTTTATAAATATCAAGTTTGAAATTGTGTTTGCATCATTGACATCTATTTGGCCAGACAATATATTTTTTTGTTATTGCTTGTTTGAAATATTTTCTGAAAAATAAAACAAATATATATATATATATATATATATATATATATATATATATATATATATATATATATATATATATGTATGTATGTATTTATCCGTTTGTTCGGTATTTAAGCGTAGTACCAAATTGGCGGCGAAGTCTCATCAATTTATAGTTGAAATGGCTCGATGTAATCGCAAGTTCTATGCTAACA
>OZ010596.1:56555081-56602581 GCA_963932145.1 Acanthosepion lycidas | reverse complement strand
CTCAAACACAACAAAAAATAAGAAAAATCACACCCGAAAAGCGAAAAGGTGTCCCGCATCTACCAGATAACTGACATCTCTGGTCATAATGAAAGTGGGTGCAAAAATAAAAGGGGTCAATGAGCACACATATCCTAGCTAAGCTAACTTGGATGGAGAAAAAAACTAAAGAAAACACAAACTTAAACTAACCTATTTCGAGCGGGGTTGCCAATGTTGAATCCAACAATTCTAAAATCGTTAATGCCTAACCAGTCAGTAATCAAATCGTACTGCGATTCCCTCTTTCAAAGCAAAATTACGGTTGAATAGATAGATAAAAAATTAAAAAAAAATTTTAAAACAAATTTAATTACGAGGCGAATACAAAAGATACAATATCTTCCTTCGTCCTGAGAAGCGTTCATCCTAAACGTAACCCTGTGCAATTGCAGATAACAACTAACGAACAATACAAATAACGAATATGATTGGCTTAGAAATAATTAAGTTACTTAGAATAAGATAATGTACATGAATGTAAAGCTTTTTCTTACAACGGGAATAATATTTGGTTATCCACAAACTTTGCTCCGTATTTGTTTTTTGAGTGGTATTATGGCTGTTTAGTTATATCTCTTCCTTCCTTACTCTCCCTAGAGCCATTTTCTTGTAGAGAATAGAGCCACGATATCATTTTGTGAGCTGTTGTGGTTTCTGTTGCAAGTAGTTTTTTTTGTTTTTTTTTTTTTTTTTTTACGGGGTCAGGCTGCCAGCCGTACGCTAACCGGTTTTGAATTCCTTTGTTTTCCTTCTAGTTTGATCTGTTATCAAACCCATAGCTGGACGGAGAATAGATAGATTCGTAACTTTTCCCCAAAGGAACTTGTGCGAAAGTGAAAATATGAGGAGAATAGGACCTTATCAATTCAAATCCTTCTCAGATTCTCCAAAGTTCATATTTACTCAGTTTCGTATCCAAACGCAAACAAAGCAATTTCTAAAGAAGTAATGGATTTTTTATTTATTAATCCGACAGATTCTATCACTTAAATGTTATTTTTAGTGGATACTCTTATTTGAGTAGACGTTCCGTTTATTTATTAAACAGTATTTTTTATTTATTTTCGCCTACCGGCCTGAATATTTGAGAAATTTTATTAAATTTCGAGGAATTTATGACGAGGAGGATTTCGCTTAAAGGCACAGTTCAAATCTTGTTTTATTGCCAAGGCTGCTCCGTGACCGAGTCGGTTATGACACGTCAGAGCTAACAACGGTTTCCTTCGGCCCAGAGGTACGCAGGTTCAAATCTTGTAATCTATGACAGGATTTTTTTTGTTGTTTTTCATGTATTTGTAAATCTACAAGAAATAATCTATCTTCATTAGTCAAAGCAGCAGACCATTTTGTCTGAGGTCCTAGATTGATATTTTTTCCTATTTTATTGAAGAAGAAAAACTTATACAAACCGATCTCTGTTTTTTTTATTTCTTAATCCAAAACATTTTTATCCCTTTAAACATTATTTTTAATGGATATTCGTATTTGAGTAGACACTCCAAAACTTATCAAAGAAAAATATGTGATCTATGACAGTATTGGAACCTGCGTACCTCTTGACAGAATGAAACCGTTGTTAGCTCTGACGTGTCATAACCGACTCGGTCACGGAGCAGCCTTGGCAATAAAACAAGATCTGAACTGTGCCTTTAAGCGAAATCCTTCTCGTCATAAATTCCTCGAAATTTTCATATCTGTTCAGTTTAGCATACAAACACAAAGGGCTGTAACCTAGGAAATGTTACTGAATAGAATAATCTAACGAAGGTTGGTAATGAACGATAATACTTAGAACAAGAACAACACACATAAAATACGCCAGCGGTTCGTAGAAGTAGTCAACTGGTAGAAGTGAGTCAAATAAATTCCATATTGAATCTCAAACTACATGATATCTACCAACCGTGGTCAGATGTGGCATAAGGCCGAATTTAATGTGGGGTATCCGATCCCGTAGGCTCGGCCGAAAATTCCCATGGACCCCGTATAAAACCGGGTCGGGTAGCTGTTTCCCGAGATGTTTCTGCAGGATATCTACCAACCGCTCCACGCGTCAGATGTGGCACAATGCCGAATTTAATGTGGAGCCGTAGACGAATCTCCGACTGCAGACCAACATACAGTATTTACTACTGTATTTATATGAATCGGGACATACCCATTATCGTACGGAGGTATGCTTCAACATAAAGTAATTTTCTAAGGTAATGTATTTTTATTTATCAATCCAAAAGATTTGTATCCTTATTAAACGTTATTTTTAATGGATACCCATATTTAAGTAAACTTTCCATTTATTTCTTAAACATTATATTTATTTATTTTCGTCTACCGCTAAAAATAATGGTTAATGTGAAAAATATTTGTTGCATTACTAAACAAAACAAAAATTCGTTATCTAGTTCTGTATATATCAGATTATTTAAAAAGTTTGTTAATATGAAATGACCGCCACTTGACAATGGCGCTTGTTTTGGTAGCGATTTCTTGCATGTTCTAGATTGCATTGCATCGTTCAGTTGTAAGTAAGATCTTGTTGAATGCCTTAAAGATGGACGATGAAAAGTCCCACTTTCGCCATATTATGCTCTATGAATTTTGGAAAGGAGTAATCATTGGAATTGCAACAAAAAATATTCAGAAGGTTTACTTGGATAATGCTCCAGCTCTTCTGGCGGTCAAAAATTGGTTTTGGCAGATTTCGTCAGGGTGATCTTATCCTAAACAATCAACCACGGCCTTTCAATGACAATGGAAACGCTCTGCTTGCTGTCGTGGAGTATAAAATGAAGATTTCGACGGAAGAAATTTCCAAGAGTTTGAAAATCGATATCTCAGCGCCTTTCGACATTTAAAGAGACCTGGGTTCGTTTCCAGACTCGACACGTGGATGCCACGTCCTCTGATGGAATAGAACCCACTCGATGATGTTTCTACCGCGATTTCTTTGCTGTTATGCCACGAAAAAAAAGCCGTTCTTGTACAAACTTGTCACAGGTGATGAAAAGTGGATCGTTTATTATAACGTTCGACACACACGGATACAAGCATTTGTATACGTAAAACCCGTGGGTAAAGCGGGCTTGCGACCAATGAAGATGATGCTACCCGTTTGGTAGGATTACAAACGGATAATACAGTTTGAGCTTCTTTCAGCCAGCGAAGCAATAACTGCAAAGAAATATTGCGACCAAATCAACAATTTCTGCGGCTGTTAAAGAAAAATCGACCGATTTTCGCAAATCGAAAAGGTGTCATTTTTCACCACGACAACATAAGATCACATGTTGCAAAATATCTTATAGAAACTTAAAGAGTTGGAATTGGGAAACCCTCCAGCAACCACTGTATTGACTTGGCTACTTCGAATTTTCATTTATTCTGGTCTATACAGAACAATTTAAATGACCCAAAATTTGACTCTGTACAGCCAGTCACAACATTTTCCCAGCTAAAATAGTTTCTACGAAAATGGCGTCACCAAGCTTGTAGAACGATGGGAGACAGTTGTTAAAAACAATAGAGACTATGTACTTGTCTAATAAATGAAGGTGTTGCTCTCTGTTTGGTGAGATTGCAGAGGGATAATTCACTTTCAGTTTCTTCCAGTCGGTGAAAAAATAACTGCAAGGAATTACTGCGACCAACTCACCAATCTCAATGCAACAATTCAAGAAAAACAGCCGATTTTGGCAAATCAAAAAGGTGTCATTTTCCACCACGACAACGACAACGTAAACACAGATCCTGCACAGGCTTAAAGTTTTAAAATGGAAAACCATTCAGCAGCAAGCGTCTAAGTCTTGATTTACCTATAGAACAATTTAAATGACAAAAATATTTGACAGTAACTTTCTTTTTATGCGCCATATCCTTTCAGGACGTAGGCGATCATAGCTCTCCACCTCTCTCTATCCCTTGCAGCTCTCAACAAGTTCCTTCCCTCCGCTTCCTCCTCCAGACCACGTACTGACATCCACTTGCTCAAGCTTGACAGGTATGTCACGTGTTGTTTTTCCTTGCTTCTCTTTCCACCCCTATTCGACTCGTGAGTACCAGATTCTCCAGGTCCTCCTTTCTCATTATGTGTCCCAGAAACTTCAGCTGCCTTTTTCTGATATTAAGTATAAGACTCCTCCTTGTTTGCAACCTCTCTAAGACCTCATCGTTGCTCACACGCTCGGTCCATGATATCCTTAGCGTCCTCCTGTAGAACCACATCTCTGTCGCCTCGAGTCTCTTCTTCATCTTTGAGGAAATCGTCCAATATTCGCTACCGTAAAGGACAGATGTCACGTAACAGTTCAGTATTCTTTTCTTTGTTACCAAAGAAATTCTGCCCAGCTTGTGGAATGTGTCCTTGGCTATCCCAATACGCTTGCGGATCTCAGTGTCGCACTTACCGTTCCTTGTCAAAACGCTTCCCAGATATTTGAACTTCCGCATTTGCTTGATTCTAGTGTTCCCGACCTTCAAATCGTATTTCGGCCGATAACTACCTGACACCCCCCACCAAAAAACAAAAACAAAAACAAAAACAAAAACAAAACAAAACAAAAATAACAACACGAAGTTTCTATTAAAATGACATAAACAAGGTTGTAGAACGATGGGTGACAGTCGTTAAAAACAATGGAGACTATATATTTGACTAATAAATGTTTTTTTGTATGTATAATTTTCTTTTTAATTGTCTAATCAGGAATGAATTGTTGCAATGATCTAATATATATATATATATATATATATATATATATATATATATATATAATTCATGACTATTTTGAATTCATTTATTTTCAGATTATTAAAATTTTATGCCGAATGTCGTAATATCACTATTTAAGTTAAACAGGCCTTGTATTGCCGTAATTTTTAAATCTTTGATTAGTCATGAAAGTCTATGTTTCAGTTCCCACGACTGTCGTGCCAGGCCAGGTCTCGAATCGTAACTCACAAACGACGATAACTTAGTGACCACAGGATTTTACATACGATACCTACAATACGAGTTTATCATCTCTCGTAACGAATCTGACCACATATTTATTGTCGACAAAATGGTTGAATGTTTCCACCCTACTATTGAACACATGCACATAAAAAAAAAAAACTGCACTTAGATTCATGCAGTCATGTCGATTCGGTGCCGTGCTTATCACTGCTTGCCCGCGTCCAAAACATTTCTGGGTTCTATTTTTCTAATAATTACTGAATTACATGACAAGGGAGTGTAATTTAAATAATATGGCATGCCAAATAATAATAATAAAAAAAAAATACAAAACAAAATTTAGAAAGTAAGGTAGTGCAATTTAAATTATATGGCATGCCAAATAAAAAACAAAACTAAAATTTAAAAGTAAGGCAATGCGATTTAAATTATATGGGCTGGCAATTAAAAAAATAAGACACAATTTAAAAAGTAAGGCAGTGAAACTTAAATTATACAACAAGCCAAAACAAAAGAAACGTTATCTAAAAAGTAAGGCAGTGCAGTTTGAATTATATATATCAGTGTAATTTAAATGATATTGCATGGCAATTAAAAAAACAAAAGAAAATTTTAAAAGTAAAGCAGTGAAATTTAAATTATATGGCATGCCAATTAAAAAAACCATAAAATTTAAAATGTAAGCAGTGCGGTTTAAATTAAAAAAAAATTAAAATGCAATTTGATTTATATATAGCAGCGTAATTTAATTTATATGGTATGCCAATTAAAAGGACAACAAAATTTAAAAAGTAAGGCAATGAAATTTAAATTATACGGCATGCCAATTAAAAAAAATTAAAAAGTAAGGCAGTGAAATTTAAATTATACGGCATGCCAATTAAAAAAAATTAAAAAGTAAGGCAGTGAAATTTAAATTATACAGAGTGCAAATTAAAAAGTAAAACTGCATTTTAAAAAAATATAAAGCAAGTAAATTAAATACTAAGGCAGGGAATTTTAAGTTGAAGACCGGGAACTTGAAAAATATGGATAAGCAAGTTTTTTAAAAAAGCAGAGAAATTTGAAGCATACGACATAGAAATTTAAAAACAAGGGTGAACATTATATAAAAATTGGGCCAGAAAAGCAAAAAGTACGGCAGTGAAATTAAAAACATGTCAAGTAAATTAAAAAGCAAAACCTCAACAGTAAAAAGTGAGACATGAATAACTGGATATATCATCATCATCATCATCATCATCATCATCATCATTGTCATCAAAACATTCGATTTGAGGCCATGGATTAACACGTTCTCTCATCTTCAGTGACATTGTATACTGATTCGACAATATTTTGATAGCCTTCTCTGTCCTCTGCGAGTTTGCTGATTTGTTGAAGATCTTCCTTGATTGTAAACTTCACCAAAGGAAAAGTGGGATCTTTCTGCCTTGTTCTTTGAATATCTTGGTTCAGCTTTATGACTATGGTGGTTCGTGGATGACCTCTGAACTTTTTGAAATCAGTCTTTTCTTTTTCTTTCTGGATCCATTCGCAAAATATGTCCAAGAAGTTTCCATTTTTTTTAGTATGCAACGTCTAAAATAAGTAGTTACTGCGTAGCAGTAACTGGCACAGCCATTACCTTTTGGATATATAAACTAATCAAAAACTGATAACAGGAATTAAAAAAAAAATAATGCAAGAGAAATTAAAAAGTAAGTCAGTGAAATTAAAAATGAAAGAAGGTGGTTTACAAATATACGGCATACGAATCAAAAAGCAAACCAGGCAATTAAAAAAGGAAACAAGACGGGGAAATTAAAAATAAGTAAGTTGGCAAATTAAAAATTATAACGATGAAATAAAAGAATAAAGAAGTGTAATTATAAATACACAAGTAAATTAAAATTCAAGTCAAGTAATTAAAAAATATTGACGGATGGGAAATTAAAAAAAGTAAGACATGGGAAATTAAAAAAAAATACAAACAAATTAATGAATAAGAGATGAAATTAAAACGCAGGTAATTTGGGAAAAAAATATGTTAAGTTCGTATCCGCGGACCCACGTCGCAACACAATGTGGGATATCCGGAAAACCCTACAAAAATTACTTATGCTCTCTCGGCAAATCCCCTCTTGGTACACCTCAGGCGTCGAGGTACCGCACGTTAGCATTGTTTTCCGATATAATCTAGAAGTAGTCTCCTTAAGAAATCAACCATGGTGGGATTCGAATTCAGGTCTCACAGGTGGAATGTGGAACGCTGACGTTCTAACCACTCAGTCCCGCGTTCATTTTACTGCCGGATCATAGGTTAATATTATTTCCGAAGTCACCGGCGTATGGATATCAGGTAACTATATTTACGCGGTCGATCCACAGGTCAAGTTTAAAGTGGGGAACGCGAGCGCGTACACTCGGGACAAGGACAAAAATTACCCGAGCCTCCGTAAGCTTCGATTGCGTTGGCCTTGGTGCGAAAACCGATCCTTCTCTCTAGTGCCATGAGAGGGTCCAGCCTTGGGCAGCGGTTCCCCGGAGCTGGGCACCTCACAGTTCTATTTTCCCCAGCTGCGACTCTGTCGACTGACGGAGCCGTAACTGAGTCGCACTCTACCCGAGACGCAACTGAGAGATGAAAAAACCTACCCGACCAAAAGGAAAAAAACTCCTGTGTCAGCCAAGTAAAGTAATAAGTAAGGTTGAGAAATGATGTAAGAACAATGTCGACTACTGTTGAGTTAAAGGGAAATAACCGAGACACACGGAAAAGGCATGGAAAGTGGAACTAGAACAATCTAGCCAGGTGAACGAAATAAAGGGTTCGGTTTGAAATTCCAATCCCCTGAAGAAGGCCGGAGCGTGCAACGGTCGAAACGTTATGAATATGGAAATGAAAATGAGGATAACAGTACGAATAATGTAAATAGTCCGAATAGTGTAAATAATGTAAACACTGAATAGCATGAATAATTTTCAAACGATACTGCATATTCTTTTATCATCTCGTAGGGTCGCCATTATTTCCTGTTCATATGCTTTTGACTTAGCGAAGGAAAGAAAAAAGATTATGAAATCGACGAATGTCAATGATTTTTGCCCTGCAGTAGAGCAACTCATTCAACCTTCTTGGTATCACATATTCTACTGACGCAAAGTGGATTAAGTGCCCGGTCTTCTGCTAGGAAAGTTGGTTCGCTGTGTCAGACATTTTTTATCATCAGAATCCATTTTGTACATTTATAAATCTACCATTTGTCTTGCATTGAATTTTTACTACCATATCTGGCCTGATGCGCCGTCTCTATATCTCGAGATTCTCGGCAAAGTCCAAAATGTCTGCAATATTATCGGTCTTGACCTGGCATCTCGACTTCAGTTCCTTTCCCAACGTCGTGTAGTGGTTTCCCTTTGTCTTTTCTATAATTTCTTTTCGTTTTATTTCTCTTCCTTGGTGCCATGTCCGCAAGAATTAAAGCGTACTACTAGATAGGCTGCATCATTTTAATAACTTGATGTAACCGTTCTATTCTATTAGTTTCTTTTTTCGAACTTCACGCCTGTGGAACTCTTCCTGTTTCTTGCTTCCCTGATAAATACAATCTTCCAAAATTTAAATGCAACGTCAATCGACATCTTCCGTGTTGCTGAAACATGGGCACTGTTGGCAGAAACATAGAGAAGGGTCCAAGCGTTTGAGAACAAATGCATGAGAAAACTCGTTGGCATCATCTATTGGGAACATAAAACCAATGAGTTTGTGTGGAAAAAGGGTTGAAGGTTTTGTGGACCACCAGGAACCTCTTATCGCCACTGTTAAACGGAGAAAAGTGGCGTGGTTCGGACACGTTGCAAGGCACGACAGCCAGTACAAGACCTTCACGCCAGGCACCGTTGAAGGTGGACGTAGGAGAGAACGCCAACGCAAAAAACTGGTTGGACTATGTCAAACAATGGACAAGAATGACTATACCAGAGTTGCTGATGGCTGCCGTTGATAGACCGTTGTGGAGGAGATTCAATATGGCTTCTGCATTCGGGTTTCCCACTACGATTACAAAAGTCAAGAGAATGATGACGACGACGACGATGATGATGATGATGATGATGATTATACTTTTATTGTTCTTTCTTCTCACTAATTTTTTCTTATTTTCTTTCACATTCAGTAACTCTTTGGCATTATCGCCTCGCTTGAGATGAAATGATTTAAAAAAGAAAAAGAGAAAGAGCTAGCTAGCCACGGAGAGTGAACTGTAGATATTTTAGGTGACCGGTTCACTGCCTCAGCAATTGAAATATCATGCCGCTTCGCTAGAAGAAAAGCGGGCAATTTGGTGTTCCTAGTTCAAAGCTACCATCCGCCCCTGACTTGGAGATTTTTTTTTTTAACCCAACGTTGAATGAGAAGGGTTAAAAGGCGGTCAGAAGTGAAAGCATAAGTGGCTTTCGGCATCAACAGTCTCTGTATTTCTGAGCATTTTCCCCGACAGAGGCGACAATCGAGCTGCCTTAATTCCGCTTGATAGAACCGCATGTAACATTTTTTTTTTCTCTCTCTCTCTCTTCAGTCTCAAAAGAATGAATCCAACTCCCATTCTTTGTAAAGCTGCTGTTAAAAGCCTCGCTTTGGGGCAACGGTTACCAAGGTCCACCAGCAGACGTATCTTATATATAAAATACAGTGTATGTGTGCGTGTTTGTGTGTGTGTGTGTGTGTGTGTCCAAGAAAATCCTCCGCCCCTACTGGTCCAATTTCAATGATTCATAGCTCATTCAAAACCCGTAGAAAATTTAGGCGAAGGGAACGATTTTCGTTGAGCTCAGATTCAGGGTTGCCAGATTATGCGAGGTTAAAATACATATATTAATATATTATATTCCATAAAATAGGTTTTACTTAATTAGCTATTATGTTTCACTAACTCTTCAAATGTTGAATGTATAACTAATTCTAATTTCTATTTTCCCATCTTTACACTATATTAATTTTATCTTATAAATTGTCTCCTGTTCTGTCACCCATGAAATAAAAATGATTGTTTGTATGGAAAATAAGAATCCATGTACATCAAATCACCTTTAAATTAAGTGGCAGCAGAAGAATTATCGTTGGACTTTTAAAAGTTAAGCTTAAGCATTAATTCAATACTTAAATGCATCAATCAATTTTGAGTTCTGTAGTTTATTGATATTATCGCATCTACTCCTCTTTAGCTATTGTGATGATGACTAAACTAAGAGTCCTCCACAGGAGCTAGCTAGTTTGCTATGTAATACATTCACTAGGTACTAGTGTGACTTCGTTCCAGACTCGTTATGATGAGTATCTATCTAGAGACAGATAGATTTTACTTTCAGCTATGAGCTGAAGGTAAAGACTTAAATTTTAACGTAATGTCTAATAAGAATACGTTAATAAGAATACATAATAACGTCTAATAAGATTATGTTAATAGGAATGCGTAATAATATCTAATAATAATACGTTAATAAGAATATGTAATAATGTCTAATGTGAATACATTAATAAGAATACGATGTAATGTATAATGAGAATCTCTCTCTATATATAAAGTTGTAGCCTCTGTCTGTCTGTTATCGAACTCCTTATAGGGTTTTGGAGATAGACCCCCCATAACCATATATATTTTCTGAAACTACATTATCCATGGTGCTTGGATAAGTATATTTCATTTTGATCAAAGGGGTTCTCGGGAGAACTCCCACACTGATTTTTTCCCTTCGATATATATTAAATTTAAATTTGAACAAAGGATTGAATCCTAGAATACTTAAATAAGTATATTTCATTTTGATCAAAGGGGGACCCCGGGAGGAGGGGAGGAGTTGGCACAAACTCTCCACTGAAAATTTCTTTTCTTTGGATTTATATTACATTTAACTTTGAACAAGGGAATGGCTCCTATCCAAAATAGAGAAGAAGAGGGTCCTCGGTGGGGTCACCCGACCACTGAAAATTTGTTCCCTTTGATTTAAATTAAATTTAAATTTGGACAAGGGAATGGCTTCTATCAAAAATAGAGAAGAAGAAAGCCAGAAGATGGAGTTCACATCAGCAAGACCATTTTGATCAAAGGGGGTCCCCAGGGGGGCACCTTCACTGAAAATTTGTTCCCTTTGATTTAAATTAAATTTAAATTTGATGAAGGGAATGATTTCCATATAAAATATAGGAGAAAGCCAGAAGATGGAGGTCACATCTGCAAGGTCATTGGGTAATATTGAAATGCATTATTTTTCTTCACAAATTATAACAATGACTTAAAATCAATCATCATTTTCTTATAAAAAATATTTGACACGCTACAAGGTGCGGGTAATTCGGCTAGTATATATATAAGAATATGGAGTAATGTCTAATAAGAATTCGTTAATAAGGATATGTAATAATGTCAAACTCCGGTTCATATATCGGAGGTAGTCACTGACATCCTTTGAGGCCCGATTCTGCACTTGATGGCTATTAGGAATCTGTATTTCCTGTCTTGAATCACATATTCCACTAAGAATGAAGGTTTATATAAGACACTCGCAGAAATTGAAAAACTGAAGGTCACAGACGCAAGAGGCTTGCGCAAAATGATCAAGGAAATAACAAGACAGAAAACATATTCTTTACCGGAGTGTGTAAAATCCAAAGAAGGCAAGTATTATAAGAAAAGAGAAAATTTCTGTAACTGTAGCAAAGATACCTCATCCATGAGAACATAAATAAACCTGCAATATAATGATTTGTTTGCTTAATGGCATATCAACTCCTTATTGTTCATTTAATATCAAAATTTAATTTTCTTACGTGCTTTGAAGTGATAAAAACTATATTATTCTGCTTTAATAATTGAATACATGGTAGATGATATTCAGTTATTGTGCACAGATATGTTGGTGTGGACATAATTATTAGAGAAAAGGATATGTGTTTTATGCTGTAGTTTTGTTGAAGTTATATTTTGTTCTAAGAGGAGTTGTTCTGTGGTGACCACATTGTGTACTGGGCTCACGCTAATTCATAATTCAAATGCCAGTTAGTTTTAAGAAATTGTAGGATATTATATGGCTTAATGTCATGAAAAGTTCTTTCGTGTTGATTGATTGATTTTGTTTAGTGTCATATCAATCTGTATGGGTTATTCAATGCCAAAATGTAAATAACTTGAACAATTTTATGGCTTCAGCTAAATATATTTTGAATGGAACTGTATGCCTTTAACTACAGATAAAATGTATTGCTGGTCATGTTTTAAAAAGTATTGTTGCTAATTCTACTATAAATAGGTTTGTTGCTATTTTTTTAATAAAAAATATATTGCTGGTATTTTTACTATTGTCATATAAGACAAATGAATCGTCCGTTCATGGAAATAACCGGATTTAAGTAGAGTTGAGCAGAGTTAGCATTAGGTTTGAGCCGCGTGCTAAGTTCTAAGTGCTTGTCGAACAATCTGGCTTTGGGCAGCGAGCAACCTAGACGAGGTTATGCCGAAGGGCGGTGTCTCGTCTCGGGAGGTAAACAAACCCGAGCCCATTATTACAGGGTCTACGTGGAATTTTTGCTCGGGCCTATGGGCTCAAAAGACCCATGTAAAACCGTCTTTGTGCAATATCCTGCTCTGTGGGGAGCAAGGGTAAATACCGAGTTATTATTAAATATTAGCCGCGTATTAAGCTCTTGTCGAACTCTCTGACTTCGGGCAGCGAGGAACCTTGACGAGGCTAAGCCGAAGGGCGGTGTCTGGTCTAGGGAGGAAGACTCATGCGACCCCGTTATTACAGGGTTTACGAAGAATTTTTGCCCGGGCCTACGGGCTCGGAAACATCTACATAAACCCGTTCTTGTGCCACATTCCGCTTTGTGAGGTGCTCGGGTAAATACCGAGTTAGCATTAGGTCTTAGCCGCGCGCTTAGTACTTGTCGAACTCTCTGCCTTCGGACAGAGAGGAACCCAGACGAGGCTCTGCCGAAGGGCAGAGTTTCGACTGGGGAGGTAGACAAACCCGGCATCGTTATTACGGTGTCTACGGGCAATTTTTGTCTGGGCCTACGGGTTCGGAAGGCCCCATGTAAAACCGGCCTTGTGCAACATCCCGCTATGTGGGAAAGACTTGGGTAAATACTGAGTTAGCATTAAGTCAATTACTAATTGCCCCTTCGTGTAGTAAACCTTCTTTTTCATTACTTACGTATTTGTCTTCCTTATTTATTTATTTCTGTCACCTCAAAAACACGAGATACAACAACTATAAAAATATATTTTCATATTTTCATAGTGTTTTGTTTGGGGCTTCACTATTAGCCCATAACTTAGACTCTGACAGTAGCTACTACCCCCGATCAGTGTGGACCTGGAAACAATAGCAATTAAGAAATGGTTCCACACTCCCCAAAATCTCCAATCTCCCAATCAGAAGCCTTGCTGCAGGATGTAGCTTATTGTCATACCCAGGTCTATGTATGTATATTATCACAGATAATAAAACCTTCTGATAAATATGGCTCTTTTAATATTTTGATGTGACACATAGTGTAAATCCAACTTTGGTATCTCTTAAGGTGATCCTAGTACATATTGGGGTCATCACAGATCAACTCCTATTAGAACAAAGAGTCCTTATTCACATTAAATTCTATTAAAACTCCTGGTATTTGCTGGCTTGAATTAGAATACAACCAGTATATAATGGGGTCACCACAGATCAACTCTCCTTAGAACAAAGATTTCTTATTGACATTAAATTCATTTAAGACATCTAGTATTTGTTGACATGAATTAGAGTAGACCTAGTATGTTAACCATGTTCACCATAGTCTATGCATATAGAATACAGCGCAGTGGAAGCGTACTGGGCTCATAACTCTTCTGGGCTCTTGTCTTTTGGGTGTAATTCTTCAGTCTTCGATATCAAAGGCTGGCCGTGAGTACTCAGGAAAAAAACATGGCCGCCTTTATTCACGTCGTATTGAATATTTTGAGCCTTCTGATTGGTTAACCCTTCTATTGGGAAACTATAAAATGAGTCAGCTCATATTGGCTGGCTCACTAGTACCCAAAAATCCAACATAGTACATAATGAGGATCACCACAGATCAACTCCTCTTAGAACAAAGGTCCTTACTGATAATTAATTTGACTCAGACTTCTGGTATTTACTGGCATGAATTAGAGTACACCCAGTTACCACCGATCAACTCCTCTTAGAACAAAAATTCCTTATTCACATTAAATTAGATTAAGACTTCTAGTATTTCCTGACAATGAATTCGAGTGAGCCCAGTACACAATGGGGTCACCACATATCAACTCCTCTTAGAACAAAAATTTCTTAATCAGATGTAGTTACCTGCATTGTACGAAAGCATTGCAAGACCCGTAACAATAAGATCGGAAGAATAAGTAAGATGAAGAGGGAAAAAGTAGCAGGACGAGATGAGGTTATCATTGACACTCTGTATTTGAGATTACTGAAGCAATAAACAAAATATACAATAGCAGAGAAATACCGGAAAATTTAAGTAGCTCAGTTTTCATATAAAAAAAATAAACCAGGTGTGAATGAATAAGAGTTTCATCGAGCCATTAACTTGATCAATCACATGACAAAGGCTATAATTACGATTCTAAGAGCTTTTGATGGCTTGGTTTGGTTTGTTTTATGGTTTATTAACCTCAATTGTTTATTTAATGCCGACAAGATTTTATTGCTGGTATTATTTTTTTTCCTAAAATGCATTGTTGGTAATATTTTTTTTCCAAAATGTATTGCTAGTAATAGATTTTTAAAAAATGTATTGCTGGTAATATTTTTCCCAAAATATATTGCTGGTAATATTTTATTTTCAAAATGTATTCCGGGTAATATTTTTTTCCAAAATATATTGCTGGTAAAACTTTGGCGGGGGATAACTATTTGTCGATAGCTGGGACTCTGACAAGTGCTGCCACTCCGAGTCAGTGTGGACACGGGAACACCAGCAATTAAGAGGTGGTCCACGCTCCTCAAAACCTTCTGGTGAAGGGCCTTGCCGTCGGATGTAGTTTATCGTCATACCCAGGACGAAATTCGTAATGCTTAGCTACCAAAGAGGAAAGTTCATTAGAACAATTACTATGAAATTTCTGTTTATAGAAAAGGTACAGAGAAGCTACGTTGATGTGATGGGAAAGTGACTGAAGCCAAGATGCTAGGCCAGGGCTAATAATATTGCAGATTCTTCTTTGTATTTTGTGAAGAATCTGTAAATAGATAGCAGAAGCACCAGACCATATGTGGTAGCAATATTCAATGCAAGGATGTATGGTAGACAATTCAATGCAAGGATGTATTGTATGGTATATATATATATATATATATATATATATATATATATATATATATATGGGAGAGAGAGAGAGAGAGAGAGAGAGAGAGAGAGAGAGAGAGAGAGAGAAATAGATATTAATCATTTCATCGATGTCAGGGGAAGTGAAAAATAATGCGAAGATGTGTGGAGAAAGGACAATCAAAGAACAGACTTCAGGAAAGACAGATGATTACGATTGTCGTTGCATGTAAGACAGACCCTGGCGAGAAAAATTGTCTCGGACGACACAGTGAGCCAACTTTGCTAGTAGCAGACCTAGTAATTGATTCGATATAATCTTTCCATTTCATGTCATCGGAAAAATGTCAGCCCCAGAATTTTTTGCGGATATACAGTGAGTTAAGAGAGTTCACCAAAATAGAAAATGGAGTTTCACAAGGAAGTATTTTGTCAATGGTTTTATTTAGTCTTCTACCATAAAATAATCCAAAGAAAATTAGCGGATCTTCCACAACGTAACCTTTAAAGTATACGCGACACAAATGGCCTAACGTTCACGACAGATTAAGAAGGGGGACTTGAAATAACTATTAGACAAAGCAGTCGAAAAATAATCAACATCACACACACACACACTCTCACACACACTCTCACACACACACGGGCTTGCACTCACACACACACACATCTATATAATAAATGAGAATGTCAGTATGTCACAGTTTTCAAACTTTACTCCTAGAGGCCGTAGTCCAACATATCATATCATTTTGGAATCAGGCCGACTCCGTGAGCAAATCAAAAACATCCCGAGCCGGATCCGAACCTGCAATCCTTAAATTTTGGATTCACAACTTTTCATTACTGCGATTGTTTTTGGCGATTTTTTATTTTTTTTTACATGATTTTCTTGCGATGAATCTTTTGTACGATAACAATTTTAATAGTTTGAAAATAAATTTGGGAATAATCGAAATTAATTTCGAATTCCAGCGAAAGTCACCCATGATATAAAAATAATCGTTTTTACGGAAAGTAAGGATCTACGTACATCAAATCGTCTTTGAATTAAATGGCAGCAGAAGAATTATCGTTGAAATTTTAAAAGATAAGCTTAAACATTAATTCAAGACTTAAATGCAGCGATCAATTTTGAGTTCTTCTGTAGTTTATTGATGCTTATCGCATCTACTCCCCGCTTACCTATTGTGATGAAGGCCCAATCAAGAGGCCTCTGCAGCCGATAGGACGTCTTTAAAACTAGCATAAAAATATATGTGAAGATGAGAAAACGGCAAAGCTTATAAGCGACATGTTTCGCCCACGTCTGTTGGGTTCGGCTTTTTCAGGCTGGAATGAAAGACAAAACTGTGTGTAAGGAAGATGTGCTGGAACTTTTGAGGATGAGAAGGGCTATAAATAAAATTACCTTATCACATTCGACGACCAGAAATCTGAAAGTATTCATTTGTTTATACTGGTTCACACACAGGCATATTGTGTATTTGAGCAGCAAACCGTGTTTTATACATGTTTCGTTAAAGACAACTAACAAGGTACTGCGATTAAGTCTTTATTTAATTATCTTTAATTATCTTACACACTTTGTGTCCAGAAAAGAAAACACTTGTGTGAACACAAGAAAAATTAAATAAAAAGCTTAATCTTAGTAACTTGTTAGTCATCTCTAATGAAACTTATATATATATATATATATATATATATATATATATATATATATATATATATATATATAATTTCAA
The DNA here is from genome assembly GCA_963932145.1 of Acanthosepion lycidas. Taxonomy (NCBI): domain Eukaryota; kingdom Metazoa; phylum Mollusca; class Cephalopoda; order Sepiida; family Sepiidae; genus Acanthosepion; species Acanthosepion lycidas. Next base: position 56,585,510 of record OZ010596.1, on the reverse strand, counting down.
ATATTTAAAAATTATTTATCATCGCGAAACGGAAATTCCCCTATTTCGCAACAAAAATGTTTGTTTCATTTTCAAGGGATGTTGAATAACTTCAGAAAAAATAATTTCCCTTTTGTAAGTGAATTAATAATATATTGAAGAGTTTAAATGTGAGGGATAATTATATTACAAACTTTTTTATATTTTGGGGCGTATTTCTATTTTTGACGGATCTAAATACAGCTCTGAGTTAAAATTTGGAAAAGTGAAAAGTGAAACACAGATCTGTATTTAAAAAATAGTAATACGCCCGAAATAAAAAAAAAATTATAATCTCATTACCCCCTGCAATTTAAACTCCTCAATATAATACTACGCGTAAATTTCAGGAATAAGTTATTCCAGTAAAAATTTCGCTTGAAGATGGAACAGAGCTTAGTACTTTAATTCAATTTAATTCAAATAATTATATTGAAGTTTTCGGCTCTTGTTTTGAAACATGAGAACTCTTATGTAGCTTTGGAATCATATTTTTAAATAAATAATTATATATATATATATATATATATATATATATATATATATATATATATATATGGAGAGAGAGAGAGGGAAATAGATAGAGAGATATTAATCATTTCATCGACACCAGGGGTTACGGAAGTGAAAGATAATGCGAAGATTTTAGAAGTGTGGAGAAAGGACAATCAAAGAACAGACTCCAGGAAAGACAGATGATTACGATTCTCGTTGCATGTGAATTTTAGAAGATTGTATGTGGTAGGGAAACAAGAAATCATTAAGGAGTTTCACGTGTGAGAAGTGCGAGAAAAGAAAATATTAGAATAGAACAGACGGTTACATCTAGTTAGTTCAACAGTATAACGGTGAGACCTAGTTGCCAATCTAGTAGCACTGTTAAATTCATGTAGTCAAGGCACGAAGAGAAACAGCCCATCACAACAATTGCCTTGAAAAAATTCGTGGAAAGGCATATATATATATATATATATATATATACATACAAATGCAATGAGAACGAAAATAATATAAATTCTAACGTTCACAGCATTAGTTCAAAAGAGGGCTCAATATCAAGAGCAATAATTGTTTATTATAATTTTTACGGACAAAAACAACTTGCTCACTACAAAGAATGCATATATATATAAAGGACCGTAGTGTGTATGTGTGTGTGTCTGGCTAAAACTAAAAAAAAATACATTAATTATGACAAAGTAACTATATATCTAGACACATTATGATCCAAGCCAGCTTTTTTGTAACAAAAATTATCATCGTAAGATTTGTATTTACGAAGATATTTTAAAATTAAAATGCATTAGAATACATTTTAAATTTTGAATTATAAAGTAAAAAAACGAACGGTAATGATTCTTATTCTCGATTATAATTACCGTTCGTTTTTACTTTTTAATTCTGCTGATACTTTCGAAATGCTATATATGTATGCATTTAAAAAATTTCTATTATCTTGATTTTATCTATAGTAAATAAAAGCGTAACTTTAAAAATGAATATTAAAACAACGAAGTAAATTTAAAAGAAGAATATTAAATACAATTATTTCTCTCTGTCTCCCCCCTCTCTCTCGCTATATATATATATATATATATATATATATATATATATATATATATATATATATATATAATTATTTATTTTTTAAAAAAAAATTTATAACATAAATATGTTATAAAATCACTACAAAAATAGCCATTTTGTTTCAACACCTACGGTGTCTTATCAAGTGATGACGTTGAATGTAAAATAAATGGTTTTAAAAGTTTCAAATTAATTAATATTCTACGTAAGGGGAAAACGTTGTTACAGAGGCTAGGTAGACCAATCAGAACACAATTACAGGAAAATTCAAAAAGCTCGATAACGAAGTCATGTTATAATATCTATTCAGATGTTTAGTATTAAAAAATAATTTATTCCAACGAATAATTACTAAATTATATGATAAAATTTAATATTAAAATTTAAAACTGCTAATTACAAAACCAAAATTTAACATTTATTCGCTATCAAGTTTACAACTATAAAATTACTGAGGAGAAAAGAAGAAATATATATGTTATTCAATTTATTTTTTCATTGAAGTTACTTTAGCTATATTTAATATCCGGTCTTTTTACAATGTATACATTTTAATCCTCATGATGTGTAAATGGGGTCCCAAACTCACGCGTAAAACAAACGCAGTCAGATTCTAATACATAAGCACCAAGACATATACACACACAAAAAAGGGGACAAGACAGAGAACATCTCCACCGTCTGTCATGAAAAAAAAAAAAAAAAGGGGGGGGGGAAATGGGAGAAGGGAAACCAACACACACGTACATACATACATAATTAAAAGTGGATGCACTTTCCATACACATAGATACATATAAATACATGCACACACATCCACAGACATTGACCCAGACAGTTGCATACCCCAACCGATAAATATTTAAGACAGAAAATGTCATTGCATGAATGTTAACAACCTATTGAAATCTAATTTAAGCGAGTAAATATACAAAGATAAAATGATCAAAATTAATATTATTTAATATATTAAAATATAGTGTATGTAAAAAAAAAAACAAAAAAAAACCGGACATTAAATTCAACACCCATCGGTAGCTACGATGTCCACCTCATATACATATAAGTATATACACACACACACACATACATACACATATATACGCATACAAACATATATATATATATACACATATATACATATACACACATATATACATATATATACATATACACATACATATACACATACATATACATATATACATACACATACACACATACTCACACATATACATAAATATACATACATACATACACACCGAAACATCTACACATACATACATAAACATATACATACGTATACATTTCCATGGTATCAAGTACACATACACATACATACACATATACCTATATGTACCCACAAATATACACACAAATATGTGTACACATATTTACAAATAAATATATATATACACAGCAATACACAAAAATAAACATATATACACACATATATCCTAACTCATGTGGCCGTAATGACATACCCAAGTTTCCCTACCTACACGTACACATAAACAATTTCATATATAGTAGGTGTCAACATACATATATACAACTGCAAACCTACATAAGTAAACACACACACACATATATACACATATATACATACATACAAACATATACACACACACATATATATACATATATATATATATACACATACATACACATACATACATGCATACACACATACAGAAATATACATACACATGAATATCTACATAAAAATACTTATCTATAGTAATAAATACACATATATACGTACATACACATAAATGCAACGACATTTGACCAAAAACATATATAAATATACAGACATACATACACATACATATGCATAGACATACTTCGATATACATGCAAACACAAAAATGCACGTATCCTAACATACATGTATATAAAAAAAAAAAAAAAAAAAAAAAAAAACATCCATATCAACATAAATATACGTAAATAAAATTAGGTACACAATATAACAATACATATACAAACATATACACATATATATATATATATATATATACATACATACACATACACCTACATACATTCACATATATACATATATACATATACGTACATATATACATATATATATACATATACATACATACACATACATATATATACCCACACATACATGCACACATACACATACATGCACACATACATACATACATATATATATATATATATATATATATATACACACATCCACATACATACACATACACCTACACACACATATATATATATATACACATACACACATACATATATATACACAACTACATAAACTTGCAGACACTTACATATATACACACATAAAGAAATATATATACATGCATATAAGGATACATACTCACATATATATACACACACATACCCACATCCACAAATACATATACATACTCATACACACCAATATTTTTAACCTCTTTTCTTCTTATCCTCCTTTTCACCTTCTTACTTTATATATATATATATATATATATATATATATATATATATATACACATACACACATATATATATATACATACATACACGCACATACACACATATATCTATAAACACACAAACAAATACACACACATACATATATACATATATATATATATATATACAAAACTTAGCAACATATTAATACATTAAAATACAAACATACACATTTCGCAGTACAAACACACATAACTACACATAAATATATACATATATATACATACACATGCAGAAAAATGAGTAACATTATGTAGTTATACCATACACATTCATATCGTCAGATTGACCATCAGGTAATAAAAGTTATAATCTATTCAACTTACAGCTACGTATCATTATCATTTAAAGTATACGACCCCTATAATAAGTTAAATTTATAACGGTGTTTACAATTAACCGTTAGTTCATATCTCTGATTTAAGAGATCAGCCTTGTTTTTAAATCTAATAATTTCAAACTTTTCGTTAAGACACAGGTAACACGGGGAATATAGGGATTTACATGTCCGGGATTTCTTAATCAATGTCCAATTAACCGTAGGTGTTTTGTTCTTTTACCCGATCAGTGATCGGGTCGGCAAACTACAAACTAAGGAAGCCTATGTCTTGTTAAAAGACCATAAACCTGAATTCAAAACTAAGCCATCTACTAGGCTTGTAAACCCTACCAGACCGGAAATCGGCAGAATTAGTAAGACCATCTTAGAAAGAACCAACAAATCCATAAAAAACACCCTTGGACTACTACAGTGGGTTAACACAGCTGATGTCATCAACTGGTTTAATAACATCCGATATAAGGGCAACTGTACTTTTATACAGTTCGATATTGTCGATTATTATCCCTCTATATCGAAGGATCTTTTTACTTTGGCCTTGGATTTCGCCCGGGAATACTCTAATATTTCTGAGAGTGAGGTGGACATCATCATGAAATGCCGGAATTCTGTTCTAATCTACAAGGATGAACAGTGGACCAAAAAGTCTTACAACAACAATTTTGACATTTCGATGGGTTCTCTGGATTCTGCTGAAGCTTCTGACCTGGTTGGGTTATTTCTGTTGTATAATTTAAGTGCATTTGACTGTCTGGATTCCGATAGTATAGGATTGTATAGGGATGATGGTTTATTAGTTGTTAAAAACTCCACTAAAACTAAGGTAGACCGTATTAGGAAAATGATTCATAGGGTATTTAAGGATTTAGGTCTTAGGACAATAGTCACTACTAATGTTAAACAAGTAGATTTTCTAGACGTCACCCTAAACCTTGCTAACAACTCTTTCCAACCATATGTGAAGGTTAATTCCAATCCGATTTACGTTCATCCAAATTCCAACCATCCCCCTTCAGTTATCAAACATATACCCTCTTCCATTGGATTTAGAATTAGCACTAACTCTTCTAACAAAGATGTTTTTAATAAACATAGTGACTTTTATAATTCTGCACTTAAAAATAGTGGATACAAAGATATCAATATTCAGTATAAAAACCCTGTTAACTACAACCATAATAAGAATAGATCTAGAAAGATCATCTGGTTCACTCCCCCTTTCAATTTAATGATTAAATCTAAATTAGGACGTATGTTTCTAAACCTAATCAAGAAACATTTCCCTAACACTGAAACTAACCCACTTAGTAAAATATTTAATTCTAATACACTTAAATTAAGCTATAGTTGTGCAGATAACCTAGAGAAAATCATTAAAAAACATAACAACATAGTCTTTAACAGGTATAGGGATTCAAAAGGCTCGATTACTCAAAAGGTTACTGACAGTAATACTAAATATAATGACACAAATAATAATTCATGTAATTGTAGGTATCCTAGTAATTGTCCACTACAAAATAACTGTGGAATACGTTCTGTAGTCTATCTTAGTACTATCTCAACTATTGAGAATCCAAATATAAAGAAGTTTTACATTGGTAGCACAATGAATACATTCAAAAAACGCTGGCGGGGGCATATGCAATCTTTCAATAACTGTGACTATAGGTACATGACTTCATTGTCCAAGTACTTTTGGAACCTAAAAGAAAAGAACAAAACACCTACGGTTAATTGGACATTGATTAAGAAATCCCGGACATGTAAATCCCTATATTCCCCGTGTTACCTGTGTCTTAACGAAAAGTTTGAAATTATTAGATTTAAAAACAAGGCTGATCTCTTAAATCAGAGATATGAACTAACGGTTAATTGTAAACACCGTTATAAATTTAACTTATTATAGGGGTCGTATACTTTAAATGATAATGATACGTAGCTGTAAGTTGAATAGATTATAACTTTTATTACCTGATGGTCAATCTGACGATATGAATGTGTATGGTATAACTACATAATGTTACTCATTTTTCTGCATGTGTATGTATATATATGTATATATTTATGTGTAGTTATGTGTGTTTGTACTGCGAAATGTGTATGTTTGTATTTTAATGTATTAATATGTTGCTAAGTTTTGTATATATATATATATATATGTATATATGTATGTGTGTGTATTTGTTTGTGTGTTTATAGATATATGTGTGTATGTGCGTGTATGTATGTATATATATATATGTGTGTATGTGTATATATATATATATATATATATATATATATATATATATATATAAGTAAGAAGGTGAAAAGGAGGATAAGAAGAAAAGAGGTTAAAAATATTGGTGTGTATGAGTATGTATATGTATTTGTGGATGTGGGTATGTGTGTGTATATATATGTGAGTATGTATCCTTATATGCATGTATATATATTTCTTTATGTGTGTATATATGTAAGTGTCTGCAAGTTTATGTAGTTGTGTATATATATGTATGTGTGTATGTGTATATATATATATATGTGTGTGTAGGTGTATGTGTATGTATGTGGATGTGTGTATATATATATATATATATATATATATATATGTATGTATGTATGTGTGCATGTATGTGTATGTGTGCATGTATGTGTGGGTATATATATGTATGTGTATGTATGTATATGTATATATATATGTATATATGTACGTATATGTATATATGTATATATGTGAATGTATGTAGGTGTATGTGTATGTATGTATATATATATATATATATATATGTGTATATGTTTGTATATGTATTGTTATATTGTGTACCTAATTTTATTTACGTATATTTATGTTGATATGGATGTTTTTTTTTTTTTTTTTTTTTTTTTTTTATATACATGTATGTTAGGATACGTGCATTTTTGTGTTTGCATGTATATCGAAGTATGTCTATGCATATGTATGTGTATGTATGTCTGTATATTTATATATGTTTTTGGTCAAATGTCGTTGCATTTATGTGTATGTACGTATATATGTGTATTTATTACTATAGATAAGTATTTTTATGTAGATATTCATGTGTATGTATATTTCTGTATGTGTGTATGCATGTATGTATGTGTATGTATGTGTATATATATATATATGTATATATATGTGTGTGTGTATATGTTTGTATGTATGTATATATGTGTATATATGTGTGTGTGTGTTTACTTATGTAGGTTTGCAGTTGTATATATGTATGTTGACACCTACTATATATGAAATTGTTTATGTGTACGTGTAGGTAGGGAAACTTGGGTATGTCATTACGGCCACATGAGTTAGGATATATGTGTGTATATATGTTTATTTTTGTGTATTGCTGTGTATATATATATTTATTTGTAAATATGTGTACACATATTTGTGTGTATATTTGTGGGTACATATAGGTATATGTGTATGTATGTGTATGTGTACTTGATACCATGGAAATGTATACGTATGTATATGTTTATGTATGTATGTGTAGATGTTTCGGTGTGTATGTATGTATGTATATTTATGTATATGTGTGAGTATGTGTGTATGTGTATGTATATATGTATATGTATGTGTATATGTATGTGTATATGTATATATATGTATATATGTGTGTATATGTATATATGTGTATATATATATATATGTTTGTATGCGTATATATGTGTATGTATGTGTGTGTGTGTGTATATACTTATATGTATATGAGGTGGACATCGTAGCTACCGATGGGTGTTGAATTTAATGTCCGGTTTTTTTTTTTTTTTTTTTTTTGTTTTTTTTTTTTACATACACTATATTTTAATATATTAAATAATATTAATTTTGATCATTTTATCTTTGTATATTTACTCGCTTAAATTAGATTTCAATAGGTTGTTAACATTCATGCAATGACATTTTCTGTCTTAAATATTTATCGGTTGGGGTATGCAACTGTCTGGGTCAATGTCTGTGGATGTGTGTGCATGTATTTATATGTATCTATGTGTATGGAAAGTGCATCCACTTTTAATTATGTATGTATGTACGTGTGTGTTGGTTTCCCTTCTCCCATTTCCCCCCCCCTTTTTTTTTTTTTTTTTTCATGACAGACGGTGGAGATGTTCTCTGTCTTGTCCCCTTTTTTGTGTGTGTATATGTCTTGGTGCTTATGTATTAGAATCTGACTGCGTTTGTTTTACGCGTGAGTTTGGGACCCCATTTACACATCATGAGGATTAAAATGTATACATTGTAAAAAGACCGGATATTAAATATAGCTAAAGTAACTTCAATGAAAAAATAAATTGAATAACATATATATTTCTTCTTTTCTCCTCAGTAATTTTATAGTTGTAAACTTGATAGCGAATAAATGTTAAATTTTGGTTTTGTAATTAGCAGTTTTAAATTTTAATATTAAATTTTATCATATAATTTAGTAATTATTCGTTGGAATAAATTATTTTTTAATACTAAACATCTGAATAGATATTATAACATGACTTCGTTATCGAGCTTTTTGAATTTTCCTGTAATTGTGTTCTGATTGGTCTACCTAGCCTCTGTAACAACGTTTTCCCCTTACGTAGAATATTAATTAATTTGAAACTTTTAAAACCATTTATTTTACATTCAACGTCATCACTTGATAAGACACCGTAGGTGTTGAAACAAAATGGCTATTTTTGTAGTGATTTTATAACATATTTATGTTATAAATTTTTTTTTAAAAAATAAATAATTATATCTGCTCTACTTTGTATTGAGCACTCTTTTAAGAATAGTAATTGTTGGTTATTGGAATTCATTCCATATACACCAATCATATACTTGGATATATATATATATATATATATATATATATATATATATATGCAAAGTACTTATAAAATAATTTGCGAAAAAATAAGTCTCGCTATAGTTTAATAAAACTTAATTTAAAATTATTTACATTTTTATGTTAGTTACAAAAAAATCAATGTAGCCTATTTTTTAAAGATTGAATAAAAAAATATTTTACATAAGATGGCCGAAAAATATTAATAAGTCAATACAGACAAATGCCCTTTAGGGTAATACTGAGTCAACGTTCTTAATCCAAATATACACCAATTTATGTGCTTTCAAAATGTATGCAAAGGTAATTAATACAAAGATATATATTGCATGTACTGATAAAAATTTATATCTCTCAAAATAAAATATACAATAATATTCAAATAGTGCATAAGTTCCTTGCCAATAATAAACTATTATTCAGGGATCTTCCGAGCGACGCCTCTTTTCCCCGTTAGTGTGAGTGTATATATATATATATATTCTTCCCCCATCCCCGTTAGTGATTTGCAAAAAAAAATTAACATAGTTTACAAATTCAAGTGTCCTTTGGGAGATTGTATCTCTAATGGATTAAATAATATTTATGTTGGTCGCACTACAAACTCGCTTTCACCACGCTTGACTCTGCATTTGAATGATAACTCTAACATTTTTAAAACAACATGCCTGGCCGCGTACACAATTCCGGAAAATCCTCGTTGAAAACACAACTACACTCACACATGAAAACAATAAACAAAAACTAAAAATTCTTAAAGCTATATACATAAAACAGTTGAAACCTAACCTGAACAAAATAAACTACGAAATCTCCACAAATACTCTTAAATGCTTATAATTGATAACTGAAGCCACTGGTTTATACCAACGGCTTCCCATACTTCTCGTTTTCACTCTCGCGTGATCATGTGTGACGTTACGAGCTGCGATGCGATTTTCGCTTCCGCGTCTCGTATACACGAGTTTGTCGTTGGTTTGAAATTTTTCATGCAACAAAAACAGACTGTCATTATTGTTTCGGCCGTCTATTGTTTGATATATTGAAATATAATTGTCATCTTTGATAATGGCTTATGTCAGCCGAAAACTTAGATCGGATTTAAACATGTATCAATATGGTGATTTCCTTTCGTCTTTCAATGATAATGTTATTAAGCTTATTAGACAATAAAGGAACTTACTTAAAATAAATAGACAAAACTTGTCTATATTATTTAATGAAACATGCATCAATATATATATATATATATATATATATATACACATATATTTGGTTGGTGCAAAAATAATGTCGTTTTCTCGCATATGTTACTATGTGAGAAAATGTCATTATTTTTGCACCAACCTAATACATACATGGTGTAACAGCAAAATTGTCCAAATGGTGTAACAGCATAATTGTCGTTTATGATCGATTTCATCACGATTCTTCTGTTAAGCTTGGAGAGTAATTATACTTTCTTAATGTTCTTAGTAGAGTTCAGTAGTGTTATAAAAAAACTCGGAAAATTCTAGTAAGATATCTTTAATCATTTCTAAGATGACAACGGTTCAGAGCTTAATCTAACAATTGGACAATTTAGATATTACACCTAGTGTATGTCATGAAACATGGTACACTTTTTTCATCAATGTCTATTTTTCTCGTCATAGTGGGTAAAGGTGTTTCTGCCAGTGTTGTGCTTGAGATTGTCACCTCTGGCATAAAGAACGGCTCACTTCGCTGACTGATGTATGTTATATTCACTACCTCAACTCGGGTGTTTCGCAGACGAACCTTTTTTGTAATTGTTCAGTCCAATCGTCAGGCGGTATCAGCAGTTTACTACTATTTTCCTCATTTTTCGTTATTTTTATACTAAGTTTGATGTAATTGATTTATGTGCCAGTAGGGAGCTCTTATTATTCACTGCAAACCCATAGGTATATATATATTTATTACATGAACTAAGTAAAATAATGGATAGAAATGGTACAGGACTCTACAGGGACGACGGTCTCATAATCTTAAGAAACTATAACAAACAAAACAAAGACAAAACTAGAAAAGCAATAATAAAGATTTTCAAAAATATGGGATTCGACATAGACATAAAAACTAACCTAAACGAAGAAGATTTTCTAGATGTCACCTTCAACCTAAGAAAAGGTACCTAGAAACCATACAGAAAAACCAAAGGATAAATCACTGTATATACACACATCTTCCAATCACCCGCCATCTATAATCAAGCAGTAACCAAAATCAATTAACCACAGGCTTTCCGTAAATGCTTCCAATGAAACTATATTCAATGAAAGACTATGAAACAGCACGCTAAAATAGTGGATTCCCGGTAACACTCACATAAACATCACAGAAGACAAAAAAAAAAAAAAGAAAGAAAGAAAAAAAAAAGAAAGAAATTAAAAGCCAACAGGAAGAGAAACATCATACGGTTCAACCTTCTGTATAACAAAAACGTAAGAACAAACGTAAGGAAAATACTCATCAAACTCTTACACAAACACTTCCCCGAATCAAGCACACTCCACAAAATATTCAATAAAAACAGTAAAAATCAGCTACAGTTGCACGGAGAACATAACACAAATAATAAAAAAGCACAACAGGAAAACTATCAATAAACAACCCGAACAAATTAAACCCACGTGTAACTGCAGAATAAAGAACGAATGTCCCTTAAACGACAATTGCTTAATGTAATATACCAATCCACGGTAAAATCATCAGATAAAGAAGACAAAATATATACCGAAGTTATTGAAGGATCCTGAAAACAAAGAATCTACGCACGCAAAACATCTTTAACATATACTAAATATGCGAACAGCACAATGCTTTCCAAGGATATCTGGACAATTAAAAACAAAAAGCAAATCACACCAAAAATATCATGGAAAATAAGGAAAAGAACATCAGCCTACAACAATCAATCCAAAAACGACAAAATCTGCTTGGATGAAAAAATAGTTTTAATTACGTTCCCGGACTAAAACAAACAACTAAATAAACGATCAGAACTCATCTCAAAATGCAGACACGAAAACAAATTTTTACTACATTACTTTCAAATCAGAAACTGAAAAGAATAAATTAAAATAAATAAAATAAAATAAATGAGCAAAAACATGCAAAATAAATTAATTCCAAATAGATAAATGAATAAAGTAAATAATAAACAAATTAACAAACCACTCCCGCCAAAATAACCATTAGAATGGACTACTTACAATGCAATAGACTTATCCACAGTGCACCTATGACCCGTATATATAAATAGTAGAGAAAAAGCACAGCATATGTGGGCTGATGATCGCATTTATCATGAAACAGTCTGTTGTCTCTAAGTGTTGACTTCAATGTTCACTTTATATATATATATATATATATATATATATATATATATGATAAAGAACAATATATATGATAAAAACAAGAAGAAAACGTTTATCACTCTAACATTTTTCACTTTTATTAAAGTTTCGTCAGAGATTGAGAGAAAACACACACACACACACACACACACACAAAACAGAATTTTGGTATTTTCAACATTTTTGGGTCGATTCTCATTGGTCAGTCATGTATCCCGTAGATATTCTATACATATGTAAGTTTGTAACAATCGTAGTATGTCTAAGAATTACGAATACTCATTACAATCCGATGCCCACTTAGATATAATGTCGGATTTCGATCCATATTTGATCTGCATTTGATCTATAATATATATATATATATATATATATATATATATATATATATATAACGAGACAAGAGGAAAAAACTATATTTAGCCGATGTGTTTCATCCTCCGACGGAAACGCGTTGGCTATGTATATTTTTCCACTTCTCTCTTTTTATTCATTTTGACTCTTCTACAGATACACTCCATCTGAGAATATTTACCAATATATGTAAATGTAATATCTATATGTCTATCCGCACACACAAACTCTGTCGATGCACGCATACACACGGTCTTCTGTAATTATAACTTTACATGAGATACATTCTTTTATGGAACCATTCTTTTATGATCGAAGTCAACGTTTCACTGAAAAATGGCGTAAGTTCAAAGAAAATAATTTCATCATGGAATAATGATGTGATTTTATGTAAATAAAATATTTCGCCAAAAATGCTTGAAACTTTTGCATCAACCTAAAGATCTCTTTCTTTTTTCTTTTTCTATTTATCTAGCGATATCTATATATTTATTATATATAGATACGTATGTAATATCTATATGTCTACCCACAGACGCACGCACACACACACATGATAAAAAATGCCTATAGTCGTATCTACAAGTGTTGCTATTTGTGGGAGGGTTAATATATGTTTCATTTCTTTTTATTTCTTTCGCTTGTGTGTGTGTATATGTGTGCGTGTAAAGTGTATATGTATTCTTGTGGACAAAAAATGTAGTAGAGAGAGATTAGGGGAAGTGATGGATGGAGTCAAATATCTGTCGACGCGTTTTCACAAACGTTCTTGCTTTTTATCTTGAACCAGATGACAGATCTAGCAGCCAGCCCAGATCTACCGATCAATCTTTTAACTAATAACTACTTAGGCCAAATTAATATCAGCATATTACAAATCACTCGGCTCCCGACATTTATTTCTTTCCTATTCACCTGTAGACGTCCAGAATATACACACAAAGAAAATTATGTAACTGTGCAAATTTTCTCTCTCTGTCCCTCTCTCTCTCTCTCTCTCTCTCTCTCTCTCTCTCTCATTTTAACATTTCTGAGGAAGAAGCTGTGAGTAGAACTTACTCCTTACTAGTGGAATATAAAGGGAATGAGGAAAAATCGATTCAGTATACGTTCCATGGTGGGTCCTAGATGTGACGGTCTGGAATGTTGGAATCAAGCAATGTAACGATAGTTTAGTGAGAGGGAAGTAACGTTTTATCTGTGGGGAAAAGAGCTTTAAGGCATTGATTAGTGATTAACAATTCTAATCTTGCAGACCATTACGATTGCAGTGCGTTTGATCCTCGCTGGGTGTCCACACTTGTAGTCCAACTAAAGGCACGGTGGAGTAATGGATAGCGGCTCGGATTGGGGAATCCATTACATTCACTTACGTGCTAATACCCTTAGGAAAGGTATGAATCATCTTCTTCTCCCCCCCACTCAACAGCGATGGGTAAATAGCGGGACAGACCGGGTTCTATAGCCTTGGATGACAACTGGTTTACCGCAGAAAGAAATGGCAACCTAATGGGGAAAAAATCTACCTCGTCAGTCATGTATCGAAAGATACATGATCGCCTACGCGTGTATCACGTAACTGACTGACTGACTGATGCCTGCACCACAATACTCCTTAAGTGAGTTTGATTCTGACTGAGTTTTGCAAATGTGGGTAATCATCGTTAGAGATTTTGTGGTTATCTACTAAACTTAGAGAAGTCTAGCACAAGGCAAAATAGTTCGAATAAGATGTTTTATATCAGAGTCAAAATTGTGGATAAACTGTTCAGTTCATGTTTGTTTTTTGTTCAGGTACAACTACCCTGCTATTTAACCCTTAACTGCAGTGGAGAGAAAAAAACAAAAGAAACTGATTCATGTCTTTCCCAAGAGCATTTGTGTGAAAGTTAATGCAACTGCCTGTTTTAGAATTCCAACCCGGCTCATCAATTCCACTTACAGCCCCAATACCCATTACACTATACACAACATCAAACCAGATTATACTTTTTTTTCTCTTTTAAATTAAGCACAAATACGAAAATAAATAATCTTTTCGTTATTCGAAGACACAACTAATGGATTATAGAAAACATTAGCTCTAAACAAAGGAACTGCAATGGAACTCTTTTCTTTTTTCTACATTTTCCATACTTAGTAGCTTATATATCCGTGATTCTCAACCTTTTCTAACTTGTGGCCACGTCCTGTGTATGACAATAAACTACATTTGTTTCCTGGGTAAGACGATAAACTACATCCGCGTCCTGGGTAAGACGATAAACTGCATCCGCGTCCTGGGTAAGACGATGAACTACATCCACGTCCTGGGTAAGACGATAAACTACATCCAACAACAAGACTTCTGATCAGGAGGTTTTGAGGAGCGTGAAACCACCTCTTAATTGCTGGTGTTCCCAGGTCCGGGGTGGTAGCAGCTGTTAGTGTCCCCGCTATGGGCAAATAGTTAACCCCCAAACTGGGGTCAAAACACTATGAAAGTGTAAAAATAGATTTTAATACCAGAAATACATTTTTGAAGGAAAAATTATTACCAACAATATATTTTTGGAAAAAATATTACTAGCAATAAATGTTGTCTGCATTAAATAACCCATTGAGGTTGATATGCCGTAAAACAAAACAAAACAAACAAAACCAACTTGCGGCCATTTTTGGCGTCAAAAAAAAAAAAAAAAAAAAAAAAAATTCAGGCTCATATAAGCACATATAAGAATCCAATGTAACAGAAAATACATTTTATTTACAAAAGCAAAATAAATATTGCACTTTAAATTAACATTTTAAATAGTTATTCAACACACTTTGAACACTTTGATGAGTGATTAGTAAAATTGGCAATCACTAACAACTATAATTATTTAGTTGTTCAGAATTATGACCTGGTTAAATTAGTACATTTAGACGTGTTGCTATGTAACGGTTACAGACGATTGCTACTGATGATCTTATGGCTAACTAATATATTTGTATTGACTTTTGTAAAAAGAGAACAAGATGAAACTTGCTTACTTTGGTAATAAGAAGTACAAGATAAAGATGATTTATTTTGGTAAAAAGTAACAGATAAAAACGATTTCGTTTGGTAAAAAGTGACTAGATGAAAATGATTAGCTTTGGTAAAAAGAGCAAAGTTGTTTACTTTGGTAAAAAGGAGTACAAAATGAAAATGATTTACTTTTGTAAAAAATACCAGATGAAAAAGATTTCTTTTGGTAAAATGTAACGTGATGAAAGTGATTTGCTTTGGTAAAAAGTGGGAAGTTGTTTGCTTTGGTAAAACGGAGTACAAGATGAAGATGATTTACTTTGGTAAAAAGTAACAGATAAAAACTATTTTTTGTTAAAAAGTGACCACAAGAAAATGATAAATAATTTGCTTTGGTAAAAAGAAGAGCAGAGGATAAGTTATTTACGTTGGTAAAAAGTGTATAAAAATAAAATTACTTAAAAAATCCTGAATTTATTCTATTGAAATGATATCTGTTTTAAATGAAACTATAGCGTATTTTTTATTTTATTTACTTTCCGACTAATTGAAATCATTATGAGAAATTTAGCAAATTTATTCAGAGGAAAAACTAATATTTATGTTTGTGTGTGATATTTGAAATATGAGAAGCGATAATTGCCAATGCAAGGTTATTTAGTTTTTATAATGGACACATTACACAGGAGAACACACTGCGTCCTAAAATCGCACACACATTTGTCTTTTACGCATAGGGACACAAACACACGCACACAAATGCACGCAGTCACCCTCTCCACACACGCACGGACACATATATATCGTGCGAGGGTGAGAAAGCAAGAGAGAAAAAGAGGCGCAAATACAGACAAATATATCGGCATATAAACTTGCTTAAGTATAAGCACGCGCATGCACACACACGCACATACATATGCGCACACATATGCGCGAACATATATATATATATATATATATATAGAGAGAGAGAGAGAGATAGAGATAAAGAGAGAGAGAGAGAGAGAGAGAGAGAGAGCAAGAAAGCGGGACAAAAGAGAAACGCAAATATGGCCAAATACATCCGCATAAAATAACTTCAGAATAAGCGCCCGCGCGCACACACACACATAAACACACATAAACACACACACACACACACACACATACACACATATATATGATAAAGTAAGAAAACAATTTAAAAAAACCTTTCGTTTATAATTTATTTCATGAATATTTTTATATTCATCTCATCAGAACGAAGGTTTTAAAAAATGGAATCAATCTCTTTCTCTCTCTTTCTGTCTCCTCTCTCTCTCTCTCTCTCTCTCTCTCTCTCTATATATATATATATATATATATATATATATATATATATAGATATAGATATATATATATGTATATGTATAGGTAGAGAGAGAATGAAAGTTAATATGAGTCCGCCCTGAAATAAATGATTCACACACACACGCACACACATATATATCAATACAAGCTGAGGAAGAGCTAGAGTTTAACTGTGCCTACTTTAAAACAAATGCTTCGCACATATGCACACGCACACATACACACGCACACACACACACACACATAATGATATTTGATAAACAATCGGAAAATAGTACTTCGTCCTTGCCGATGCGTTTCGTCATGTGACTTTATCAAGGCAAGCGATGATAAACAAAAGCGAAATGTTGTGTAGTTACATGAAATTCAAACATTTTCAAACCACGGCAAAGATTAAGTACTATTTTCCGATTCAATTTGTCTTCTCTATAGATTTATTCTGAGAACTTTAACACACACACGCACACGCATCTCTCTCATTCTCTCACTCTCTCTCTCTCTCTATATATATATATAGAGAGAGAGAGAGAGGAAAAAAGAGAGAGAGGAAGAATGACAGTTAATAATTGCATATGAGCCCGCCTTAAAATAAATGCTTGACACACACACAAACATACACAAACACACACACAGATAGATAGTTAGATAGGGAGAGAGGAGGGAAAGGAAGGAAATACGCCCCCAGATAGACTTTTGTACTAAACCCTAGCGTGAATAAAAGGTATATATACATACACTCACAGAGGGAAAGTGATAGGGCCAGAAAGTCAAAGAGAGAGGTGGGGTGAATTAAATACATTCTCAAATACATCGTTATATGAACCCGCCCAAGAATAAACGATCTACACACGCCCGCGTAGAAAAAAAGAAAGAAAAAGACAGTGTAAGAGAAATAGATAGATAGGGGGAGAGAGAGAGAGAGAGAGAGAGAGATAAAGAAAAAGGGAAAGAAAGAGAGAGGGGAGAAAGAAAGAAAGCGATGTGGATACATCCTCGTATAGACCCACTTCAGAATAAAAGACTCACTAGAGAGAGAGAGAGAGAGAACAATTTCTCGCATAATCTCACCCAGAATAAAGCTCATTATTCCCCACTAGAGAGAGAGAGAGAGAGAGAGAGAGCGAAAGGGGAAAGGAGAGAATGAAAGAGGGGGTGAGAGAAGGGGGAGAAGGGAAAGAGAGAGATATAGAGAAAGAGAACGAGACAGGTGGGACACGGACAAATACACCCTTGTATAAGCCAACCCGATAAACCCATTTCGCGTGAATCGCGTCCAATAATCGAATGTGTGGTTAGCTGAAAAACCTGCTCACAGACCAGCTGGTTATCTATACTCCCAAGACGGCTAGAGACGCCCAGAGAGGCAGCCATTGGTTAAAATGAATTAAGATACACAGAACCTTTTCATGCAGAAAACTTCGGGACTGGATGACCCTAAAAAGAAGCTCTTTCCAACCGTAATATTAACTGTCGAAATTTACACAGATTTCCCCCGGATTGAAGTGACGGAAAAAGGCATGTGTGCAAAGGGTTTCGTATAAGAGAAGAATAATAGTCGTCGAGGCTTGCGCCCATATCACGTTGAAACATGGGTTCTCGTTCGAAAAAGCAAGTATGCTGAGCAGACCTTAGTTACAGATTCTGAGAGAGAGCGCATAATTTGGCATAATCAATTTTGGGAAGAAGGCCAATACGCCCGAAACGTCTGTTATTTACGTGCGAACAGAAACATCGACGGCTTTTGAACAGTTCCGTCTACCCAATTTAACTCATGTCGAAACATTGGTTCCCGTAGAATCAACAGAAGCCACGTCGAGCCTGGTCAGTACCTAGATGGGTGACCGCTTGGAAATACCAGGGGCTGTAAGCTTAGATGTGCGGGTGGTGTAATGGATGACGGCTCAAAATTGTTAATCGGAGAGCCGAGTTCCAATTCCAGTTGGGTTCGTTATAATCACTTACGCGAGAATACCTCTTCTCACCAGATATGGGTTATCTGTCTATATCTCTGAGATGAGGTATTATGATTACTTGCATTATTTACATTTATCGGACTGTTATCCTCATCTTCATTGGCATTGTCACAACGTTTCGGCCGTTGTACGCTACGGCCTCCTTCAGGTGATTAGAATTTCGAACTGAGCCCTTTAAATGTAAATAATGCAAGCTATGGGTTAATTATTAATCCTTGTATCACTAAATCATTATTATCCTCTCACAAAAAATCTTACAATCTAAAAATATTGCCTGCCTTTAAATAACCTGCAAAGGGTTGATAAGCCGTAGAAAGTGAGCCAATCTATGAACACCATTCCTTTTGACGGTTCACGGTATGTTTTTTTTTTAAGGTACTTTCAATCCAGTTACATCAGTTACCTGACAATTCGTTCATGGGTGTAATGCTCAGAAAACGAACATGGTAACCCCCTCCCGGCCACACGCCTGATAATGCTAGTGCCGATGGTAATCAACCGTTTCTTTATATGGAAACATTCGGCATTTATTAACCGAACGGTTTGTCCTACTATCGGTTAAAATTTTATAAAATCTTTCTCTTAAAACAATTTTTCGGGAAAATAGGTTTCTCAAGTCCACTAAATGTTATAGCTCTTCCCAGGAACCTTGATGGGGGTTTCCTTTCTAACCTTTTATTTGAAGTAATGTGGAACGTCAACATCTGGATTATGTTATTATTTTATCTTTAACTTTGCGTTACAAATTGTTATGGAGTGATTTCACCGTGGAGGCTTGTATTTGTACTAAGTCGGTCCTAAAATAGGTTCGACGTACAAAACATTAGAAACTTCATATAATAGGTATGACGCAGAGAAAATCTAGTTGTGGTCGCTGATACTTTAGTATCCGACTAACGGTCGTCCGGCATCGACTGACTGACCGACTCACTCAGCGACGGTATTTAGTCGCCCCAGCACGAGGGCATCATGTGGCACAAGGCCAGTTTAACGTGGGATCTCCGAGCCCGTGGGCTTGGCCAAAAATATTCCCATTTGAACCCGTATAAACGGCTTCAGGGTCGGTTTACCTCCCCGAAAGAGTTCAACCGGTTAGCCGGTCGTCCAACTTCAGACTGAACACAGACCGACCCACTCAGCGACTGACTCGTTACTCTTACTACTCCTACTTATTATAGGTGGGAGAGTCTATTAACTATAGAATAAGTGTGTTCCACTATAACACAAGTGCTATCCATTTTAGTTGTTGCCGTTATTGAAAGTCCTCCAGTGGTGTGGTTTCTTTTATTTGGAGCAGTTCTTTGTGATTCTGTAGCGTGGTTCGAAGAACGATAGGTCCTCGCTAAGACCTACAGGATTCATTTGCTTGAAGTCATTTTTAAACATCGATCCGAAAAAGCGGTTGTATACAGTTTAGACATTTCTGAAGGAATGAGTCGCCATGCATGGTATCCATATGAAAGTTTTGATTTGACGAAGCTATTTAAGAATATGACTGTTTTGCTTAATATTTTGTGTTTTGTAACATCTTGCGGGGTTGGACGAAACTGCCCCTAATGCAATCTATTCTATGTTCAATTTCCTTTTCTTCAATGCTATTTTTGTTAAAAATAAATGAGCGTCATGGGTATGACGACAAACTACATCCGCGTCCTGGGTAAGACGATAAACTACATCCGCGTCCTGGGTAAGACAATAAACTACATCCGCGTTCTGGGTAAGACGATAAACTACATCCAACAGCAAGGTTTTGAGGTTTGAGGAGCGTGGGACCACCTCTTAATTGCTGGTGTTCCAAGATCCACCCTGACCCGGGGTGGTATCACCTGTCGCGATCCCAGCTATGGGCAAATAGTTAACCCTCAAACTGGGGTCAAAACACTATGGAGGTGTAAAAATAGGTTTTGATGCCAGAAATACTTTGTAAAAAATTATTATTAGGTTGGTGCAAAAATAATGATGTAATAATGTCGTTTTTTGACGTATTTCTTAATGTCAAAAAAACGACATTATTACGCCATTATTTTTGCACCAACCTAATACCAACAATGCATCATTATTGCCAGCAATACATTTTTTTTGATAACATAAATATTACTAGCAATACATTTTTGAAGAAAAATATTACCAGAAATAGATTTTTGAGAAAAAAATATATTAGCAGGAATACATTTTTGGAAAAAATATTACCAGCAATAAAAATCTTGTCGGCATTAAATAACCCATTGAGGTTGATATTTAAAGCAAACCAAACCCAACCAAAATAAATGATCCATACACCGAGGTTGTTAAATGTTTAGTATTTATTCATTCTACCATGATAGGTAACCAGTCCAGTAAGTTATTTACTTTTTCGAATCCTCGCCAACAACCAGAGTCGAAATTACTTTGGAAATATTCACATCGCTAGAGTAACCCCACTTTTACAGTAGCAATCTCTGTAAGAGTGGCTAGCCGCAAAGTTTCAATTCCTTCAGTGAATGCTAGACAATTTCCTCACAGATGAAGAAGAAACTTGCGGCAATAGAAATGTGGTTCTACAGAAGGATGCTGAGAATACCATGGACAGAACATGTGTTCATCGGGGAAGTTTTAAGGAAAAAAAGGACATTGATACTTAGACTCAGATAGAGACAACTGAAATTTCTAGGGCACATAATGAGAAAAGAAGGGTTAGAAAATTTGACACTCACAGGATGTATTGACGGCAGAAGGAAAGGAAACGAGTAACCTGCCTAACGAACTTGTGTAAATGGTTGGCAGAATAAGGAATGAAAGGTATACTAAAAAGACAAAAATCGAACTAAAAAAGATAGGAAGTTGTGAAGAGCCATGATCGCCTACGCCATGAAGGGAAATTGAAATTTTGTATTTTCTCTTTGTGATGTGAATTACAGAATATTGGTACGGTCTGTGTAAAATGTTCTCAGTGTCTCTTTTGTTTAAAAGTCAGTGCTTACTTGGTTTAGTTCCGAGAATTTTGATTGTGAGGATGCGTTTGACATGGCTTGGTTCCGAGAATATTGTTTGTGAGGATGGCGTTTCAAATCGTCTTCCGGAGTGCTGAAACCTTGTGTTTCTACTGACTATTACTACTACTACTTGTCTACTAGTTTACTGACAGGGTAGCCTAGTCTACGCTACTTTTCTTTACTCTAATCTACTGACTCTCTTGTGGTGCAAGGGTCGTTTTTACAATAATGAGGGTAGGATGATGAAATATCCTTATTTTTTATCATCACTGATAGCAGTGTTATTTTTAGAATGATGAAATATCATCATCATTCTAGACCATAACAACTGTTTGCAAAACATTCTAAAGGTGTTTATTGTGAAAGTCATTAATTGCCTTTCAATAAAAAAAATGATTTTCATTTTGAATTTATGCATTATTTTGCTTCTTTTTTTTTTTTATTATTATTGATTAAATAATATTTTTCTTTGAATGATTTTCAAATTTCCGTTGGTGTCTAGGCTCAACGAAATCCGGAAAAAAAAATGGAACTGCACTGGACTTAGAGAAACATTATGAAAGATTTATCTCCCTTTGTTGCAATACGCCATTAGATAGATATTATCGGTCTAGTCAACTGGATCAGATTGGATTTATTTAAATCCAATCTGATCCAATTTTGTCTGTTCTGAGTCCTGGAAACAAAGAGATTGAGTTATAAACTAAAGCATAAGAAGCAGCAGACATTTTGAGGATTAAAAGAAAACTTGCGTCTTATGCACACATGATTACGGTGCTTCTTTTTCGTCCCAAAATCATTTTAGGTACACTGCGAGGAGCTCAATCGATAAAATGTCAGTATTTTTTTTTACAACACTTTCTTTACACTCTGATTACAGAACGTACATATCTAGACCACTATAGTACATAGGTGAGTCTAAAATAATGCATTTTTTATTATATAAGAGATAAGGAGCACAATCAAACATATCGTATATGAAGATCTAGCTAGACATCATACGTTCACATCCCTAATTCTGAACATAGCCAACACAACATTTAATTGCAGTGTTCTATCTACGAATGTGTTTTCATTTATTCATCACCATCATAACGTTTGCCGCTCAGTGCCTCTTCTCATTGGACCAAAGAGATGGAAATCTGAAAATGCTATGTCGTGTAATTTCTTATATCAGTTATTTATGTGCCATGCTTAGGCGATCATGTAAGTTTTGAGACATGACTGAGGAGGTAGATTTTTTTCCGCAATAGGTTGCCATTTCTTTCTGCAGTAGACCGGTTTCCATTTAAAGCTATAGAACTGTGCTGCTATTTAGCCATAGCTGGAGGGAGAAGAAGAGGATTCGCACCTTTCCCAAGGGTATTAGCACGTAAGTGAATGTAATGGATTCGACTGGAATTCGAAACCGGCTCTGCGATTTCTCAATCCGAGCCGTTATCCATTACTCCACCGTATATTTTTATTATATAATGAAACAAACTGCCTTACTTTTTAACTCACCATCGTATTTCATAAAACAATATTATTGAAAAGGAAATTTACTATTTCATAAATTAAAAAGTGTTTGAAGTTATCTTTTCTTTCTTTTTTATCCATTGTATATATTTGCCATTTACTTTTGTCTCCTAGAACGGCGTGAAGACAATTAATGCTTTTACACTTGATAAAAATGAAATAGAAGGGGAAAAATAAACATTTATTATAAGTATTTTATCATAGTGCTTTATGCGTGCCGAAGTAGACCCTGTATATCCTATCACTGACTAAATCCACATGGTCCCCAAAACCTATCTGGAATGATTTACAACTTGTAGGAAACGCCTGCCATTTCAACATGGGCGATTTATGTGTGCAGTCCCTTCCTTGGCACGCTTCAACAGAAGTGACAGGGAAGCAAAGATTTTCCATTATCGTTAAACATTGAGGTTTTCTCACTAAACGCTAAGACAGACGAGTTCCACAATGGTGGCATCCTCTGGCGACACGTCTACTTTTTTTGTTTCTTTTAAACGTCTGCGTTTTCCATTTTGCCTACTTTTCGGAAAAATATGGAAAAAAAAAAAACGTTTTAGTTATCTTGTTAGAATTTTATTGAATTCAGAACTTGAAAGTAATGGCAATGAAAAGTTTCATGAAGACATTTTTTTTCGTATGAATGAAAGGGAAAAGCGAAGCGAGAAATAACAAGAATAGAGGCTTAAGAAGTTAGAAAAGACACTGAACCTACAAAGGCCAATGATAGCGACTAATATAAAAAGCAAACTAGATCAAGAATAATAAAACGTTCGTATGTTTTGTTATGTAATTTTTAGCCAGTCGTGCAAATTTTTCGATTATTTTTTCTGAATTATCGGTTGCATTCATTGATTATAATGATTAATAGTTTATCATCATCATGACATGCTTTGATTGCACAATTCCCAGTTGTCCACCGTTCCTAGCCAGTCATGTCTATTTCTGAACCATTTGCAAACGAATTCACCGATTTAATTTATTATGTAACTCCTAGTTTTGTACTTCATATTGGTATCATTTGCACAGTTCCCAATTGATTACCGTTCCTAGCCAGTCATGTCTATTTCTGAACCATTCCCGAATGAGTTATTTCATTTAGTATACGTTAAACAGTTTTGCATTTCATAATTATTTGTGTTGTTCCGAGATAGTCACCGTTCCTATCATTTCTATTTCTTAATAATATCTGAAGGCATATGCTGGGCAAGCAAACAGAACAATAGCAGAAGTGTGTGTGTGTGTGTGTGTGTGTGTGTGTGTGTGTGTATGTATATTAATGAAATATGTATAAATGAAGGATTGATGCCTAAATACGCAATATATATATATATATATATATATATATATATATATATATATATATATGTGTGTGTGTGTGTGTGTGTGTGTGTGAGTGTATAATTTCTACATATATTATATATGAGCGGTACTTATTGGAAGTGCTCAATATTAGTGATAGAGCTTACATATTCAGTTGTATAGATATGAGTTTGTACCCCCGGATTTCACGCTTTTGCGATCATCGTATACACACACACGCACACACACACACACACACACACACACACACACACATATATATATATATATATATATATATATATATATATATATAATAAATAAGTATTAATTAAATATTTGATGTGTTGTTACACTGAGCTCTCTGGATTACGGCCTCTTTGGAATTATCCACACGAATTACCAAACCCTTCATTACCTAACTATATATATATATATATATATATATATATATATATATATATATATATATATATAACATCATGTTATTCAAAACATATAACACATGAATCAAACCCAATTCAAAATAATTTAAATATTAACTTACATATATAACATATATTTAAAAACAAAAAAACAAACTTTTACAGTTTTGTTTATTAAGCATTGAACTGTATCACCTCACGCACATGAACGTGCCTGAGTTTTCCGCTAACTTGATTAATATTAATGAGCACCCCTATACCAAAGATTTTGAAAAACGAATAACATTTTTGCTCTTGTATATAAATACTTGCTTCAAAATAAATAACCTTTTGACTTGACATAGTCCCTCAGAAGATTAAACTCGTCGGCTAAGATAAGTTTTTCTTTTGTTTTTATTCATATTCTCCGTTTACTCTATTTGAAATTTATCAAATTGATATTTATACCTTTCTTCTCATTTGCTTTCATCACCTTCTGTGGTAGTTCTTATAGTTTCTTTTCTGTGTTTGCTATCAACACTTTGTCATCTGTATATATTATATTGTTAAGCTTGTGGCCGCCAATAATGAATCCCCAGTATCCCCTCACTGCATAGGGTGAATAAGTCCGATACTTTTATTCAAAAAGAAGAGAATGTTATTCAAAATAAAAAAGACAATTATTCATTGAACAGATTCTTTTATTCAATATGAAGACAACTTTTATTTAAAATAAAACATTCTCATTCAAAGTAATGAGACTAATATCATCATCTGTGTTGCGGCAGAGAATATAAAGTTGAAGCAAGCTGTCCCTTAAAAGTAAGGCTGCAGGAACATAGAAAAGTCATAGTGGGATGTGAAACAATAAAATCGGGCATGGCTGATCATGTATGGAGAGAAAGAGGTGGTCATCAATCCCTGTGGAATGAAGTGAAAATAATGGACATGGAAGAACACTGGAGAGACGTCTGAAAGAATCAGTGTATAGGCTATAGCACAAGGCCGAAATTATGCGGCACCCAGTGAGGATCGAACTCACTGCTCAGTCGTATTTGTTCTAACGAGACAAGCTTGCTAATCTTTACACCACCTCGAGGTGCCCCCCCTACTCTACATAAGTTTATGGAGATAAATAGGTTCTAAATGTCCTGTTTGGGTATATATGGTAATTTTGTCTCGTGCTTCTACTGTGTATTTCGAGATTCTTGATAAAAGCTAAAGAAGAATCTACAATTATATCGATTTTGAGCTGGCATCTCGGCTTCAGTTCTCACCGCTGTAAGGTAGCTGTGCCGTGCCTTTTCTATAAATATTTTCATGGCAATTTTTCTGATGACCTTTCATTTTTGGCATCTCGACTTTACGAATTTAAGCGCAGTACTCCATTGGTAGATAGGTCTCATCATTTTACAGTTGAAATAGCTAAATCTAACCGTAAATCCACACTTCTCACTTGTGGAACTCCCTTCCAGTATCTTGCTTTCCAGTCAACTTTCTGCTTCAAAAGTTTAAATGCAATGTCAATCGTCATCTTTTGTCTTCTTAATTCCTGTTCTTTTATTCTTCTCTCTCCTTAATTAAATTATATTCGAAAGAAGTCCAAAGCACAATAAGTGTGTGTATCAAAATTAAAACCCCTTTAAATTGATTATGCGAGTATATTTTGCAAAATATATAAAATAATATGAAAAGGAAGCTTTTCTGCAATGAACATTGTCTAAAGCAAAAGTTGATTACGGCCAGAATCCTTGGAAGAAGATTTAAGACTATACCTGTCTAAAATTCGAGCTCTCAAAGAAAATCAAATCCAGCTATCTCATTAAATGTTAAATTATAATAAAGAGAATAATTATTATCTTTTTATTACAATTTATAATAAATCGTTTTGTTTGTGTTAATAAATAATTCCTAAAAAGTAGACTCTTTTTTTTGATGATCCTAATTTAAGTATGCCGCGGAAGTTTAACATCTAGCACTCGGCATCATTTATAAATATTACTTCCCTTTTTACTGTATATGGAATGCCCTCAAAATATAGTCCTTTGTATATTTGAAATTGCAGTTGCCTGGCTCTCAGTGTCAGTCAAGATTGTTCTAGGTGTTGCCATAGAAGGATATGACTACACAACCAAGAAATTCAACAACTTGCTTTGGCAGGACTAACATTTTGCTTGATGAAAATAGTCATCTACAGAGGGCTAAAGGTTAACTATAGTTTCAAGTGTGCCGCAAGATAAAAAAAGGCGGGAAAACATTGCATTTCTTCTTTTATGTGCCGTGTCCCTTTAGGATATAGGTGATCATCGCCCTCCACATCTTCCTGTCTCTTGTAGCGCTTAAGAAGTTTTGTCGTTTTGTTACTTCTCCCAAACCTTGTTCTACCATCCATTTGCTCGAGTTCATCAAGTACGTTACGCGCTGCTTTTCTCTGTCCCGCTTTCCCGCAATCTGCCCTGTGAGTATCAGGTTTTCCAAGCCCTCCTTCTTCATTATGTACCCCAGAAATTTCAACTGACACTTCTTGATGTTAAGTATAAGTTTCCTTTTTGTTTCCATTTTCTCCAAAACCTGGTTGTCGCTAACATTTTCGGCCCTTGGTATCCTCAGCAACCTTCTGTAGAACCATATTTCTGTTGCTTCGAGTTTCTTCATCTTTGAGGAGATATTCCAGCATTCGCTGCATGCAGGAGAACATATATCACGTAACCGTTCAGTACTCTTTTCTTTGTTTCCAACGAAATTTTCCTGTCTTAATATTCTGCTTAGCTTTTGAAATGCGTTTTTGGCCATCCCAATACGTCTTCGGATCTCACTGCCGTACTTTCTGTCCTCTGTCGGAACACTTCCCATATATTTAAATTTCTGTACTTGTTTGATTTTAAGATGCCCGATTTGTAATTTGCATTTTGGGCACATCTTTTTGCTGCTAACCCTGCATTCTGTCTTCTTGCATTTTATACTTAGTCCTTTCTTCTCGCTTTCCTTTCTGTAGGAGGTTTTGTAGTTTTCTTTCCGTGTCTGCTATCAACTCTGTGTTATCTGAATATCTTGTATTGTTAAGATTGTGGCCGCCAACATTGCACTACAGACTAAAAAATGTGCGATAATGATTAATACGTAGCCACTTAACGTCCATCTTTTTTTTTTTTTTTACCATAGTTATTTTATCCTCCATGCAGGCTAAACATATGTCATCGCAAATCTCGGAATGTTTATGTTTTTAAAATAATCCAGTATGCCCAAACCGACAATATCAGAAACCAGTTTCTTGAAAAATAAAATGGTATCAACCAGAAAATTCACTACTAATTTTGATTAATTTAGTTTACACGATGCGATGTGGCCACAGAAAGCTTACGTTTCTTTGTGGAATATCGGTTGCGATGTACTAGATTAAATGTTTGAAAGATGTCAGACGAGGAATTGTGAGAAATGTCTGACAGTGATATTTATCAAGACGACAAGGAGTTGTCTATTTTTTTTTTTTTTTTTTTTGTAGTTGATGAGCGCAGACATCCGGGACAATAGTCACTGAAATCTTAAAAGATTAAAGCGAGATGCAATGCTTTGAGATCAATCCTAGCTATTTGAACGATGTATTTTTATGTATCGAACTGTGGATAAAACAGGAATGAATGCTTGCAAATCCAACGTAGTAGGATATCCAGCAAAGATTGAAACTAAAACAAGCAAAGTAATATATATATATATATATATATATATATATATATATATATATACATTTATTATTATTTTTATTATTATTATTATTATTTGTACCAGCATTCAATGTGCGATACCATATATATATATATATATATATATACATTTATTATTATTATTATTTGTACCATCATTCAATGTGCGATACCATATATATATATATATATATATATATATATATATATATATATATATATATATACATTTATTATTATTATTATTATTTGTACCATCATTCAATGTGCGATACCATATATATATATATATATATATATATATATATATATATACATTTATTATTATTATTATTATTTGTACCAGCATTCAATGTGCGATACCATATATATATATATATATATATATATATATATATATATATACATATATATATATATATATATATATATATATACATATATATATATATATATATATATATATATATATATATTTCTCTATATTATGAAATGGGCAAAGTCCGACAATTATTTAAAGACATTTTTATGTTTATACATTCTTTTTATAGATACAAATATTTAAGTAAATGCTCTGTTTATAATAAACAGTATTAATAACATTTACAGGCCTGAATGTCTGAGAAATTGTCACCGAAAATATTCGTCCTCCGACAGGATTTGTATATTTGTATATAAATATTTGTATCTACAAAAAGAATGTATAAACATAAAATTATCTGTCTATATTTTTGAGATGAGGTATTATGTACATTATTTACATTATTCGGACTATTGTCCTCATCTTTGTCGCCATATTTATTTATTACAACGTTTCCGTCGTTGTACGCTCCGGCCTTCTTCAGGTGGTTGGAATTTCGAACTGAACCCTTTATTTCGATCACTGGGGTAGACTGTTCTAGTTCCACGTGTTTGATGATTGTCAGTTATCAGTTATCTCCTGCTAATTTTCCCTCTGAAAGTTCTCCACTGCCTTAACCCGGTATTGAACTCACACTCTTAGGGTCCTGTCACTGAATCTAACCAACGCCTTTATTCACTGTGCCACGTGTCCTTGAGGAGCGTACAACGGCCGAAACGTCGTAATAAATATAGCGACAAAAATGAGGATAATAGTCCGAATAATGTAAATTATATATATATATATATATATATATATATATATATATATATATATATATATATATATATATATATATATATATATATATATATATATATATATATA
>OZ010596.1:56532581-56550081 GCA_963932145.1 Acanthosepion lycidas | reverse complement strand
ATGTGACACAAGGTCGTTTTTTTGTGGGAAACCCGAGCGTTTCCGCATAGGGTCACTGGTCAAATATTGGTCATAACATGTCCAAGCTGATCAAAGCCTAGTCAAGTTTTAAATCCAAATTAGCAGGTCCTTATATGGTCCAAGCTAGACTCTGCACCGACCGCAAACCAGCCCGAAGGCCGGAATGCGGAGGGGCCATGACACCCGAAAGGGCCGAGAAGCGATAGCTTACCAGCTGTTATATGCATTAACAAATGACGTTTACAATATTAGCGGTAATACTTATATTGCATAACAATTTTTAAAAGCTTATTTCAATAGATATTTCTTCGTTTTAATTAAAATTTTAAAAATTGCAATATATAAGTACTGTTTCTGTTTAGGAAGTTTTAATTACAAATTCTTTGTATTTTTATAGAAAGAATTTATATTCAAAATTATATTTAAAATTCAGTTGTTAGTTAGAAAAGCCGCAGCGTTCATAATATGAGATCTTCATCCTTTTTCTTATTAGTATATATACATTTACATGGATTATTTTTGTAGCGCCAAAAATAAAAAAATGGAAAAGGCGAAAGAAAACCCATCAAGATCTGTCAGTTGCGTACCTTGGGCAGTTTCAAAAGTTAACATTTTGAGTTTACCAATCTGTAACGCCAATTCTTCTGAAACCCTTAAATTCCTGCTAGGGGGGATTTTCTTACTGTTTGAGAACCCCTGATTTCAGTTGTTACTATTGTTGGAAGTCTTCAAGTGATGTGGCTTCTGTTATTTGGTACAGTTCTTTGTGATTCTGGTTTGAGTTCTATTTCTTCGAACAATCGGTAGAGGATGTTTATTTTCTGTTCAACATCATTCTTAACCCAACTGTGAAGATCTATATCATCTGCGTAGCCTCGTTCATTATCAGTTTATTGGCCTCACCAAGGAAAGATGACCCATTCGAAAAGATACCAATCCATCTCTTCCCTCTCTTCCCAGCCAGCTATAGGTATACTTGGGTCTCTAGGCTTAGATGGTACCCAGGCTAAGCAAAGGTTGCGGGAAAACACTATTTTAACCCAGTAAACATGGAAATTCACAGATTATAAATAAAGGGAATATGTAGAGAATCATAATCGCCTACGTCCTGAAGGGGATGGCATTTTTAAAAGTAGATAGGTTTGCTGATCGTCCGGCTTACATTCCTCACCAGTCTTTTGAACAGGAGTAGAGGTTTATCTCTTATTTCATGTTTAGGATTCGCTTACCGGTTCCTACTCAACTCTATACTCCTAACATGTCAACTTGAACTCTGAAATTTTATTCGCTATTTAAATCTTGATCTCCTCAAGTCTAGAGTTAACTATCTTTCCTGCTATCTTGCTTGCCCTTTCTTACAATAATACAATTCCGCGCAGTAACACTTTGCCTTGAGTGAACCTTGGGGCTTGTCTTGGGTCAATATTAGTGAAAAGAAGTAGCCTAAAATGTTGTAAATAACGACATTCAAAATATAGTAGTTTTGAGTTTTTCAAAATTAGCCAAATTTCGCAATATTCATTGAGTTCTTTGGAGTAATATTCTAGGTCTTGCTTTTTTTTTATCATTGCGTTTCAGTTATTTTTCAGTTTCAATATTGGTTTATTATGTTGAAGGAACAATTAGCACAGAATAATAATAATAATAATAATAATAATAATTATAAGAAGAAGAAGAAGAAGAGAAGGAGGAGGAGGAGAAGAGGAGGAGGAGAAGAAGAGGAGGAGAAGAAGAGGAGGAGGAGGAGAAGAAGAGGAGGAGAAGAAGAAGAGCAGGAGCAGAATGAGAGGAGGAGAAGAAAAAGAATAAGAGAAAGAGAAGATGAAGAGGATCCATCTTGTGCCTGATTTTCGAGATGAAATGTTTGAGTAGATTCGGTCCGAATATATGCAATGATAAAAATTAAAATCTGATCTCGCTTGAAGTGTTCATTTCTTTCTCTCTACTGTTTTACTGGTTCTCGTACGAACACCGAAGTTAAGCAACGTCGAACCTGAACAGTACCTAGATGCTTGACCACTTAGAAATACCAGGTGTTGTAAGCTTGGGTGTATCAGTACTCTAATGGATAACGGCTCGGTTATTATAGAAAGCAGAGATCAAATTCCAGTCAGGTTCGTTATAATCATTTGGCAAACAGTATGAATCTACCACTTCTTTCCTCAGCTATGAGTTAATTAGTACGACTTGCTTCAATAAGTATTATTATATAAAAAAAAAATCTTACAATTTAAAAATATTTCCTGGCTTTAAATAACTTATTTGATAATCCGTAAAGACAAATTAATTCTTCAATCTTCATTGTTTTCCTTCGTTTCTTTTTTTTTTTGGAGGGGGGTGCAAGCTTTGAAATTGAGAAGGAGGCGAACACGTGTATATATGATTACAATGTGAAATCATTAAATGATTTTCCGAGTTGATATTTCATATTTTGTTGCTTCGTTTTTCTCTTAGTTTCTGTCTTACTTTTCCTGTTTATTATTTATCAAGTTGACACAAAACCACATATATGGGGCAACTAGTGAGAATTGAACTCCCTATATTGATTTAGTAAGCGTAGCTTCGATGTGGCACAAGGCCGCAAGTATAGAGCACCCAGTCATAATTGATCTAGTAAGGCAATCTTGCTAACCTATACACCATATTGAAGGGCTCTGGTGATTTAGTAAGCGTAGCTTCGATGTGGCACAAGGCCGCACGTATGGGGCACCCATTGAGGATCGAACTTACTATTCAGTCGTAATTGTTCTAGTCAGGCAATCTTGCTAACCTATGCACCACATTGAAGCACCCTAGTGATTTATTAAGCGTAGCTTCGATGTCGCACAAGGCCGCACGTATGAGGTACCCCTTGAGGATCGAACTCACTATTCAGTCGTAATTGTCAAACTGCGGGAAAAGAACTTGACCGTTGCCAATCCCTGTCACGATATTTGCAGCGGTCGGTGGAGGAAATGGAACAGATTCTCAGTGACTTTATCGAGCGGCCCAGGAATGTGAAGGTTATATGTCAATCCATTTCATGAGAAGAACGTCTACACAAACGTCATAGAATCAATCTTCAGAAACACCAACAGACAGATTGGTTCGGAATTCAAACAAATATCACCTGAAGAAGGCTAGGGCATAAAACGGCCGAAACGTTGTGAATGTGATAATAAAGATGAGGAAAACAGTCCAAGCAATGTAAATAGTGTAAATAATTACAATACAGTGAGTCCCCGGTATTCGCGGGGGTTAGGGACCAGAACCGGTCGCGAATAGTTAGAATCCGCGAATACTTGTCACCCGCCCTGCCCTAAAAGTGCTTATAAGTACCTATTTTGATTGTTAAAACCCCATATGTCTTGAACTTTCATCCAAAACACTTTAGAAACATTTCAAATCCTTTTAAAAACAAATTTGAAAAATAGTATTGGTGACCATACAGTTAACGTAAATTTTCTTTCATATGTAAAATAACCGTTTTTAATTACGCATAGATCGTTACATTCTTTGAAAATACTGTATAAAATATGTGTAGCAAGACATAAAATATAAAGTTTAAAACATTATCTAAAAAAAAAAACAGAACTGTGATGATGCCCCCAGACTTAATATAAGCCACTTTTAAGACCCCAACCGCAGCCCCTTACAAAGAACAAAGCCCAAACACTACGCAAGTTTTTGCGTTTGTTTTTTTTACAATGAAGATGTACAATTCTGCCAATTTTTACCATAAAAATGGACTGTTATATGTTTTAAGTCAATTAAATAACAAGAAAATAATACAAGAATATTTTAAATATGTCCTATCGAAAAAATACGCGAATCGAGGGAGTTCTCAGCGTACATTTGTTCAGAAAAAGTTTTCGCGAATAAAAAGTACATATGTTCTAAAGAAAAATCCGCGAATGTGTGAAGCCGCGAATGCTGAAACGCGAATAGGCGGGAACTCACTGCACTTCATCTCAGAAATATAGACAGAAAATATTGACTTTGAATAAAAAATGTTTTTAAAGTCGTTGTCGTTGTTATAATGTAAATTGATATTGTTTTTCATTTATTTTTTTTAATAGGATATGACATTTTTGGGGTTAAAATCGACGTCTTTTCCGCCACTAATTAATTACATTTTTTTATATTGCATTGTTTTTTTCGTTTTTTTTTTTTTTTTTAATTAGCTGATTGTTCTGTTTTTGAATTTGTTTTCTCTATCAGTTAATTGTTGTCGAATGAGAAAAATTTGATGATATATTTTTTAGTTCAGTGTTAAGGCTTTCTTTTTCCATCGATTGTTTTTATCCGTCGATCTGTACTGGAAGAGGAAAAAATTATACAGTTTAAGAATTGTTTTCTCTTTTTTTTGCAAGTATTCAACAACAAACTGACTATGAAAGGAATTTTTTTTTTGACTGAAACTAAGAAATAAAAATTGAGAAAGAAAAGTGTCCGAAAACGTTTCACCAAAATCTCATTAAGTTATGAAATGGCTAAAAAAGGTTGTGTTCGTCTTTGGGGTTGACAATGTTTTGTGCCCTCATAAAACGTAGTGAACACAAATAGAAAGTGAAAAAAAGGGTAGAGAAATAAATAAACAAAATAAAAATTAACATAGCAGGAGTGAAAAAAAAAATGGATGTGTTCATTTGAGTTTAAAATATAATTTTTTTCTCCTCGATGTGCAAATCTTGAAACATCTAAAAAAAAAACAAAAAAAAAAAACGGGTTGATTTTTGTCGACCCAATTTCTGGGGTGGGTGTATTTTTCTTGCACCCACTACCGAATCAAAGGCTAAGCTTTCAAGCCTGCAGTCCAATGGCATCCACCAGCTGTGAGGGTGGGATTCTCCAGGGATTAAATGAAAAGTGATTTCATTTGTGCATACTAAATTGAATTTATATAAGTTATCTATTTAAAAAAAGGGTTTAATTAAAATACTTTACTCAAGGAGGGCGCTAAGAAATAAAAAAATTTAGGTGTGGTCTAAGTCAGATGCTAGATTTTAAAGATTTCTAATTCTATATTTTTTTATTCAATTATTTTAGGTCTATTATTCCAACTGCAAACATTTTTTTTTACTTTGTTTTGCTCCTCAAAATAAAAGTCAACGGAATGGGGTCAAAATCAGATATTAAAAGCAACGTGTCTAAGTTTTAAAGATTCCTGGTTCGATATTTTTATCCGGTCCTCTCATAAAATTAATATTTTTTAGATCTTTTATCCGACTGCAGATGTTTTTTGTTGTTTTGATTTTGACCTCAAAATAAAAGTGAAAAGTGGGGGTCTAAATTAGATATTAAGTGTTGTGAGTGTCTGCTATATACCGTACCCATGAGCACTAATATCTATGTCCCAATCCTCATAAATACGTTGGACACTATTGTAAATGGGGGGTAATATGCTGTCTAAGAAGTCCACCACTAGCGAGTATTGTATTTTGATAATGTTATAAAGATTACCATTTCATTTCCAACATCCGTTTTGGTTATTCGTCATTCAGTAACCCTTTCTAGGTTACAATAGTGTCTAAGTCAGATGTTAAATTTTAAAGATACCTGATTCTATATTTTTCATCAGACCCTCACACAAAATGAATATTTTTTTAAATAGACATTTTAAACTACAGCAAATAATATTTTGTTTTAATTTTAGATACACACACACACTATATATATATATATATATATATATATATATATATATATATATATATATATATATATATATATATATATTTTTTTTTTTTTTACAACGTATGGGATACAGGTTCGCTTCCCGTCAGAGAACGCATATTTTCTACGAAAACATTCAGGCCGGTAAATATAATTAATACTGTTTAATTAAAAAACAGAGGAATTGATTAAATAGATTGTATCCATAAAAATAAGGTATGAACAGAAAATATATTAAAATATTTGTAGGATTTAATCCATTTCATATAATATATATATATATATATATATATATATATATATATATATATATATATATATATATATATATGCATATATATATGATAAAATATAGCTTTAAGCTATGCTATATTTATGGATTAAAGTGTTTAATATCAGCGATAGAACATATATAAATATAAAAATGGACATTGAAGTTAACACCCATAGGCGACTGTCTGTTTCAGGTATGACGATTGAGTTTAGCATGAGACAGAAA
Organism: Acanthosepion lycidas; assembly: GCA_963932145.1. NCBI lineage: Eukaryota > Metazoa > Mollusca > Cephalopoda > Sepiida > Sepiidae > Acanthosepion > Acanthosepion lycidas. The sequence goes on along the minus strand of OZ010596.1, from coordinate 56,543,906 downwards.
GTCGCCTTCCGGGTGTTGACCTCAATGTCCACACACACACACATATATATATATATATATATATATATATATATATATATATATATATATATATATATATAGTAATGAGGAGGATTTGATAATTATATTAATTGATTCATCGAGTCTGATAGAAACCTCAGGAAGCACTGGACGGCCGTTTCGTCCTATATTTGGGACTCATCGGTAGTGGATGTGCACTGCTGATGAGTCCCAAATATAGGACGAAACGGCCGTCCAGCGCTTCCTGAGGTTTCTATCAGACTCGATGAATCAATTAATATATATATATATATATATATATATATTTATTTATTTTTATATATATATATATATATATATTTATATATATATATATATATATTTATTTATTTTTATATATATATATATATATATATATATTTATATATATATATATATATATATATATATATATATATATATATATATATATATATATATATAATTCTCAAAATGTGTGTATGTATGTGTGTGTGTGATCGGATGTTGTTTATGCGTTTTCACTGTTTTTTTTTGTTTTTTTTTGATAGATAATTCTTCAGTGCCGGTTTTGAGTCCAAATTGGTTGGTAAAAATTACAACCTTGAAGGTGAAAAATCAAAAAAAACTTGTTTTTTTTTTTACACTTTGCGCAAAAATCAAAGGCAAAATTTAATGTCTGTAAAAATCAACGTACAGTCAATTTAGAGAGTTGAAATCTAAGGAAAAAGATTATTAGAATTATAACAAAAAATTATATTAGGTTGGTGCAAAAATAATGACGTAATAATGTCGTTTTTTGACGTATTTTTTAACGTCAGGAAATGACATTATTACGTCATTATTTTTGAATCAACCTAATATTATAAATAAAAATGATCGTATATTGTTATGACGGTCCATGGAAGAGGTTACTTCCTTGCAATATTGAGAACGCAAAAATAGCCCTTTTCAGCCCCACCTTCAAACTGTTACTCCTCCATTTGGAGATGCGCTTCAGTTGCGTCCATTTGTTGTTACTAATATTGATTTTCAGGTGGGTTGACTTTAAACTTAAACTGCTCCAATTGAACGGCAAAAATTCCCAGCAATGAAACACCTGGTCGAAGATGGGATATACTGCTAGTATATATTGATTTTCGCTTGTGTTTATTTTTCTTCTAGAATGAGACTTACAAATCTTTTCTGTATATCAGATTTATATAAAAGTTTTAAAAGCTAACTCTTCAAGAAAAAAAGAGAAGAATGAGGTATTCTGATTTATTTTGAAAATTAATGGCGGCAATGATTCCAGACAAAAGTAGTTCAGTAGTATTGTCATAGTTTCAGCCCATGAGGACAAATTTAGTTTTCTGTTTAGTTTTTGTTCCAGCAAAAAGGGAGGGATTGTATAGCTACAGTTATGTAGCAAACATTAGGGAAAAAAAGAAATATCCTTGGAATAAAATGTACGATTTAATTCTAATACTGAAACCGCAATGTGCATTTACTGTTTATGATTGCTGTTCAATAAATAACAATACGGCAGCAGAGACTCTTCAAGATGAAAGATCTTAAAGAATATACACAGTTCAAAAATATTAGGTTGGCTAGAAAAGTCCTGACTCACTTAGGAAGTGGAAAGAAAATAACAAATCTTGATCTCTGTCTGGTGGAATTTCCAAGAAGTACTGCATTTCGAGCTTATCCCACACGGTCGCGACATCAACGCTAAATTGCCAGCAGCTAAACCGCGTGTAAGACAAACTAAAGAAGTGGTATCCTGCTTTGGTGAATCGAGGTCGGACTTTGTTTCAGCAAGACAACGTGAGATCACATACTGCCAGGTTGATTAAGAAGAACTAAAAAACAGTTGGACGATTTTGAGATTCTTCCACATCAACCATTAAGTTCCGATGTTGCTCCGGGTAACTATAGCCTACTCCGCTCAATGGCACACTTCCTTTGCGACCAGCGATTCAACACTTTTGATGAAGTGAAGAAAGCTTGTTTAAAGTTTTTGTTTTTATTCAAAGCCAACGGACGGGTATTTGGGACAGATTCGGATGCTGGCTGATCGCTGACAGAAGAACGTCGAGAATAATGGACTTTATTTTGAAGAAGAAATGTTGGTGTTGCTCCATAAAATTTTGTGGTGTTCTTTCCGCTTTAAGTGAGTCAGGACTTTCTGGCCAACATGAGGTTGCCTAACCATAATTTCTCTCCTACCAATTGAAAATTGTTGGCAAAAACTTACAATTTACTGATAATTTGGAGAATTAAAATTCAAACATTTGGTTGATTTCTTTGAAAGCCAAATAAATCATGTTAATATCTGGATTGTAATTAGTTTTAGCATTGTAAAAATAAAAGTTATTATTCTCTAAGTTTTTTTTTTGCTTTTGAAAATATTATTAGGGACCTCACAATACCTATAGGACTTTTTTATGTGGCGTGTTCATTGAGAATGTAGGCGATCAAGGCCGTCTACATCCTCCTTTGCCTTGTAGGTCTTAATAAATTTTGTCTTTTTTTAAATTTCTCCCAGACCATATTCTGCCATCCATTTGCTGAAGCCCATGAAGTATGTCACGTGTTGCCTTTCCCTGCCTCTCTCCCTCTCTTTATCCGTCCTGTGATTATCAGATTTTCCAAGCCCTCCTTCCTCATCACGTGTCCCAGAAATTTCAACTGGCTCTTCCTGATGTTAAGTATAAGTTTCCTCTTTGTTTCCATTCTCTCCAAAACCTCATCGTTGCTCACATATTCGGCCCATGTTATCCTTAGCATACTTCTGTAGAACCACATTTCTGTTGCTTAGAGTCTTTTCTTCATCCTTGAGGGGATTGTCCAGCATTCTCTGCCATACAGGAGGACAGATATCACGTAACGGTCCAGTACTCTTGTCTTTGTTTCCAACGAAATTTTCCTGTCTCTTAATACTCTGCTTAGTTTTTGGAATGCGTCTTTGGCCATCCCAATATGTCATCGGATCTCAGTGTCGCACTTTCCGTCCTCTGTTAGAACACTTTCCAGATATTTAAATTTCTGTACCTGGTTGATTTTAGTATCCCCTACCTGTAATTTGCATTTTGGGCTCATCTTTTTGCTGATCATGCATTCTGTCTTCTTGTAGGTTATGTTTAGTACCTTCTTCTCGCTCTCTTTCGCTACCTTCTGTAGGAGGTATTGTAGTTTCCTTTCCGTGAGGGTTAGGGTTAGGGTTACATCGATACTAGAAGAAAGAAACTCTTAATGCTTTAAGTTGTTAAAAAAAATTAGACTTCATGTGTCATTATATTTTGAAAAGCCCTTTAACTTTCATTAAATTTTTAACTACATATAACAAATTCACTATCTACTTAAAAAAAAGAAACATACTTCACTCTAAGACCTCAGAGACGGATCGAAAAGTGTTGTGATTGTCGAGAAATTGTTAGAAAATTAAAAAAAAAAATGAATGAAAATTATGTTTAACTTAATGCGTTTAACAACATTTGGCTGATCACATCGTATATATATGATCCATTGCTAAAGATGCCTGAAAAACCGCTCCGGTAAGTTATTCGCTACCTTTACAAGAGTTAGATCAGGCTGAAAATGGAGTACTGCTGCCATATCTGGGCTGGAGCTACCTAGTCTTCACTGTTCAAAAGCGGCTACGCGGCCTTCTCGCTAATGAATTATTTTCCACCCTTCAACCTCTTTTCCCACAGGCGAAAAGTTCCAAGCCTATCGCTACTTTATCGCTATTTCCATGGAAAGTGCTCAGACGAACTACATTCCTCAGTTTCATCAGTTCTAATCTTCACAGCTAAGACCCATCATGCCACGCCCATTGCCGCGAACCACCTACGATCCCTTAAGTTAAGCAACGTCGAGACTGGCCAGTTCCTAGATGAGTGACCACTTGGGAATGTCAGGTGCTGCAAGCTTGGATGTGCAGGTGGTGTAATGGATAACGGCTCTTAATTATTAATCGGAGAGTCGAGTTCCAATTCCCGTTGTGTTCACTTACGCGTAAATAGACATGGGAAAGATATAAATCCACCTCTTTTCTTCCTCCCCAGCTATGGGTTAATTAGTAAAACTTGTATCACTAAATCATTATTATCTCTAAAAAAAATTTTTTTCTGGCTTTATGTTTTTTTTAATCAACTCAGCAAGGCAACAATACCACTAAGATGCATGAGGTTACAGGGAGTGAAAGAGAATGAAACGACTTTAGAAGGAACCAGAAATCTAACCCTAAACAGAAAACAAGGGATAAACCTCTCCCCGGTTCAAAAGACCGGGGAGGAGTGTGAACTGAACGATAGACGAACATATCAATTCATATTGAAGGAAAAAAAAGAAATACAATTTCAGAGTCGTTAGAAGTATAGAGTATGACTTTAGAAGAAACCGGCAACCCAACCTTAAATTGGAAATAATGGATAAACCTTTACTCCTGTTCAAAAGAACGGGGTGGGGTGTGACCCGACGATAGAATAACCTGCAAAATGTTGATAGGGCCTAAAAACAAATCAATAATATATAAAACACGACAATCTCAACTTTTCCAAGTCCAGGGTTAACTGTTATCTATCCTACATATTTTCATAATCTAAAATTCTTATGACCCTAAAATAACCCCATTCAGTGGCCCTCTAGTTTGAGTGACTTTTGAGCCTTATACTGAGTAAACACTAGCGTAAAAATAAAGAAAGTTTCTCGTATCGAAGGAATTGCTTCGTGGGCCACTCACAAGCACGAATTGGAGTGAAATAAAATGTAATAACTATGAAAGGTTTATGTCTCGCGTTATTGGCTAAAGTCATACGTTTTACAATTAATCAGTATACCCACTTCAATAATCTTATAATGTGAAGAAGGATATTGCGACTTTTTAAAAAAATAATGTTCACTCTGTACAAGGTCCAAGAGCCACTCGAGGTAGAGGCACAGTTTATGGTGACATATAGGTGCGATAACGGTTGACTCTAGACTTGAACAGGTTAAGATTGCAGTTATCGTGGAAGTATCTACTTCAGAGTCGGTTCCACAGAGCAGCAATCTGTGGGAAGAGGCTGCTCGATTTGAACTTGTATCTTACCAATCCAATGCGAAAGAAATCAGAGTGGGTCGCTATAATGTGCCTGGCATGGCGGATCTGATCCGTGAAGTTTAGAACTGCTGGAACTAAGGAATGTGCTTCGTCTGAACACTTTCCACGGAAATTATGCAGCGAGAGACGAGCGGCGTTTCGTCTGTGGGAAAAGAGGTTGTAGGGTGGAAAATAATTTATTATCCACAAGGTCATGGAGGCGCTTTTGGACTCTATCGAGACTGAAAAGTGAAGATTGGAGAGTTCCGTCTATATATGGCAGCAGTACTCCATTTTCAGCCTGATCAGGTAGAGGATAGCAGGAGGTGGTCAGGTACTTACTGGAGCGGTACAGGGAAGCGAGCATTTTCCCAGCATCCTATGTACGATTTTTACACACGGTATTAAAAAAAATATTGAGTTTTTTAATCATTTTAGCAAGTGGTCGTGTTCATAACATCAATAAAATATCGAACTCTAATTAATGCTAAATCGGTTAAACGTCTGTCTTCGCAAGACTTCCTTTTCGACAAAAAAATATGGCTTCCGTTACGCCAGGTCTACCGCTGACATGTTAACGATCATCATTGACTTTGACAAGCTTTTGAAAAGAATGGCGAAGCTCGGGATGCAGCTCTAGATATCTCGAAGGCATTTGACAATGTTTGTCATGCTGGCCTTCTACGCATGCTCAAGGGCTAGGATCATCTTTAACTTGTTTTTATTTACAACTGACAGATTTAAAGCTGTATCTGTTTATTATATCTGTTTATTATTGATGTTATTCCTTTTTCCCATTAAGGATTTGTCACATTTTTTATATTAAATTTTGTGAATCAAATAAATGTGTTTTTGTTTCTTAATTTGGCTTTATTACTATGTAATAAAGCCAAATTAGATTACAGTAGAAGTTCTCATATCCGGAATTTACTTTGGATAATTGCTTAAGCTTATTTCACCCTAATGGCTTGTATTGGTGCAAAAGATGATGGGAAGAAGAGGAAAAGATGACAACGAGACACATCTGCAACAAGATGGCGACGAGATGCATAATTGTGATGAATCTTGGACTGAAATTGAAAAAGCTATTGAAAAGTTTGTCAGTTTTATGGAAAGAAAGCCAGCATTCAGCTATCACGATTGAAATAACGCACGCAGAGTTCAAAATTGACTTTCGTTTAAAAAAATTCAAGAACAAAAGCAAAATGAAATGCAGAAATAGTTGAGAATGACATTAGAAGAGAAAGAATCATCATGCAAAAATCCTCGTTGCATTATTTGTTTTGCATACGTGGCATACTTAATTTAATGAATGTTCATGAACATTGCATAATTTACTTCTTTTTCCTTAAAATCAATTCTGTTATATTTCACTCATCATTAGCTTATTTTGTTTACTATAAAACATTGAAAAGAAATGTTAAACCTGATTTCAGTTCTTTTATTTTAATCTAAATATATCTGCACATTGTAATCAATTCTTCATATCCAGAAGGCCTTCTTAGTCCGGTTGTCGGAGATTTAAACAAAGGGAGATAATAAATATTTATCTTATCGGACTGTATCTGACACTTTATAACTTTAAAACAGATTTTCGTTAAACAATAGTTTAAAAAAAATTTTAAACAGTAGATTACATTTTTTTTTTAACAATTTTATTTTTGTTATGCGAACATTTCCCTGTTTTAAATGTTTTCTTAAAAGAAATCGCATCAAAATGTATATATTCGTTTGTTCTTAAGATAAATATCTTTCAAAAAAAGTGAATCGGGTGCATCTATCTATGTTTTGTTTCGATTTGATGCAATTAATATGTCCATAGAAAAGCAACTTTTCAAGTTGGATGATATCGGCTTTGGTCGGTCTAACCTGGAGAGGAATAGCCTCCGCCATGTTTGTTTATCCAAGACACGCTACTATTTTCCCTGTTTGGAAAAAAAAATTCTTCACCTTCATATCGAGTCTATGAAGCATCTCCCCCAAAGTTCACAATTTTTTGTTCGACTACATTCGACCATTTTTAGTCATGATTAGGTATCTTAATGATTTCATCTTCATGAACAAACACAATATAATTCACAGCAGCTGATGTCATTTTAAAATATCTTTAACATAAGTACGTGCAAGAGATCGCTAAAAAAGAGTATAGCATGATGAAAAAGACGGCAAACTTGATGAAAACAAAATTTTATCGTCTAAATGTTTACGTTATTATTATTAGGAAAGAACAAAGTATTTTTTCAAAAAATTTCCTTCTTTTTAGAACATTCTAACTTTTGATTAAAAAAACCTTGTTTCTCTTTGTATTATGTCATTTAGTAGTCCCTACTAAATAACATAACATTTTAGCACATTTTTTTCTATGACAGACATTAATTTGGAAAATCTTGGAAAATAAAAATAATTAATGAAACCTTCAGAAACTATTTACAAATGATGGAAATTATTATAAATATGTTTTCTTTTTTTGAAGTCATGGCAAAAATATCTTTTATATTTATTACCCCCACCAACTAATTTTATGAAAACTCTAGAAATTCAATAAACTTTATAATTGCTAATTTTCTTAAAATAAATTTTGAAAAAAATTATAATTGATTTTTAAAAGAATTTGAAACTGAGATTTTCAAATTTTTAAAAAAATGGGAAAAATGGTTGACAAGATTGATTATCTGTCAATTTTTCTGACTCAAATAAAAAAAAAAAATTCTAGCGAAAATTTCGAACGTGCTAAGAACGATTAGAAAATGTAAAAAAAAAAAAAAAAAAGAAAGAATACCTCCAAAATACTTTGATCTTTCTTCTTAATAATAACATAAACGTTTAGACAATAAAAATTATTTTCATGAAGTTTAAGGGCCATTTTATTCATGATATGCTCTTTTTTTAGCGATCTCTCGGAGGTACCTACTTTAACATATTCAATATCTTCGTTCTCAGTCGAGGTGAAATTTCGTGATCCACAATGGATTAATTTTTAAAACAAAATATATGTATCTCTTCCATAGAGTTAAAAGTCCGTTTCCTTATGGCGCCAGTAGTACCCGATTTAAATCTCAAATGTAGTATTCCGAAAAATGTTAGGACGGCGCTAATATGAATTCGTCTCTGCAGCACTGATATTAAGGATACCGATAATGACGCGATATGGTCGAAAAGACTCTAACCCCAAAATTTCATCCGGAACAATTTTTATGCAAATTATAAAAATGTCAAAAAATATTTAACAGATATACTTTGTCGGTCGACTTTAATAAAACTTGTTTGACAATATATATATATATATATATATATATATATATATATATATATATATATTAAACAGAATGATCTTGCCGGTCGATTTCAATATAACCTATTTGAATGAATTCTTAGAGCCTAAATATACGTTATATATATATATATATATATATATATATATATATATATATATATATATATATATATATATATATATAGATAGATAGATAGATATTAAACAGAATGAACTTGCCCGTCGATTTTAATATAACCTATTTGAATGAATTCTTAGAGCCTAAATATGTTATATATATATATATATATATATATATATATATATATACATAATTAAAACTACTGATCCTCGAAGCAATCTTCATTAAAAAAAATTGGAGCCGTCAATGCATAGAATCAGCTACGAATACTGCAATAATCTTTTAAAATGCCTATAAAAAGAAAGGTTTACACGCTTTTATGCACGCTCGACTATGACATTCCAACATAAAAGAAAAAATTTCCATAATGAATAACTGTTCACATTTGAATGAACGCTAAAGCATAACTATCAGCGATAGCATTTAAAGGCAAAAGAAAAAAATCAGTAATGGCTAGCTACACATTGTTTTTGCCTTACCAGTTGCTCCCCTGTTGATTATCCCAGAAAGAGATTGAAAGTACTTGGGAAATAAAAGTCATTCTTACTGTTACAGTGCATTTCTTGCCTTATTTAATTGTAACATACGGAAAATATTCGTGAATATGAAAGGATTATGATAAAAATAAGACATAATGTTTGTAATTTCTTCAATCATACATACCTAATAGAAAATTTGCTGCCTAAATACACAAATATATATATATATATATATATATATATATATATATATATATATATATAGTGTATTTAGAGTCCCATGAAAATAAGTGGATACAACGTCTAAAAACACAACATCCAGCCGGGCTAAACAATATAGATAGTACTAATATATAACTCAACAAATCAAAACCTGCCCACATTTCTCACCCACACAAGACAGACATGCTTACGGAGGTGTGGAGGCCTCACACTTATACACACAACCACACGAATATACACACTTACACACATCATACTAACACACTCCCTAATGAGCCAAATGATAACACACACACACAGCAATACACACGCTTACACATATCATACTCACTCACTCCCTAAGAACCAAATAACACAGACACAAACATTAAACAGAGACACATCTCCTCCCCAGGACAATAAAACTGTCAAAATGACCACGGAAATTCAGAGAAGCATAGATCCATCCAGCTCTTATCTCAAATAACAACTTTAAAGACACTGTTTGACCAACACAATGAATGTTAAAAGATTCATGTTAAAAAGATAAAAAAAATAAAAAAAAAAACAAATGAAAACTACAGACAAAAGTTCATTTTCTCTACCAAGACATTCATTTCTGTAGTTTACTGCTACCAGCAAGCAGAAATATTTCTCCTCCCGATGATGGCCATTTTTGGGCCGAAACTAGTCGAGGAATCTAAATGAAATAATAATAATAAAAAAAAACGAAAGAATATTAATCTACAACCCAGTGTGTCTGAAGATTTTAATTTTTAAATATTTTTTATTGTTCATATATATATATATATATATATATATATATATATATATATATATATATAGAGAGAGAGAGAGAGAGAGAGAGAGAGAGAGAGAGAGAGAGAGAGAGAGGTTAATGATTTAAATGGCGAGAATACATCTTCGCAAACAATTTCAATAAGCTACACTAACCCCGAACCTGTATATGAATGATATGATACCTGTTTATAAATTCAAGTTGCATATGGTCTTTTTAATTTTTTTAAAATTTATAAACAGGGATCATATCATTCATATACAGGTGTATATTATTTAAATTGTTTGCGAAGATGTATTCTCGCCATTTAAATCATTAACCTCTATATTTATTTTTTTTTGTATGAATGATTCATGTAATTGTAAATTAAAATTGCACCTATAATCGAAATATATATATATATATATATATATATATATATATATATATATATATATATATATATATATATATATATAACTCCTAATCTTCGCTAAAATTGAACATACATAATGAAAAAAATAGTCCAAATAAAGTTAATTTTTATATTTTTTAATCCTTTTAAGAACCTTCAGCATTATAGTTGAATCTTTTTCCTTGAGTCAGTTATTAACCGTGTATTAGTATAGGAAATTTTAGCGTCTTTTTTATGGTGGTTTTTCACCGTAAAAAAACGCTAAAATTCACTGGTTTGAAAATTCTTGCAAAAGTCAGATAATTGGTGGATTTTAATGAAACTTTCAGAACTTATTCTCAAATAAATGAAGTTATTTTAGAAATGTCTCTTTTCAGAAAAACTCGGTAAACATATTTTTACCCCCGCCCCCACTTATTCTATTTTATGAAATTTCGAGAAATTCATTTTTGTATGGCTTGTTTATATTAGTTACAAGCAGAAGTCCTTGGAGAATTTAAATCAAGAATTTTTTTTCTTAAATAAGGCTCCAGTTACCGAAATTCTGCTCTGGATCGTAAAATAAATTGTGAAATAAGACGAAGACATTATTTGATTAGAAAAGCTTTAATAGCTTTCATGAATAAGAGAATTTATGGACACTATTGTCTTAAGAAAAAAAATTCGATCCATAATGAATTTCACAAGAATTGTTTTCAATTTTCATTTTAATTCGAATATTTTATAAAGATTTAAATCTTTAAAAATTCTGTATTAAAGTTTTAACGGTATTAAGTATAGGCTATATTTACTAATAATAAATGGAAAAGCATACAATTCAGTATTTTAAAAAGAATTTTGAATTTTTTTTTTTTTTGTGTGGGTACGAGCGTACCGGTTTTTTTTTCTAAATACGAGCCGTAACTATAGTAAATTTAAAACCAAAGAATCTAAAATTAATAAAACATTAGATTACGGAGACTATTTTAAATTCC
>OZ010596.1:56497581-56527581 GCA_963932145.1 Acanthosepion lycidas | reverse complement strand
CACTGGATCTAACCAACGCCTTTATCCACTGTGCCATGTGTCCTTGAAAAGAGCGTGAGTTCAATACCCGGTTAAGGCAGTGGAGAACTTTCAGAGGGAAATTAGCAGGAGATAACTGATAACTGACATCCATCAAACATGGCACGTGGAACTAGAACAGTCTACCCCAGTGATCGAAATAAAGGGTTCAGTTCGAAATTCCAACCACCTGAAGAAGGCCGGAGCGTACAACGGCCGAAACGTTGTGATAAATATGGCGACAAAGATGAGGACAATAGTTCGAATAATGTAAATAATGCAGTTAAGTATAATCTCAAATTAGAAATTTTATTCACTAGAATATTTTTTGCAACAAACTGGCGCATGTTGAAATCCTCACAGTATTTAGTATTGTTGAAATTATCGCTAACATTTTTTCCGACATTTACAAACTCTACGATTCGTTCAATTTCGCAAACCAATCGATGAAATTTGAATAAGCTGAATTGGTTGGAAAAAAAACAAAAAAAAAAAAACATTTCATGGTTTAATAATTTCTTTAATTTAATCTAATTTTATAAGACTTCATTGTAATAATTTTTAAGAAAATTTCTTTTTTTCCTTTTTAACAACTAAGAATAAATTCTTAGAATTTCTTACTCTTGAACATGCAACATACAACTGACCATGTGTCAATATTTCTTTCTGGGGCCAAATTCCAACTTTTTGAAATGTTTGGCTTTGGGATTTGTTTATAGTTCTCGCAAATGTAGGACGAACTGAAAACTGGATTCTTGTATGTAAAAACTTAAAGAAAAGATATGCAAAAAACAATATTGCATTTTTATTAAATAAGTATTTGTTATTTTAATCATTAAATTGTTTTTAAAATAGTGGGAGTATTTTTTATATTAAATAATAAAGTTAATTTTGCATAAAAATGAATGAACATTTATTGTACTAAGCTACGCAACCAAGTAAAACCAACTGCACATTGTACCCCCTTGCCTGTTTGAACTTGTCTGCAAAATTTGGTTTCGATCAATGTATGGCTGTTTTAGTGGGTGTGATTTACAGACGGACGGACAGACTAACCAAAGTCGCTGAATTTTATATATAGATGGATCGTTGCCTAAGTTGGATTTAATTATCTCTCATAATGGTTAGTTTTCTTTTAAGATAAGATTTATAATGTATTCTAGTGTCATTACACAGGTGCTGCTTTATATCATTGTAATTCTTGTAGTCCTTCTCTATGTGTTGTCTAATGGCATTTTGCTCAGATAAATGTCATGTGAGTCTCCGAGAAAGACTAGTTGTTATGTAACGTATATGAAGCATATTGTGTTTATTATTTACAAAGATGCACTTTCTAGAACAGCGTTTCTCAATCGTTACGCCAGGGCGCATAAGTGAGCCATAAAATGCAGTCAGGCGCGCTCCAAGTTAACAAAAGAATAATTTATGAATTATTTTTATATTTAAAAAAAACTTTATTTTTAAGAAGCTAGACACCAAATACATGGCTTCTATGTTTAAGTCAAGTTTTTCTTATTTGGTATTTTTAAATGGATGCTAAATTCCTTAATCTTTAAGAAGTCATTATTGGACTCTCTAAAAAATGTAACAGATTCTTCATAAATCTCTTTACTGAAATGCTAAATTTCTTTGGGAAGGCTAAACCAAAAATGGCATCCATGAAATAGTAATTTTCTTCTTTGCCAAAGCACATTAAGTACAAGTTTCACACAGACATACTTAAATATATAATGTAATGTCTTAAAAAATAAATGCTTATTATGATTTCTTGATTATTTTCCTGTTTTCCAAATTCATGCGTAATTGTTTCTTATTAAAATTTAAATAGTTTTAGGTATTCTACGAGTTCCCCTGAAGTAAAAAAGGAGAGGGAATTCATAAACGACATTCATTTTATTCAGGGAAATGGTGGGTTGACAGATATTATTTTGAATTATATAATTACTGGTTTAATTTTTTTTAAATTATAAATAAAAATCCTAAATGTCTGTTTTTATCAACGGGTTTCATGTATTAATGGATGATATATTTATTATGAATTTATCCTTTTTGTAGTGAAAGTGCGATGATTTCGGAAAAATATATTGATAGAAGTATTGTTAATCTTACCTAGAAAAAAAGATCATTAAATAGAATAGATGCAAAATATCTATTGTTTATATATATATATATATATATATATATATATATATATATATATATATATAATACATAAAAAGTTAATGGTCAGAGATGACCCAGACCAGGAAACAGTTGTATTAAAAAGTGCTCAATACACGTGTAAAAATAAAATAAAAGTAAAAATAACATGTAGATACTTTAACTTTAAAAATCAGGAGGTCAGTTGAATCAGCTACTTTGGTTTCAACCTAAAGGTATCCTCAGGTGATTTACTTTTTAAAAAAAGAAAAAAAAACAATAGGGTTCTGATTGTAAGTTGGAAAATTTTTTAAAAAGGCAAAGCCTTATAACAACCACAATAATATTTGCAACCTCTGTCAACAGGAAAAATTAGCAATTATGACATTTCCGGATCCAAAGAACCTTTGGCACCAGAAATCCCAAGTCTTGAGTCCTTGCATATATATTAGGAAATTCCTCTTAAGCACATATGAGGCTGGATAAAATAATGTACATTTCAATTAACCGTACACCGATACATTTATTATACCTTTCTTGTTGTTGTTGTTGTTGTTCTTCTTCTTCTTCTTCTTCTTCTTCTTCTTCTTAAATCCTCACTTTCTATTACACCCAACGTCGTGTGTTTATTTACTAATTTATTTATTAATACTATCTTGAAAATAATGATATAGCGTACATTAGTTTTTTTAACATAATAAAGCGTTAAGATGTCATTTGATAAAAATCGCCTGAAGATACCGTAAGGTTGAAACCAAGGTAGCGGGTTCAACTGACCTCTTGATTTTATATATATATATATATATCAAGAAACAATTTATACAAAGAATTAAATAGCAATGTTAATGTGATTAATGACGAAATCACTTCGCTAACAAGACTTAATGAAACATTAACTCACTATCAATTTCTTGAATAATAAGATACTTATATTCGAGTAGATATCCGATGGAAGACACATGCCGAGTATTTTCAACAATTTCAAATTGTCTTCTTCAGCGCTACTCGAATATGTGGATCTTATTATTCAAGGAATTGATAGTGAGTTAATGTCTCATTAAGTCTTGTTAGCGAAGTGATTTCGCCATTAATCATTAAGATTGCTAATTAATTCTTTGTATAAATTTTTTCTTTATGATATAAAATATAATCTGCATACCCTAATATATATATATATATATATATATATATATATATTAATACAATAATATCAAAATCCGCTATTCAGAGTTTCATGCAAGAACAATCATCAGGCGGTTATAATATGTCGACTTTGGCATCGTTTTATTTCATATTTTAAGGTTTGTCTTTTATTCTTACCATATATATATATATATATATATATATATATATATATATATATATATATATAATTGATGCAAAAGTCCCCAGCAATATCTTTTGCACAATTATAGCGAAATCTTGGAACTGCTTATTCCGTTGATTGACCAATCAGGAGGAGGTTGTTCACAAATTTTATAGAAATTTTGGTGTCAAGATAGTATGTACCTTTAGCAGTGTTTAAACATTTTTTTTCTTTTCTTTTCTGTCGCAATATAGGAAAAAATAGGGATTTTTGACGAGACTCTCACCGGCAACTAAAAGTACTTTTCATTATGAGAATTCTAAAGGAAAATTAGTGAAGAAATGATGATTAGTCCTTCAACACTTACAAATGAACATTAATTGCTTGGGAATTGTGTATCGTGCGGTTGAACGATATTTCCGTATTAGGCATTGTTGGGACCCGGAAAAAGGCTTATTAAAAAATGGTACAGGGACTAAATGGTTCCTTGAGATGACCTCTTGAAAGACAAAAGGTCATTTCATAGGCAAGGAAGTCGATTGTGGCTTGCTCTTTTAAAAGTCTCGTATTATTGAGAAAATACGATGTAGAAAGTAATTATAGGCTTTCGATGGGAAGTTCTTTCTACATGTGACACTCGATTGGGAAATTCTACATGAGAACATGGGTTAGGATGTTATCCATACGATTTTTTAACAGGAAGTTATTTTACATGCGACATTAGGGTGGGACGTTCTCCTACATACATGCAGCGTTGGGGGTTGGAAGTTCTGCATGTGACATTGGGATGAGAAGTTCTCCTAGGAGAAGAAATTCTGCATGCGATGTTGGGAAAGAATTTTCTACTACATAAGACACTGGGACGATAAATTCTTTAACATGTACATGTGGTGTGGAAAGTTCTACAAGTGACGTTGGGCTGCGAAGTCATTGTACATGCGACATTAGGACGAGAAGTTCTACGTGGGATATTGGATTGGGAATTTCTTCGACATGTTACATTAGGATGGTAAGTTCTTGTATATGCGATACTAGGCTTAGAAGTTATTATACATGCCACATTGGATGGGTAGTTCTTGTACATGCGACATTGAGATGGGAAGTTCTTGTATATGCGACATTGGAATGGGAAGTTCTTGTACATGCGACATTGAGATGGGAAGTTCTTTTACATGCGACATTAAGATGGGAAGTTCTTTTAAATTGGGATGGGAAGTTCTTCTACATGCGACATTGGGATGGGAATTTCTTGTACATGCGACATTTTGGTGGGAAGTTCTTCCTAAGATTTTGGATTGGGGTGTTATAGTATATGAAACATTGAGATGAAAAGTTCTACATGCGACGTTGAGACGAAACATCTATTTTATGTGACATCAGGGTGGAATATTCTTCTATATGCGGTGTCAGGATGGAAACTTCAACATGGGTTGTGTGGATGCGAAGTTCTTCTTCATGAGACACTGTGAACTGTAATTTCAAATGGGAAATTCTTTTACCTGCGATATTGAAGTTCCGATGCTTGGTTGGGAGAGACTTTCACAATCTGAATTAGGATAGGAAATTTTACATGCGTGGTCGGATTGTGAATTTCTACATATGACGTAATGGGAAGATCTGCATCGGAATAGAAAGTCATTTTACATTGGGATGAAAAGTTCTTCTATATATGACATTGTATGGGAAGGGAAATTCTTTAACATACAACTTTTGAATAGGAAGATCGAAATTTCAAGTTGGAGGGGAAGTTCTACATCCGATGTTAGCATGGCAATTTCTGCATTTGAATGGGGAGTTCTGCATGTGACGTTGGGATGCGAAATTCACATACAACTTTTGGATAGGAAGTTCGACAGTTCACGTTGGATGGGAAGTTCTTCTACATGCGATGTTAGGATGGCAACTTCTGCATTTGAATGGGGAGTTCTGCATGCGACGTTGGGGTGGGAAATTCTTCCGATATGCGACTTTATGGTAGGTATTTCTACATGCGATTTATCCATTTGACTTCTTTCTTTTAGTCTGTTATTTTCATTCAGTATCCGATCCGATTAGCGGTTCCAAAAACTTAAGATTAAACGTTTTTTGAAGATTTCATTGTCAAAACCGGATCTTTTTTCTAATTGATAGAATACGCAGTTTATCAGAACGTAGTCCCATGATTAGAAAAATACATTGACGACTTTGTATCGTTGTTATTTATTAATGAGTAAAATACGCGTGAGGTTGGAATGGGGAAGGATTCGATATGCAACATTGGGATAGGAAGTTCTATATACCACATTGCATGGGATGTTTTTCTACTTGCAACATTGGGATAGAAGGTTCTTCTACATCCCATGTTAGGATGGAGAGTTGTACATTTGGATGGTGATTTTTACACACGACGTTGCTATGTGAATTTCTTCTATATACTAATTTTGGATGGAAAATCTTTTTAATTAAAATGCTGGAAACTGTTGCATCAATCAAATATATATTTTACGTATCTTATATATTATTATTATTTTATATTACACCTATATAATCTAATATATATATATATATATATATATATATATATATATATATATATATATAAAGAAATATAGTTTTAAGGTGTGCTATATTTATGCGATAAAGTGCTCAATAACAGAGATAGATCGTATGTAAATATAAATATAAAAGTGAACACTGAAGTCAACACTCAGAGGCAACAGGCTGTTTCATGCTAGGCGCAATCGTCAGGCCGCGAATGTTGGAATTTTCCTCCTTTCAACATTCGCGGTCTGACGATTGCGCCTAGCATGAAACAGCCTGTCGCCTCTTCACTGTTCACTTTTATATATATATATATATATATATATATGTCTTTTATATATAAGTCTTTTATATATATATATATATATATATATATATATATATATATATATATATATATAAAAGACTTTGGTTTGAAACTGTCAAAACCTTACCGACTCAAATTTCAAATGGATATTGAATCTGTTTTCAATGTGTATATGTGATGAAGGTCCGCTCAAGTATCTGCTTCCTGTCATTCTAGTTTTTCTAACTCATCGTTTTAATTCACAAGCATCTCATAGGCCAGCTGATGGTACGGATGGCCAAAAATGACAAAACCTATAATAAAGTAAAGCGCATATCATACAGCGTCTGTTACCTGAAATTTCAGTTCAAAGATCAAGTAGTTATTGAGATATTTTTTCATGTTTAAGAACATGTCATGGGATAGCTTAAGTATGGATGAACGTAAACGATAAAAACTGACATTATCTACAATAGTAAATATACATTGCTAACATTAAAACACTGTCATATGACAGGCAACATGAATTGATATAATATATTATGATATTACCTCATATTTTATTAAGTAACTAATGAATTCTTTACAAATTTTATTAACTTTCTTTCATGGTACCTAGACTTTATGAATTTAAGCGCAGTACTAGATTGACGGTAAGGTCCCATCATTTTTCAGTTGAAATAGCTAGATGTAACCGTAATTTCTATGCTAATAGTTTCTTTTCTCGCACTTCTTACTTGTAGAACTCTCTTCCGGCTTTTTGCTTTCCAGCCAAGTTTGATCTTCAAAAATTTAAATGCAATGTCAATCGTTATCTTCTGACTTCTTAATTCCTGTTATTTTATTTTTATCTCTCTTTAATAATGCTTTTCTTTTTCTTGTATTCTTTTACACTGTGTAGCCCCTCTGAATCTGAGTGGCTTTATTTCCTGGCTTGGGGTGAAATGATTTAAAAAAAAGAAGTAGTAATTAGTGGATTTTTTAAATAAATCCATTAATTACATTTTAATTACTTTTTCCATTTAGGAGTGCGAAAAAGTAAGTTAGCAACACGAAATAGGTATTTCTTAAATAAGGTAACTGAAACCTGCTCAACTGTGATGACTTTCCGTAGCCTAATGGTAAGGGACACTTTGCTTACAAGTGGCTTTGTTTGATTAAAAAAGGGTCTAAATATTCCATTCTGATATATAAAGTGGTACATTTTCATTAGTGGGATCCTCAACATCCAGACATTAATTTCACCGTTAAAAAATAGCAAAATCTGCACAAACACGTGTCATGTGTGCCTAATAAATACAACGTTTTTTTTTTAATCGAGTTCACACCACACAAGGCCGTAAAATCACTGAGAAACAAGGAGGTACTGAGTGTGGAAGAAGTAGAAAAAATTACTTAGGAGCAAAAACAAAAGAAGAGTCATCAGGTGGGTAGTAGATAACGATTGACATTCTATTTACATTTTTGAATATCGAAGAGGGCTGGAAAGCATGGAGCCGGAAGGGAGTTCCGCAAGCGAGAAGCACGACAAAAGATACCCTTTCGAATAGGACTTACGGTTACATCTTACCAACTCGTCTGTAAATCGATGAGATCTCGATGCCAATCTAGTACTGTGCTTAGATTCTAGGTACCATAGCGGAGAGCTCATCCGAACGACTACCATTAACGTATTTATAGAAAAGGCACAGGGAGGCAACCTTACGGCGGTGGGAAAGTGACTGAAGCTGAGATGCCAGATCAGGACCAATAATATTGCTGATTTTTCATTGGATTTTATCAAGGAGTTCTACAGTAATGCGTCGTAATTTATGTATAAGTGACGGTATACTTTAGAATTTCCTCGATGTATGTTTTGTTACTTAAAAGGAATTCTAAACTGAATTATAAAATCGGGGTTTTTCGCATTAAATCGAAACCCGAGGACTGATCCTTTATAATTTAGAGAAATATAAATAGATAAATAAAATAAAGCCGTAACGGAATATGACAAAGCCTTCTTTTTGGAAAATTTGTTTCGGTGAGTCTCCCCCTCTAAATTATTTTAATTCGTACCTCATAAGCAGTAAAACTCTTCGATTACTACTGGGCACATGAGACATTCTACTACACAGCACCAATTAAACTTGCAGTTACATCTTTCGCTTGTAATCCGTTGCCTGTGATTAAAGCCGCGCCCGCAGCACATGAGTTCACAGCCGTCGATTGCCTTCGACGTTAGGTTGCAGAGTCGTCCGTGCGTGCCCGGAATACCTGTCTTATTATCTGGCTCGCAAAAATCGGGCGACACAAGCAAATAGACCAGGTCGTTGGGAGTATGATGTTTGAATTTCGGGTTCAGCGGAATGAGGACCCTTTTCGAACCTTTACGCTTCGGTCGCACTTCGGTGGCTCCATCGAATTTTTCCTTGAGAAGGTTGCCGATTTTCCGGAAGGAGAGAATAGCACGCCAGCAAGTACGCATTTCGCAAGCGCCCGATACGCCGTGGCATTTGCACATCGTTTTCATATGGTTCTCGATTGCCTGTTCAGAAAGATAGAAAAAGAAGAGAAATAATTAAGTTTATAAAATTAATAATTTCGCAATAACAAAATCTGGTAATTACGAAGTGATATAGGACGAGGTATGAGGTAATGCCGGAAATGATACCGGAAGTGATATGGGGTGATATCTGAAATGATACCGGAAGTGATATGAAGTAATATTGGAAATGATATCGGAAGTGATAGGGGATATCGGAAGTGATTTGAGGTGATATAGGAAATGGTACCGGAAGTGAAATGAAGTAATATCTGAAATTATATCAGAAGTGATACGAAGTGATATCGGAAGTGATACCGGAAGTGATATGAGTTGATATCGAAAATGATACCGGAAGTGATATGAAGTGATATCGGAAGTAATACTGCAATGATATCGTAAGTAATATGAGTTGATATTGGAAATGATACAAAAAGTGATATGAGGTGTTATCGGACGTGATTTGAGGTGATATAGAAAATACGACCGGAAGTGATATGAAGTAATATCAGAAATTATATCGGATGCGATGAGAGATGATATTGGAAGTGATATGAAGTGATACCGGAAATGATATCGGAAGTAATATGAGTTGATATCTCAAGTGATACCGGAAGTGATATGAAGTGATTTGAAATGATATAGGAAAAGGTACCGTAAGTAGTATGAAGTAATATTAGAAATGATACCGGAAGTGATAAGAGATGATATCGGAAATGATATCGGAAGTGATATGAGTTGATATCGGAAGTGATATTGGAAGTTATATGAAGTGATTTGAATTTATATCGGAAGTGATATAGAAAGTGATATCGGAAGCGATTTGAAATGATACTGGAAAGATATGAAGTAATACTGAATGTGTTATAATTTTCGTTGAACGTACAATAACAGAACATAAAGTCAGGGAACCTTTCGATATCACCCGGTATTTTAAACACATATTCTAAAGCGAAATGACGCTCAAAATCGATCTTAAATTTCATAAATAACATTGAAAAATGAAAGTCACCCTACTTGGCACAATTGGCTCCTTGTATATATAAAAAAAACTTTGGTGATCTTTTAAGTTAATATATATACCCAAATATTTGACTATTTTAGATATAAAATCTTTATATACAAATTTAGCAGTAAGGAAATGTCTAAATTTACTAAAAACACATCTAATATAAGCAGAAATAAAATTACATCTTCCTACATATAAGATGATGAAATCTATCAATTAATCACTAATCAATGTTTTTATAGACAAGAATTTGGTTTAACAATGGGTTACTCCCTTAGTGTAATTTTAGCTTGTCTATTTATAGAATTTCTAAAAAGTGCTTTTTCAAAAATATTTTACCAAAATATTCTTCTTATTTTAGATATATAGATGATACTCAGTATATCCATACAGCGTAGTTTTACCCAATTTTGTTAACAAATTTGATAACGTTGAACCAACAATAGACGTTACTTTTTGAATCTGAGACTAACAACACTTTACCCTTCCCAGATATAATGTTACGGAGATCTAATGATAACATTCAGTAGGAGGTTTACAGAAAATCTACAAAAAGAATGACCTCATAAATTTCTATTATCCCTACTCCAACATAATACAATCTGGAATAATTATAAGTATTTTACTTAAGAGCACTAAGAATCTGCAGCCTCCCATATTTACCTGATGAAGAAATATAGATAGAAAACACCTTCAAAAACCTCCAATATCCTCTTTATTTTATCAACATGAAGAGAAAGACGTACAAAATATACAAAAAAAAAAAAAAATAAATAAATATAGCATTAATAAAAATAACAACAACAATAACAATAAACTGGATAAAACAGACATGATACTATCTACTAACTCTTTAACATATGCTACACAGAAAAATTCATCCAATTTTACAATATCAAAATAACAACCACATCCAAAATATATAAAATGAACTGTCACAACTCTTCTCAACAATATATTGGGGAAACTTGCAAAAAATTAAAAACACGTGTCTATGAATGCAAATATACAGAAATGAGTTCAACCACAATATCGATCTAAAGAATACTACACATTAAAAGAGAAAGTAATTTACTTAGGCCTAAGATTCTTGAGAGTGCAACTATTGAATCTTACCAAAATACAAATCTGCGACCCAGATTTTTTTTTTTACAAATATCTCATTTCCTAAAAGATATACTCCTTTCTTAATCAAACACAAATGAATATAAATTAAAAGAACAAATTTAAAAATATGCTTAGGGTGAAATGATTATATATATATATATATATATATATATATATATATATAAGGAAATATAGTTTTAAAGTGTGTTATATTTTGAAATAAAGTGCTCAATATCAGGGGTAGAGCGTATGTAAATATAAAAGTGAACATTGAAGTCAACACTCAGAGGAGACAGACATGTTCATGTTAGACGCAATCTTCAGGCCATCTAATATATATATATATATATATATATATATATATATATATATATATATATATATATATATGCAGGAAGGCAGAAGCAAAACTTGCAAAGATGCACCAATCTCCAAAAGTCACTTTTTATGCTTATTAATACAATAATAAAGGAATAAAAGTCATATAGATAATATCAAATCAAAAATTTTATTCAATATGGCTTCCATTATTTTCAATTAACACCTCAATACAACATCGAAAAGCTGCGTAGCATATTGGCCCAGTCCTGCTTAGCGGTAGCCTTGAGATAATTGTTGTTGGGGTCTTGCCAGTGTCCTGCTCCAAAATGGTAGAGTTCAGGGCCGCGATGAGAGTGGGCCTGAAAAATCAGCAAAGTTAGTCACCAAAATTAGGAAAGTTAGCTATTTCTGTCCTTTTTTTAGTTTTGTGGCTGGGAACACCCAACTGGGTCTACAAATATTTGCACTCCTATTAATTGGCATTCGGCCATAGCAAACCATGAGTATATCCGGAAACGATATTTAACGTTAGTGTCCACCTTTTCTTCAGGCTTGTAGAAGAATTATATCTTTTTTTTCTCGTCAGCTGCTACAACACCCAAGGACATGATCTAGGTTGAATGTTTGTTTCCAAACGTACACTAGACGTGAACTCTTGATTCTAAGAGGTACCAGTCGTTTTGGTGGTTCAAAACAGCGTATACTGTAAAGATCTTACTGTTAGAGAATATATTTAACAGCGAATCTTTGATGTACCTGAGCACTTTGTATTTTTCCAGGCTTTTGACCTTCATGAACACAGTGATGAGATGATTTGGCATCCTGGTATATAGTTTCAGGCTTTGCTCGGCGGCTGTCTTATACGTCATGATGTGACTAGGCATTCGAGTATATGATTTTAAGCCTAGCTCAGCGACTAGCTTAAACGTGATGTTGTAAGTAGGCAACCTGGTATATGATTTCAGGCCTAGCTCGGCGGTTGTCTTATACGTCATGATGTGAATAGGCATTGGTTAGAACGTTCGCATTCTGACCATGAGACCCGGGTTCGAATCACACCATGGTCGATTTGTCAGGAAGGAAACTTCCTGATGTTATCGGACGCTGATCCCAATGTGCGGCACCTTTGGAAAGTGCCTGAAAACCATAGCACGGGTAGACTCAAGCATTGTAAGTGAAACTGGGTAGACGGAACACTAGGGGCCATCGATAGCTGTGCTAGCACGAAGAGTCATCGTGGCCGAAGGCTTGAGCGTACTGCTCTTGTTCAGATTGCTGATCACGTTAGATAACACGCTCTTTTCCAGAAACTGTAACTACGGTCTGCTCACCATAGTTGCAGTATAAAGCACAGGCGGGCTCTGTGGGTGTTGAATAAACACAAACGCGCCTGAGCAAGCGTCTGCAATAGGGATTAGCTAGCCACCCTAGTAAACGGGTATTCTCAAATATGAGTGGTCAGCTATATATATATATATATATATATATATATATAGAGAGAGAGAGAGAGAGAGAGATAAAATTCGCATAGAGTGAAATAGTGTGAAACTGAAAATCCCCATACAGTGTTGAATCTATCTATCAATCTATCTATCTATCTATCTATGTTTGCGTATGTGTATGTGTATATGTATGTGTATGTGTGTGTGTGTGCGCGTGTGTGTGTGCGTGACCTCACAGGGTGTCGAGATATTTGATGCAAACTTAAACCTCATTGTAAGCAGACATTACGCCCAGTACCCTCCACACCGCTACATGGCTGCTATCTTCATCATATACCGACGAACAAAGATGTCGATACCGAGAAAGTAAGCCTCACGCTGAAAGATAGATGGCAATACAATATTCTTATGTGTTGCTTCAATTGCTGACGTCGGATTCCCACTGAGAAAAGCATGGAAAATTATCCTCATGAAAAAGTGGGAAGGACAAGTGTCTTTTTTGACTCGTTTGCTGCTAATCTTTTGTAAAGATCTTGTATTTGGTTGGCAGGGATGGTGGTGGTGGTCATAAACCACTGCGTTGTATCCTAGCGTCAACAGGTAGTGGCTTGCCGACGATCACTGACAACTCAAATCGCTGTAATAACCAGTCTTTATTTTAGCATGTCGGTGTTAAGTTGAAAAGAAAGTCCTGTTGAATTTTAAAATGAAAACTAAAAAAATACTTCTTCGGTATTAATTAATATATTTGTTTTCAGGATAAACGAATTATTATAAATAATATCATCCCATCTATTTGGCAATTTGCTAATACTACGGGCTTGAAATACTTCAGGTTTCTACTTTTAATGTCAATTTTAGCCTTAATTAATAAAAAGAATATTATAGTGATATGAAATGATGAGAGTCAGATGGAGCAAACTTAGAAGAGTAAGGAGGATGAGGCGAAACGTCCATATTTAGTGCCATAATCTTCCGAAATGCGATTTACAGGTCGAGGACACTAAAATCAATCAGGTGCGGAAATTTAAATATCTGTGAAGGGTTTTGACAGAGGACGGTAAGTGCGACGCTGAGACCCGAAGACGTATTGGGATGGCCAAAGACGCATTCCAAAAGCTAGGCAGAGTATTACGAGACAGGAGGATTTCGTTGGTAACAAAGAAAATCGTACTGAACTGCTACGTAATATCTGTCCTCCTTTATGGCAGCGAATGTTGGACTGCCTCCTCAAAGAAAGATACTCGAAGCAACGTAGGTATGATTCTGCAGAAGAATGCTGAGGATATCTTGGAACGAGCGTGTGAGCAACGATGAGGTCTAATGCTAACGCCTTAACATCAAGAAGTGGCAGCTGACATTTCTTGTATACGTATTGAGAAAGAAGGGCTTGGAGAATTTGATACTGACATGGCGAATAGAGTGAAAGCGAGACAAGGGAAAGCAACACACTACATACCTAGTGGGCTTAAGCAAGTGGTTGACAGAACAGGGTCTAGGAGAAGTAGCAAAGGGACAAAACTTATTGAGAGCTACAAGGGATAGGGGGAAGTGGTGAGCCATGATCGCCTACGTCCTGAAGGGACATGGCACATAAAAGAAGAAGGATCTTTTCCTGGGTGAATCGAGCAATACGTGATCTTGTATTAAGGTGTAAGCGCAAGACGCCTTTAAATCAATTTTTGAGCAATGCATCCAGTTGACAACAATACTTCTCTGCATTATCTGTTTCGTTTTGGTTTAGCATTTCATGATAGACGGCGCCCTTTGTATCCTGATGTGATGATGGATTCTCCTTTTTATAGTGTGTAATAACCATTAGAGTTTTCGTTGATCGTTGATTTCTTCTTTTAGCCGATAAGCATTGATCTAGCTGTAATACCTTATCAAGAGCGGTTCTCTAGACATACTTTCGATGTTAATATCTTGCATATCTTTATTTCTAATATTACGAAGGTAGGCTGAAAGTTCATAGGATAATGATGAAGGACTGATGCTAGAGCCTTGAGATCTTTAAGATAATAGTTAACTCTTCTTATTAATAACTGCATTGTTTCTTTCCATGTAAACTGACATCTGACTGTTCAAAGAAGACTTCAGAAGTAACTAGTAGCGATTTCTCTTGGAAGTAAACAAAATCTGACATCGTGATGTTATCAAGAACCTTCAGAAAGAGGGTTTAGCCCCCAAGGATATTCATGCTGATATGGTTGCTACATTAGAGGATGACGCCACAGATTTATCAACAGGGCAAAAGTGAACAGCTGAAATTAAGAGAAGGGAAAATCTTGAAAACGACCCAAGGTCTGGACATCTTGAAACTGCCACCACCGAAGAAAACATTGTTCATCTTCACCACATGGAGATGGATGACAGGTGATTGACTTTAAATCAAATAGCCAATTCTATTATCACATCCCGTAAGAGAGTTGAGAATATTCTACGCAATAAACCTAGAATGACGAAGGTTTCTGCTCGGTGGGTGCCATGTCTTCTGATACCTTATCAAAAGAGCACCAGGCTGATCACATTATGGAAACTCTGACCTTTTTCAGGCAGATACGTTTCCTTGAAGGTTTCCTAAACCAAGGTTGAGTGTTCGGTTCATCACTTTGATGCAGGAACAGAGAGACAATTCATACAGTGGAAACACTCCTCTTCACCTACTCGAAAAAGGGCAAGGTCGTTTTATCTGCAGTGAAGGTGATAGCCTCAGTTTTTTGGGATGCAAAAGGAATTGTCTTTATTGACTATCTTCAAAAGAGGATACTATGCCAACTTGTCAAGGCAGTTACAAAAGGCTATCAAGACCAAACGCCTAGGAAAAACTGATGAAATGTGTCTTGTTTCATCAGAAAAATGCTCCACAAGTCCTTGGGTTCAATAGCTGCCGTACATTACTACAGCTTTGAAATGCTTGATCATCCTTCTTATTCTCCTGATTTGGCCGATTATCATCTGTTTATCATAACTGCCGTTGACGACTTTTTGACCAACAGCATGAAAGCTTCTTCACCATTAGGATCAAAACGCTGCAATACCGATGGAAGATGTGTGTGGACTGTAATGTCATTTGGTCATATTCCATAAGAATATCTTGGTCAGTCTGATCACATTCCATCAGTTTCCTCCCAAGGGGTTTTGTTATGTGCCATGTTTGGCATTGGTATATCAGCGTTGGAAGAAAAATGACGTTGATGAAATTTGCCTTGGTGCTCATAGAAATGCTAGGATGTTTAGAAGAGGAGCAAGTTGGTAACAAACTGCGTTTGCTTTCTGACATCTGGTCTCGATTTGCCGTTTTCAGTAAATATGCTGCCCAGATATATGAATTCGCTGGTTTGCTTTAGCTAGGTTCCACTGATGTTAAAGTCCAGTTTTTCCGGTCTCTTGCTGACGGTCATGACCTCGGTCTTACTGACACTGAGGGGAAACTGATCCCTTGTGAGATGAAATGCCTGAGGAAAGCAGTGAACAGGACCAGGTGTGACAAGATCAGGAATGAGGCAATAAGAAATATGGTAGGAGCAATATCAATCATACAACACATCAAACGACAGAGGATCAAGTGGTTCGGACACCCCACTCGTATGCCTATCAACCAACTAGCCCTACGAGCATACACCCTCAGGTACTCTGGCTGGAGAGCAAGATGCAGACCAAGAAGACGCTGGAGTGACTCAGTGGCAGGCACTCTCAAGAGCCGACGAGTTATCTCTCCTCCAGGCCAACCTCGCCTTGGCGCTGACAGACGACTGTGTCTCCCCGCGATGTCTAACAGAATAAGCGGAAGGAAAAACTAAACTAAAACATTCCATGAAAATATCTTGGTCAGTCGATGAACGTTTTAGCCTCTCCTCGTATATCATTTTTGTTATGGGACCTTACCCATAATAACATAATAGACTATTCCATACGTAATAAATACTGCGCTTCAAAAGGAAGCAGAGAGTTCAGTCGAAGTCGGGCGACCGGCTGATCGGCTGATCGGTTGAACTCTCTGCCTACGGGCGGGGAGGAACCCGAACGAGGCTACGCCGAAGGGCAGAGTCTCTTTCGGGGTGGTAGACCGACCCTGAACCCGTTTATACGGGTTCAAAGGGCATATTTTTGGTAGAGCCCACGGGCCCGGAGATCCCATGTTAAACCGGCCTTGTGCCACATGATGCCCTCGTGGGGGGTGACTAAATACCGTCCAGTCCGAAGTCGGGCGGGGAGGAAACCGAACGAAGCTACGCCGAAGGGCGGAGTCTCTTTCGGTGGGGGGGTGGGGGGGTAAACCGACCCTGAACCCGTTTATACGGGTTCAAAGGGCATATTTTTGGTAGAGCCCACGGGCCCGGAGATCCCACGGGCTCGGAGATCCCACGGGCTCGGAGATCCCACGTTAAACTGGCCTTCTGCTACATAATGCCCTCGTGTTTGTGTGTGTGTGGGGGGTGTCTAAATACTGTTCAGTCTGAAGTGAAGTCCGCTAGGAGTCAGTCAGTCAGAGCGAGCGAGTTAGTCTGTCGAGTCAAAGGCAGTCCGAAACAGAGTCGCGTTCAGACAATTACTACTAAACCTGATTGTTCGTACTAACACTTTCTACTTCTCTGTATATATTCCTGTTTGTAATATATCTGTGTTATTCCATATCCGTGTTCGAGTTTTTCTTTATTGGTTCTACCTTGGACCATCACCGTGGTACATGGAACCGGACCATAACAATTTTATTTATTATCGGTAGGAAATTTTAGCTTAAATTTTACTGATCGTTTTATCGTATAGATATTTTAACTAAGCACCTCTGGAGACGACCAGGTTTGCTAACAGACGCTGGCCCAGGCACATTTGTTTTTCTTTAATACCTACCGAGTCAATCCGTGGTTTATACTCTAGATATCTAAGTGGACTGTGTATATGTCTGTATTCATCATAGTGGTGTTTTTCAAGGTATTCGTTTTTAGTTTTTGATAAAATAAATTTTAAAAATAGGCTGCAAACTCTGTCGGAAAGAGAATATATTTATAATTCCCTTGCCAGATCAACATTTATTACTAATTACACGATAAGAAATTATCTTAAAATGCAGACATGAAAACATATTTTACTACGTTACTTAAAAACAAAGATCTTGAGAAAATACCACTATGATTAATAGAAATATATGCAACGCAGATAATGCGACATATTCCAGATAAAGCCGATATCTTAAGCCAGTGGTTCCGAAAGCATACGGCACGCCTCACAGATGCAGCAGAAGAGGATAGCAGGTGAGACAGAATGATTGAAAGACAATAAAAGATTAAGAAAGCGTTTTAAAAAATTCATATGCCAAAAATAAATATGATTTCAAAATTTAAAAACTTATTATGGATCACTTGTAATTGCATAGATGAGTCCCCGGTATAAATAGTTATAAATTGACCAATTTTATCATTGTCATATTTTTGCATATCAACTATTGAGAATAAAGTAACTAGGCTCTGCAAATCAGAGGAGAAAGTTATCAATAATATTGTTCTGACATCGAATCCGCGGTTATCTCCCTTTAAGACTTCTCTGTTTTATTTCTATTTTTAAACGTACTTTTTATGACATAAAATTTGGTGAGCTACGAGCAAATTTGAATTCGAAAATGCAGTCCCCCTCCAAAAAAAAAAAAAAAAATGTTTGGGAAACACTGTCTTAATCTCCCTCCCTCCCTCTCTCTCTCTCTCTCTCTCTCTCTATATATATATATATATATATATATATATATATATATATATATATATATTAATACGTTACTTAAAAACGAATACTTTGCAAAATATACGATGATTAATGTAAATATATGCAACGCAGGTAATGCAACATACATTAGACAAATCCAATACCTTTGTCCATTTCAGAATGTGTGACGTCATACACACACACACACACGCACACACACACACATATATATATATATATCGACCTGACGATTGAGTCTAGCATGAAACAGCCTGTCGCCTCTGATTGTTGACTTCTATGTTCACTTTTATATCTATATCTATATACACCATGTACGTATGTATATATATATGTGTGTATTATTATTATATTTTTATTATAAGAGATTATAATAAAAATATGCTGAAATTGCTACACAAAAGCTTTCATGTTTCATTGTACTTCTTCAGTTGATGATAAGTAACTCTTAGCATCGCCTGAAGAAGTATTGAAACATGAAAGCTTTTGTGTAGCGATTTCAAAATGCTTTTATTATAATCTCTTATAATAAATATATAATAATAATAATGTATTGGTATTCTTTGTATTGAGCACTTTATAAAGAAGTAAATGCTACGAACAGTGGATTTTTTACTCTATCTGTTCTTTCATTCATTTGTATATATATATATATATATATATATATATATTATATATATCATATATATATATATATATATATATATATATATATATGTGTGTGTGTGTGTTTGTGTGTGTGTGCGTGCGTGCGTGTGAGCGACCACACAGGCCGTTGAAATATTTGATGTTGTAAACTTTAACCTAATTGTAAGAAGACATTACGCCCTGTACGCTCTACATAATTACGCGGCTGCTATCTTCATCATATACTGGGGAAAAGTTGTCGATACCGTGAAAGTAAGCTTCAAGCTGAAAGATAGATGGCAAAAACAATATTTGTGTACGTTGCCTCAGTTGCTGATGTCGGATCCCTGTCGATGAGAGCAGAGTAAGTGAAATCGAAGTGCAGGTTTTAAATTCGTTTTGTTCATTTCGTGCCAGTGCCTTGGGAAGAGCGAGTGCGTCCATCTTCCAACAGCCATTGGTCAAATGGCAAAATCTAGACTGCCTAAGAGTAGCAGACAGTCTAGGGGTAGATATATTCTAAAATAAATTCACAATAATATTGAATAACAGGGCATATTGAGTCTCTTAACCTTGGTAGGGTAACCATTCGAGTGAAATGAAAATTATGAATTCAAAACCAATCTGAAATAGGATAGGTTTTCGTCGGGTTGCTCGATTTCTAGTGTATATATATATATATATATATATATATATATATATATATATGTGTGTGTGTGTGTGTGTTGTCTGTTTGTGTGTGTTGTCTGTTTGTGTGTGTTGTCTGTGTGTGTTAACATTGAAGTCAACACTCAAAGGCGACAGGCTGTTTCATGCTAGACGCAATCGCCAGGTCGTCTGACGATTGCGTCTAGCATCCAGCATGAAACAGCCTGTCACCTATGGGTTTTGACTTCAATGTTCAATTTACATACGCTCTATCCCTGACATTGAGCACTTATCCCATAAATATAGCACACCTTAAAACTATATTTCTTCATATATATATATATATATATATATATATATATATATATATATGTCAATAATCCAAGTGAATCCTAATGATATAAAATATTCAAACTGATCCTCAAAGAGAGCTCTCTGTTTTTATTATAATAGAGAATATTTATATAAATAAATTACATGTAAGAGAAATTCAAAAATACCACATATGTATAGGTATTTCACTCCCAAGAACTACCTTGCTGGATTTGTCAACGCCAAGTGGTTAAGAAATAAAAAAGTTTTATTTTTTTAAAATTTCCTTACTCCTTGGTGTTGACAAGTTAGTTCTTGTGGGGTGAAATAGCTATACATATGGAGTATTTTTGAATTTCTCTTATATGTAATTTATATATATATATATATATATATATATATATATTGGGGGGAAAAATTTTCCTCCCTCAAGACACTTTGTTTATTCTATATATATATATTTAAAATTTGTGTATTTTGCCAGCAATCCTTCTTTCATGCATATTTCATTGAATACGACAAAGTGCTTTGATTTAGTTTTTTTCTATAATTTCTCAATGTGTTCTAAGTCGCAGTTTTTATATAATTTATCATCTGAAAAGAAAAAAATATTAGAACACGAGAAATTGTACAAAAAAAATAAATCAAAACACCTTGTCTGCCATATTCAATGAAATTTCTGTATATATATATATATTTCTGTATATATATATATTTCTGTATATATGTATGCATATATATATATATATATATATATATATATATATATATATATATATATATATATATATATATATATATATATATATATAAAGTTGAACTTTTTTAGTCATCAATGTATTTGCTATATTTGAACATACGTTAAATATAACTTTCGCATTTTTAAAATCATTTCATCCTAAGCAATGCAATAAATCACTAAAACGCAAGGGTGCGAAATAACACGAGAAAAAGAAAGGAGAGAGAAAGAGAGAGAGAGAAAGAGAGAGAGAGAGAGAGCGATAAAAGAATGTATTAAGAAGACAGAAAGCAACGATTGACATTTCATTTACATTTTTGAAGATCAAAGTTGACTGTAAAGATGTGGCAGCGATATTCATAGAAAGACGAATGGCAGACTTATGAATGTGTGGTATAGATTCTGGCGAGTAAGAATTGCCTGGCACGTCAGGCTGAACCAACTTTTCTAGCAGCAGAAAAATTGTTCACTTAGTCTACATAAACTATTTTCCGCATCTCTCTACGAGTAATCATGAGAGTGAATGAAAGTTTAATGCATTTGATTAATCAAACAGATATCATGATATCACGTGATATCACGTGATATCACGGGTTACATAAATACCCAATAAAAGCACACTTATCCAACTGTAATCGTAGATTATCCAACTAAATAAAATGAGTTGAATATGTTATGCGTTGTGTATTTTCATTTTTTACTGGTATTTTAATACTATTTATTAACTAACAGCCATATGTAACTGGTCGATCAGAAAAAGCGTTCAATTAGAATGGATCAAAAACAGCATCATGTTTACATGTAACAGAGTCTATCTACTTCAATTACTTTAAAGTCCTTTCATTAAAAAATATTTTGAATTAATGCATTTACTGATATAACAGAAGCAGTCTGTATTTATTCAATCAAAGTCAGCCGAGGACATGAAGGAGTAAAACAGGCGACATGAAGACCCACTTCAGACCACAAGTATTTTAAAGTTTTTGTAATTCAATTTGTCAGTGTGCTACTAAAAGATGATACATTTATAAAGCAGTTGTTAAATTTGATGAAAATTGGTAGAAAGATCAACGAAAAATAAGAAAGAAACCAGTAAAATCACCATTTTTCGCTATTTACGCGAGTTTTCGCTATACGGGTGGACTCAATTATCTAGATAAATGACTGTTAAACAATCAATTTATTGTTGGCTACAATTGAGTAAAGGTTGTATTAGACTGCTTGAAAATTGAGGAAGTTTTTAGTTTAAAATTTGTGTTGAAATCGATTTTTCGTTTTTCGCCGTTTTTCGCTAAACGCAGCAGCGTGGAAATAAAAATGGAGTATCGTTGAGCTCGCCATGATGTATACCGAGTTTGAACGAGATTGGAGGAAAAAAGTTGACATTATCTATTTCTGATCGGCTTTATCGATTATTGATTTTTTTAAAAAAATATCAATTTTTTTACGCTGAGAACCCATCTCTTACATCTCTTTTTGTTTACGTTTACTTGTTTACGTTAAGATACTATATATATTAGGTTGGTGCAAAAATAATGTCGTTTTCTCACATAGTAACATTATTTTTGCACCAACCTATATATTAGGTTGGTGCAAAAATAATGTCTGTTTTTAATGTATTTTTTAACGTCAAAAACCGACATTATTTTTGCACCAACCTAATATATATATATATATATATATATATATATATATATATATATATATATATATAAGGTTGGTGCAAAAATAATGTCGTTTTCTCACATAGTAACATTATTTTTGCACCAACCTATATATTAGGTTGGTGCAAAAATAATGTCTGTTTTTAATGTATTTTTAACGTCAAAAACCGACATTATTTTTGCACCAACCTAATATGTATATATATATATATATATATATATATATATATATATATATATACTTAGTTGTATGGATGTGAGTTTGTAAACCTAGGTTTCACGCTTTTGCGATCCCCAGACAAATCTGCTTTAAATTAAATAGTTCACCACTTGCAGTGGTTTACCTACTTCACGCCGCTGGCGAGTATTGTATCTTGTTGATGTTATAAAGATTACCATTTCATTTCCAACCTCTGTTTTGGTTATTCCTCATTCAGTAACCCTTCCTAGGCTACAACAATACACATACACACACACACACACAAGCATATATATATAATTTATTTTAGGATATTAAAACAAAATATGTTAAAATCGCTACACAATTTCAATTATGTTTCAACTCTACAAATACCTCGGGCGATGGTAAATTACTGGCGAGTGAACTATTATTTTAATTTCAAATATATATATACATTTCTAATTACTATATACGTTATTTTTTGTGGGTACACATTATTTGAATTGCAATCCCTGTTTTTTTTTTTTTTTAGTTTCTTATACTGAAATTAATGTCAACCGGCCTGGATGGAGAAATCTCCAAAAAGAAATTGTGTCTTCCGACGGGAACTGAGGTTAGATTTCTGTCAGTAGGCTGGTTATTATAAATTTCACAGTTCAAATTATGCGTCCTGAAGAAATATGCAATTTAAAAAAAATATGAAATGCCTCATTAATGTGACCTTGTGCCAGTCTAAGCTAAAGTTGTGGTTTAAATGTTCACGGTATCATATTTCGGTGATAAATCCAGGTTAAAAAGACTCTTTCATGGATTTCTATGTTTAGAACATTGGCTTATTGTATTCTATGATCTCCGATTTTTATCAACCAGCTAAACTTAATAAGTCCAGAGCCAGTATTTTCAGAAACACAATCCATCGAACCACTGCTCTGTGGAACAGACTCCCAAGAGGAAGTTTCCCTGATCTCTACAATCAAGTTCAAGCCTAGAGTTAACTGTTATCTTCCCCTCCTATCTATATAAACTACCACTTAAGGTAACCCTCTACCTCGAGTGGCTCTCGGGTATTGTTCAGGGTGAACCTTACTGTAAAAAAATAAACAATGAATAAAAAGGGAGGAAACTTGACGTGGTGTAATGGTTAGCAAGCTTGTTTCGCTAAAACAATTGCTAGTGAGTTCGATCTTCACTGGGAACCCCATACATTTGGCCTTGTGCCACATCTAAGCTAGGCTTAGAAAATCACCTTAAATGAGACATAAGTGTGTGTTTGTGTGTGTGTGTGTGTGTGTGTGTGTCTGTGTGCATCAACCTGGTAATTCTTTTCATGTGTGATTGTATACTCTTTTGTTGGTACCTGTGTGTATAAACATCTGCCTCTGTTTCTGTGGTTCGT
The DNA here is from genome assembly GCA_963932145.1 of Acanthosepion lycidas. Lineage (NCBI taxonomy): Eukaryota > Metazoa > Mollusca > Cephalopoda > Sepiida > Sepiidae > Acanthosepion > Acanthosepion lycidas. The sequence continues at coordinate 56,503,630 of OZ010596.1, read as the reverse complement.
TCGTATGTACGCGCATGCGTAATTCGCTTTGTGGATGATGGATGGCGACATATCTATTATACAAATGTTCTCGAGTTAAAACGTTTAGAATTAGCCAGGAGATTCGTATAGATGACCATCGGATCTAGCCATATTTTTCCTGACCTACCCTTGTCCTAATCCTATTCTCTATACACACACAACAAAACAAAACAACAAAAAAGGAAGGACCCAGTAACACACCCCGAACGGGACATATTAAAACGAGATTTTCAGATACGGACAAGATTTGCTTGCAACTTGTGCTGAATTTTCCTATTGACTTTATCATTGGAAGATCACTAGACCAGAGCTTGTCGGTTGTAACGCGGAGGTGTAGAATGATATATAGCCGAAGAGGGTGATGGTGTATGAACTCTAGATGATAAGAAATCGGCTAAAATCTGACGAGAAATACAATTACAGAACTACTTTTTCTTCTTCTTGTTCTTCTTGTTCTTGTTCTTCTTCTATAACAACAACAGCAGCATTAGCATCATCATTATTATTATCGTTTTTGTATCATCATCATCATCATTGTCGTCGTCATCATCGTCGACAGAAAAGCATTACTGATTTTTATACTCTGGATTTTGTTAATATGTAACTTGCTCAACAAGATTATATAGTTTTTCACAAACAATACCCCCCCCATATATATATATATATATATATATATATATATATATATATATATATATATAGGCATGTCTGTTTAAATAAATTGCAAACATTATGTCTGCTTATTTTTAGCTTTAACCTTTCACATTCACGAATATTTTTCCGTGTAATACAATCAAATGAGGCAAGAAATGCACTGTAAAAGTGAAAATCACTTTTGTTTCCTAAGTACTTTCCATCTCTTTCTGAGGTCATCATCAGGACTGCAACTGGTAAGGCAAAAAATATGTGAATCTATCCATTACTGATTTTTTTTCTTTTTGCGTTTAAATGCAACGGCTGACAGTTATGCTTTAGCATTCTTTAGAACGTGAAAAAATTATCCATTATGGAATTTTTTCTTTTATGTCGTGGTCAAGCGCGCATTAAAGTGTGAAACTGTTCTTTTTATGGGCATTTTAGAACATTATTACAGTATTCTTAGCTGATTCTATTCACTGCCGGCTTCAATTTGTTTTAATGAAGATTTATTTGAGGATCTGTAGTTTTGTTATTCGATGATGATCTCAGAAAGGAATGGAAAGTACTTTGGAAATAAAAGTGATTTTCACTGTTACAGTGCATTTCTTGCATCACGTGATTATATTACACGGAAAAATATTCGTGAATACGAAAAGATTATGCTAAAAATAAGCAGACATTATAAAGATATTGACAGTTCCACATAACTTCAAGCAAAATATTAGGAAGGAAACCCCCACCAGTACAAGAAAGAGAGAGAACGGCTGCTGGACTTGAAAAACCTATTTACCTGAAATATTGTTCTTTAACGGAAGGATTTTATAAATTTCAACCGAAAGCAGTATTAGTTGCTAGGCCAGTAGATGTCAAATGTTTCTTTATAGGGAAACGGCTAATATTACCATTACGATTCGTGTTCACCGTTTCTTGTTAATCATTTTCTAAACTATCAAAAGAAATATTTCTGGCTCAAAGTATAGATGTTTTGAAAAAAAATTACGTCAAAAAAAAAAAAAAAAGAAAAATCTCCTCCGACATTGAGAATGCTATATAAACTACTGGGCCTTAAACTAACCCCAGACCTAAAGTGGAACTCGTATCCATCGCTAAAGATGCAGAGAAATTGGTCGGTACACTGTATCACTTTAGTAAGTACCGGACTCCTTGTGCTGTCTTGTACCTTTACAAGATCCAGATCAGGTCTATAAAGGAGTACTGCTCTTATATTTGGGCAGGATTGGCCCAGTCCCGATAGAGTACAAAGGCGTCTCCGCGTTTTTGTGGGTGACAAATTATTATCCACCCTGCAATCTCTCTCTCTCTATCACAGAAAGGATGTGGCAAGCCTCTCATTACTCTATCGCTACTTTCATAGAAAGTTCTTGATCGAACTGTATTCCTTGGTTCTGCCAGTTCTAACCTTAATGGCTAAAACCTATCATGGCACGCCCATTGTAGCAAAACACCGTCATTCCCTTTTTATTCCATAGGTGAGAAGTAAGTTGCACTCGGGTAGCTCCTTCCCGCAAACCACTGCACTGTGGAACCGACTCCCAAGACGATGTTTTCCCGATCACTATGATCTTAACCTGCTCAAGTCTAGGGTTAACAAATAATTTTTATGGATTAATAAGTTTGTATCTATAGGTATACATTGTGCTTTCTAAATCACAAAATGGAAGCTGTCTTGAACAGCCAGTCTTCTAAATTTTATTTAATTTAACGTAGGTCTCTTCAAGGGCTCTATCCTTGGCTCTACTCTTTTCCTAATTTTCATCAAGGACCTAGACTTTATGAATTTAAGCACAGTGATAGCTCTTATCATTTTACAGTTGAAGTGGATAGATAGAACCGTAAGTTCTATCCTAATAGTTTCTTCTCTCGCACTTCTCACTTGTGGAACTCTCGTCTGATTTTTTTTTTCCCAGTCAACTTTGATGTTCAAAAATTTAAACGCATTGTCAAAAGTCATCTCTTTAATTCCTCTTCTTAATAAGTTTTTTTCTCAGTTTCTTTCACACACAGTAACTCCTTACGCCGTAGAGGCTTTATTGAACAAATGACGTTCAGGCCGGTAAATGTTGTTAATATTTGTATCTATATAAATAACGTATATCAATAAAATATATTGAAATAATTGTCGGTAATTGTGTGTAACGTCATTTGTTTACGTTAAGATACGCTTCCAGCAGATATGGACGTTCGAGGGAAATCATGGGAAATTTGTAGTTTAAAAGCAGTAAAATTGAACTTGCTAACCAGACGCTCCTCTGTAGTTAAACTAATATAGGACGTAAGGCTATATGGCGGTTCCATGAAGGATAAAGATTCGATTCCTGTCGGAGGACGCATATTTTCTATGAAATTTCTCGGACGTTCAGGCCGGTAAATGATGTTAAAACTGTTTATTATAAGCAGAGCGATTAAATATTTATGTATATATAAATAACTATATATATATATATATATATATATATATATATATATATATATATATATATATATATACGGATAGAATTGTAAAAGGAAGACTGAAAACAGACGCGCCTAAAAGGTATAGACAACAAAAAAGAAAAAAGTGCTCAATACAAAATTCAAAATCGAATATGTAGAGCTAAGATTTTTAAGAAAAGCTAAAATGGCAACCAACCCCGCAACCAGGATTTTGACCGTAAGGTATCCTCAGGCTAGTAGAAGGATGTACAAGCCAAAGAAAATTACTGCAATATATCAGAATACCGGGAGTGAGAGGGTAAAAGTATAAGGCTAGTGGGAGGCGAGAGAAAGAGAGGGGGTAAAACTGTATACATACTTCAGGAAATGAAAAATCTGTATATATATATATATATATATATATATATATATATATATATATATATTGTAGTTTAAATGCAGTAAAATCGACCTTGCTAACCAGACGCTCCTCTATAGTTAAACTGATATATGATGTCAGGCTATATGACGGTTCTGTGTAGGATAAACTTTCGATTCCTCTCTCTCTCTCTCTCTCTCTCTCTCTCTCTCTCTATATATATATATATATATATATATATATATATATATATATATATATATATATTGTAATATTAAATTTATTCAGACATCACAAGATAAATATAACTATCTTTTGGATTCTACAATCACAAGAGATGCTCAAAATGGTGGCCTTGATCATTCATATTAGTATGGCAAAATACTGCTTGGGCAACGTTGGCCAAAGTGTCCAGTGGAATTTAATTTTCTTGATTTAGGGCTGCTAATGTAATGCCACCTGTCGAGAAAATATCGTACTACAGTAAACTATGTTATCGTAATTTGATAAAACAAGTTTTTATTTTCCTGAAGTGTGTATACATTTTTTTTTGGGGGGGGCTCTTTCTCTCTCTCTCTCCACCCTGTCTCTCGATATATATATATATATATATATATATATATATATATATTATTCTATTTTAATACCTATACTCGACTGATATGAGAAAAAAAATACCCGGATAGCACAATTTGCAAATAAAAATATATTTCTGAGTTATATACATTCGTGCGTTGTACAGTGCTTTTCTTTTCCAATGTTATTGTATTGTGACTTTTTTCTCTACATTGATTCCTATTGGAAAAAAATAATTTCGGGTTACGAACATTTCGGGTTAGGAACATTTCGGGTTACGAACATTTCGGGTTACAAACATTTCTGGTTACGAACGGCCTTAAGGAAAGAATTAAATTCGTGAACCGAGGTTCCACTGTATAAAAAACCTAGTGAGCCAGGAACTACCTACCAAGGTTTCACCTAACGGATCTTCAGGGTAATATATATGTATGTGCGTGTGTATGTATGTGCGCGTGTGTGTCCATGCGTGCGTGCGTGCGTGCGTGCGTGCGTATATTCTATCTCTCAGTATTTTCTCTTCATATTTTATTGATATATAAATAATTGTGGGAATTTAATGAATCTTTGAATTATGGCGGCATCTTTGTGTGGAGTCAGAACGAGAACCAGTTCCTACTATACAGATGAAAACAAACAGAAGCCATTTTCATGAAACATCCTGAATTTCCAATACTGCAAGTTTGAAGCTTTAAAATGAACTGTAAGGCGGATGTTTCGGATAAAGCGAAATATTTAATACCCCCCCACCCCGAACTTGTAAAAGTAAAACAACGTTGAAAATTAAAAAAAAAAAATGATCGGCAGATACTTTCGAACAGTGAAGAATTTGGTTAAAGATCGTAGACGACTTTTGATGCAGGTCTGATAAGAGCAAGTTGAGGACTTTATCTCACCAATCTGTGTTCCGCATCAGTAGGAAAGTCATAAAATATCCATCTTTGTCAAGCGAAGAGATTTGGGGGTGGGGGTGTTGCATGACGGGAATGTCGGAAAGTACAAGATGTCGGGTACTAAATCAAAAGGAACACATTTGAGATCATTAGGCCTTTAAAATACATCCATAAGGAAAATCAAAATGTAAATGGGCAACAGATTACATCGAGACCGATCATTTTTCTGAATAATGCCCTGCTCCTCACTAAGAGGTAGATGGGTGGAGGAAACATTGGCTGGCTACTGCCCTTGCTGGATGAGGTGTGGTGATTTTCTAAGCATAGCTTAGATGTGGTAAAAGGCCGAGAGTATGGCGCACCCAATGAGGATCGAACTCCCTATTCAGTCGTAATTGATCTAGCGAGACAAATATGCTAGGTAGTACACCACGTCGAAGTCTCGTGATTCGTTTATATAAGAATTTCTATTATAATCCCCCCTCTCTCTCTCTCTCTCTATATATATATATATATATATATATAGGTTGGTTTCTATAGTGATTTACTAAGCGTAGCCTTAGCATGAGGCCGCAAGTATGGGGCACCCAGTGAGGATCGAACTCACTACTCAGTCGTAATTGATCTAGCGAGACAAGTTTGCTTGCCATTACAACACGCCAAGGTGTCCCTTGCTGGCTGAGGTGCTGTGTGGTGTTCTGCGTGGGATTATATAGAAATTTCTGGGAGCGACTAGGAAACATTGATTTTTGAAGGCACACGTGGAGGCCATTAATCAAGAGGCTGACCACATTCAAAGTTGTTTTCGATGTCCGATTATTCTTCATCTCATTAGGGGGGATAAAATTAAAAAAAAGAAGAATCTGAATAGAATAGTTTTCAAGAATACAAGTATACTGAAGTGGCAGCCATGTTAGCTTGACCGTGACTAGACAGAAAATTTGGAGAGAATTCTGAAGAATGCGGTTTAAATTGGCAGACGGCAAATTAACACAAAAGATGAAATTTGCAATGATATTCTGAGCGCTGTTTGTTAAAGAATAAATACAACAGTCCACAAAATGAACGAACACCTAAAACTAGTTCCAGAATTAGTCATTACTTTTAT
>OZ010596.1:56462581-56492581 GCA_963932145.1 Acanthosepion lycidas | reverse complement strand
AACACAATATGGGCAAGGTACATTGGCGGCATAGGTAAAACAGGTAGTATCTAGCAAGCAGTAATTCAAAACAATATGGGTAAGGTACATTGGCGGCATAGGTAAAACAGGTAGTATCTAGCAAGCAGTAATTCAACACAATATGGGCAAGGTACATTGGCAGCATAGGTAAAACAGGTAGTATCTAGCAAGCAGTAATTCAACACAATATGGGCAAGGTACATTGGCGGCATAGGTAAAACAGGTAGTATCTAGCAAGCAGTAATTCAACACAATATGGGCAAGGTACATTGGCGGCATAGGTAAAACAGGTAGTATCTAGCAAGCAGTAATTCAACACAATATGGGCAAGGTACATTGGCGGCATAGGTAAAACAGGTAGTATCTAGCAAGCAGTAATTCAACACAATATGGGCAAGGTACATTGGCGGCATAGGTAAAACAGGTAGTATCTAGCAAGCAGTAATTCAACACAATATGGGCAAAGTACATTGGCAGCATAGGTAAAACAGGTAGTATCTAGCAAGCAGTAATTCAACACAATATGGGCAAGGTACATTGGCAGCATAGGTAAAACAGGTAGTATCTAGCAAGCAGTAATTCAACACAATATGGGCAAGGTACATTGGCGGCATAGGTAAAACAGGTAGTATCTAGCAAGCAGTAATTCAACACAATATGGGCAAGGTACATTGGCAGCATAGGTAAAACAGGTAGTATCTAGCAAGCAGTAATTCAAAACAATATGGGTAAGGTACATTGGCGTCATAGGTAAAACAGGTAGTATCTAGCAAGCAGTAATTCAACACAATATGGGCAAGGTACATTGGCAGCATAGGTAAAACAGGTAGTATCTAGCAAGCAGTAATTCAACACAATATGGGCAAGGTACATTGGCGGCATAGGTAAAACAGGTAGTATCTAGCAAGCAGTAATTCAACACAATATGGGCAAGGTACATTGGCAGCATAGGTAAAACAGGTAGTATCTAGCAAGCAGTAATTCAACACAATATGGGCAAGGTACATTGGCGGCATAGGTAAAACAGGTAGTATCTAGCAAGCAGTAATTCAACACAATATGGGCAAGGTACATTGGCAGCATAGGTAAAACAGGTAGTATCTAGCAAGCAGTAATTCAACACAATATGGGCAAGGTACATTGGCAGCATAGGTAAAACAGGTAGTATCTAGCAAGCAGTAATTCAAAACAATATGGGTAAGGTACATTGGCGGCATAGGTAAAACAGGTAGTATCTAGCAAGCAGTAATTCAACACAATATGGGCAAGGTACATTGGCAGCATAGGTAAAACAGGTAGTATCTAGCAAGCAGTAATTCAACACAATATGGGCAAGGTACATTGGCAGCATAGGTAAAACAGGTAGTATCTAGCAAGCAGTAATTCAACACAATATGGGCAAGGTACATTGGCGGCATAGGTAAAACAGGTAGTATCTAGCAAGCAGTAATTCAACACAATATGGGCAAGGTACATTGGCAGCATAGGTAAAACAGGTAGCATCTAGCAAGCAGTAATTCAACACAATATGGGCAAGGTACATTGGCAGCATAGGTAAAACAGGTAGTATCTAGCAAGCAGTAATTCAACACAATATGGGCAAGGTACATTGGCGGCATAGGTAAAACAGGTAGTATCTAGCAAGCAGTAATTCAACACAATATGGGCAAGGTACATTGGCGGCATAGGTAAAACAGGTAGTATCTAGCAAGCGTAATTCAACACAATATGGGCAAGGTACATTGGCGGCATAGGTAAAACAGGTAGTATCTAGCAAGCAGTAATTCAACACAATATGGGCAAGGTACATTGGCAGCATAGGTAAAACAGGTAGTATCTAGCAAGCAGTAATTCAAAACAATATGGGTAAGGTACATTGGCGGCATAGGTAAAACAGGTAGTATCTAGCAAGCAGTAATTCAACACAATATGGGCAAGGTACATTGGCAGCATAGGTAAAACAGGTAGTATCTAGCAAGCAGTAATTCAACACAATATGGGCAAGGTACATTGGCGGCATAGGTAAAACAGGTAGTATCTAGCAAGCAGTAATTCAACACAATATGGGCAAGGTACATTGGCGGCATAGGGAAAACAGGTAGTATCTAGAAAGCTGTAATTCAACACAATATGGGCAAGGTACATTGGCGGCATAGGTAAAACAGGTAGTATCTAGCAAGCAGTAATTCAACACAATATGGGCAAGGTACATTGGCAGCATAGGTAAAACAGGTAGTATCTAGCAAGCAGTAATTCAAAACAATATGGGTAAGGTACATTGGCGGCATAGGTAAAACAGGTAGTATCTAGCAAGCAGTAATTCAACACAATATGGGCAAGGTACATTGGCAGCATAGGTAAAACAGGTAATATCTAGCAAGCAGTAATTCAACACAATATGGGCAAGGTACATTGGCAGCATAGGTAAAACAGGTAGTATCTAGCAAGCAGTAATTCAACACAATATGGGCAAGGTACATTGGCGGCATAGGTAAAACAGGTAGTATCTAGCAAGCAGTAATTCAACACAATATGGGCAAGGTACATTGGCAGCATAGGTAAAACAGGTAGTATCTAGCAAGCAGTAATTCAACACAATATGGGCAAGGTACATTGGCGGCATAGGTAAAACAGGTAGTATCTAGCAAGCAGTAATTCAACACAATATGGGCAAGGTACATTGGCAGCATAGGTAAAACAGGTAGTATCTAGCAAGCAGTAATTCAAAACAATATGGGTAAGGTACATTGGCGGCATAGGTAAAACAGGTAGTATCTAGCAAGCAGTAATTCAACACAATATTGGCAAGGTACATTGGCAGCATAGTAAAACAGGTAGTATCTAGCAAGCAGTAATTCAACACAATATGGGCAAGGTACATTGGCAGCATAGGTAAAACAGGTAGTATCTAGCAAGCAGTAATTCAACACAATATGGGCAAGGTACATTGGCAGCATAGGTAAAACAGGTAGTATCTAGCAAGCAGTAATTCAACACAATATGGGCAAGGTACATTGGCGGCATAGGTAAAACGGGTAGTATCTAGCAAGCAGTAATTCAACACAATATGGGCAAGGTACATTGGCGGCATAGGTAAAACAGGTAGTATCTAGCAAGCAGTAATTCAACACAATATGGGCAAGGTACATTGGCGGCATAGGTAAAACAGGTAGTATCTAGCAAGCAGTAATTCAACACAATATAGTCTAATGTGAGTTCAAGTGGTGGTATAATGTAACTTTTGGAAAATGTTTTATTCATGCTCAGTACTAAAGAAGAAAATCTGGTTTATACTAAGGTCAAAGTTACTGAGGAAGACTTGTATTTGGTATAATAAATGAAACCATTTTGATGTTTAACGTGTTTCATTAAAAATAACACTTTTAGGTTGAGAAATAAAAATTTTTGAGGGTGACCAAATACATTTTAGTGGTAGTGTATATATATATATATATATATATATATATATATATATATATATATATATATAAAGAAAGAGGATTTTTTGAAACTTTTAAAACCATTTATTTTACATTCAACATCATCACTTGATAAGACACCGGAGGTGTTGAAACAAAATGGCTATTTTTGTAGTGATTTTATAACATATTTATGTTATAATTTTTTAATATATATATATATATATATATATATATATATATATATATATATATATATATATACTTTACAATTGGAATTACGATATCTTTAGTTAATCAACATTTTCACCTCCGAATTTTAATTTTAAAATTCACAGGATTTTTCAAACTGTTTATGGTATTAGTTTGTTGTAGGGTCCTGTGTCATATTGAGCATTTTTACCCAAAATATAACACACTTTACACACCCACACACACACACACATATATATATATATATATATATATATATATATATATATTAAGTGTGCTATATTTTGCGTAAAAATGCTCAATATCAAATATAGAGCGTACGTAAATATAAAAGTAGACACTGAGGTCAACATCGAGCGGTGGTAGTCTGTTTCAAACTTCAACGCAAGAATCACGCTTTTCAAAGAAAAAGCCATCACTCAATAACATCAAGTAGGAACACGGACATAATATGCTGTTCTTGTTTGGAAGATAAAACATTCCTATAACGCTAGAGACATACATTAAAAAACCCATAGATTCAGTTGAAAGTTAAAATAAACTCATCCTTGCTAATGACTAAAGGTATAGCAGAAAGCGCTCGGACATACAGAACATTCGACAAAAAAGAAAAAAATTATAACACAAGAAAAATTAAATAAAAGAACTTGACAACAGTACCTTGTCAATCGTTTTTTACGAAACTTGTACAAAAAGAGATTGCTGCCAAAATATACAGTTATATATATATATATATATATATATATATATTACAAAAAAAAAAAGAAAGATATAGACTAGTGTTTGTTTTTAACATTTTAAGGCAAACTATCTTAGTAATTACAGTGCTAGATATCAAGAGATCGAGCGTTAATTGTAATTTTTGTGATGCCAACGAATACTCGTTATCATATTCATAATGGCTCGTTGTAGTAGAGACTTTGTAATCGCAGATAGAACTATAGTACGCCGTTGAACAATACTGGTGTCTGACGCCATAAAATAATCTCGCACTAATAATAATTGCTCGATAATACTCGCTCGACAAGTAACCCGTATAGGGATCTGAATAGAGAAATAATATTGTGAAAAGAGTAGAGAATAGCGGTCCGTATAGTAATAGAGTAGAAATGGTGATCCGTATAGTAACAGAGGATAGGGTAGAAATGGCGATCAATTAGACATCATGCAACAACCTACTCATGCATTTCTTCTATGATCACGTGGTCTACTTAATTCAATAATGGTATCGCCTGTATTCGCTTACTGGCGATCTATGTTCAAACTCAAGTGTCGGCAGCGACACTTTATTCCTATATAACAGTAACAAATAAAATTAATGTTCCAACTCACACTAGCACAAAGACGTATACACACTCAGAAAAATATTTTTCGATATTTATATCTTAAATGGGTGAATATGACCTACAGAAGCAGACATTGACATAGAAATATATTTACCTCATATGTTAATGTGTCTTTGAATGGGGCTATTGTGCCTATTAGGTAAATGAATTTTGCTTTTCCTATAAAAATACGCTGAAGACCATGATCTGAGTAAGAGAATATTGCTATTATATGTATGATTTAGGTACTTATAAATATAATCTAGAATTTTCTAAATCATTTCACCCCAAGCAAGGCGATGAAGGCACTAAGACGCAAGAGTCTTACTGAATGTTAGGGAATATGAGAAAAAGAAAAAGAGTATTAAGGAGACACAATAATAAAAGAACAGGAATTAAGGAGACAGTAGATAACGATTGACATTGTATTTAAATTTTTGAAGATCAGACTTGACTGGAAAGCAAGGAGCCGGAAATGAGTTTCACAAGCGAGACGTGTGAGAGAAGAATCTGTTAGCATAGAACTTAAGGTTACATCTAGCCATTTTCATTGTAAAATGATGAGACCTACTTTCCAATTTATGTAGTCAGTCAGTTATGTGCCATGCGTGATACACGCTTAGGCGATCATGTATCTTTCGATACATGATTGACGAGGTAGATTCTTTTTCCCGCAGTAGGTTGCCATTTCTTTCTGCAATAGACTAGTTGCTGTCCAAGGCTATAGAACCCGGTATGTTCTTATATTTACCCATAGCTGGGGGAGAAGAAGAGGATTCATACCTTTCCCAAGGGTATTAGCACGTAAATGAATGTAATGGATTTGACTGGAATTCGAACTCGGCTCTCCGATTCCGCAATCCGAGCCGCTATATATAGTACTCCACCGTGTACTATGCTTAATCCAAAGTTACTTGTAGAATAGAACTATTATATTCATGAATTAAATAAGTTCTGTGTTAATGTCTAGATGAGGAATTACCATTATTTACATCATTGACAGTTGATTTAATATCCTGATCTTTGTTGTTATTATCACAATGTTTTGTCTGCTGTGTCCTCCCTTCTTCATCCGATACTTGTCGATCCGATTAGCCTACAAGGTATTTCGAACCGAATCCTTTATTTAATCTACACGTTCCTCTGTACATTACTAGGGATATCTTTTTTTTTCTAATTTAATATTTCTCAAAAAACAAAAAAAAACAAAAAAAAAACAAAACAAAAAAAACAAAAAACAAAGGTACAGTAACCAGAGAAAAATTGCGGATTTTACAAGTACGCAACATTTAAGGTAAAGAATTCATACTTCAGATATCTCTTTGCATTTCTATGAGGAGTTATTTCTATTCGGAATAGCGTCCTCATCGTTGGTGATATTAGGTTGGTGCAAAAAGAAAAAAAAAACAAAAAAAAAACAAAAAAAACGATATTATTTTTGCACCAACCTAATATCATCACAACGTTTCGGCTGTTGTGCACTCCGGCCTCCATCCAGTGCTTGTTGGGTAACCAAGTAATTTCTAATTGAACCCTTTAGCACTCTGCATTATTAATATTACACCACTTTCCATTGCACTCTTTTTCAAGACCTCTCAATTTCAGTACCCTTATTTTTAATTTCACTTAAAGGTGTTTTCTGTTGCCATAGCAGGATATGACAACACAACTAAATTCAAACAAGATCAGAGTCACCTTCAGTGGCTGGATAAGTCGCAGTTATAAAGTTTAATCGACGGGGGTAGATTGTCCTCGTTCCTTTAAACATGTTTAGAGATACCTAAATAGATTTCTTTTACATTTTCTGAAAGAAGCATTCTTGAACTCGATCAATACACATACGTGTGTGCGTGTGTGTTTGCACGTGTGTGTTTGCGTGTGTGTGTGTGTGTGAATGTCTGTGAGTGTGTGAAGTTTGGCCGGCGAAAACTGTTGATTTCTGCGGGCCTGACTTTGAGCAATTTCTTGTTCCCTTTCCTCCTCTCTCTTGTCTAATTTCTATTTTTAGTTCTCCCTCTTCGTCTCCGGATTTTTTCCGAAACTCTGGCTTGCCTCAAGGAAAAACAGCATATCAACATTAACTGATGCTGGAATTTAAAAATAAAGCAAATATGCATCTTTAAAAAAAATGTGGCTTCAATATGTCTTTCTTCCCACACCTAACTCCAAAATGGAGGAAACTTATCGGCGATCTAAGCAGTTCAGTAATAACACATTTCCTCGAATTATTTTCTTGAAATGTTACGTTCTCTCTCTCTCTATCTCTCTCGCCATCCCTCTCTCTCTCTCTCTCTCTCTCTTTTTTTTGTTTAAATGTTTATGTTTTAAGGTTTTTATAATTTGAAAAGGAGATATCCCCGGTGTCTGTCTTGCATTAAAACATGAGATATTATATACAAGTCGTTTAGTATGTTGCAAATAAAATCGCAAAAACGTAGCCCAGATGTTAAGACCTACCCTATATAGCCGGAGCTTCCTTTATTTGAATTAATGGGTGGCCAAAAGAAAAAAAATATTCTTCTGGTTTATTAAATAAAAATAAGAGGTAACTGCTTTATTTTTTAGATAAACATTATTAAACAACCTATTTCCTACTTTATTCCAATATCTGCCATCTTTCAAGCAACTTCATAATCCCATCCTCTCTAAATATGTTACTCTTCTGATAAAAAAAAAAAAAAAAAATAATCTGATCTAGATGTTCAGAAATGTTCTTTGAGGAAACTGAATTTTTTTAATGCTAAGAGAAACAGCAGAATTTTCTTCTGAATTTCTAGAATGAGAATTTATTATTATTTGCATTATTTAGATTCGGACTAATGTCCTTATCTTTTTTGTTATTACTACAACGCTTCGACGGCTGTGCACTCCAGCCTTCTTCAGGTCTCTGTCGATCCTGTACAACAATAGCTTAGCGGATGAAAGCGTTGGTTCGTGAAAGTGGTGGCACAGTAATTGCGACCAAAAGAAATGATAATCTAGAGATGGAGACGGAGGAGTGAAAACATTCCAGTTAAGAATTTTGCCTGATCACCAAAGAAACTGTCTAGAATTAACCTGATGGAATATTACGCCCATTCTAAAAAAAAATTATTTACATTCGAACTAATATCCTCACCTCTGTTGTTATTATTATTGTAACATTACGGCTGTTTTATTCTACGGTCTTCTTCAGGTGTCGGTCAATTCCATACGACAATAGCTTAGCGGATTAAAGCCTTAGTTCGGGAAATTGGTGGCATAGTACACCCTTGTGCAAATTAATTGAAACAACTGCTTTAGTTTCCTTTCTTTCACCATATGGCCAGGTTTAGGATCAATTCCTATTTTTTCCCCAGATTAGGTCATTTCCAGTGGTGTGCAGTAATATGAATCTATTTTTAGGGTATATGATGAAATTTGTTTGGCCTGCATCAGATTTTTATCACGCCCAGACAATATTGTCTCGACTGTCGATTAGTTGTCCTACGGCTATTGTCTGTGATGGACGTTATTCCAAGGAATCGTACGAAAATTGTAACGCTGAACAAACACACTGGCAAGTCTCACCAGTGAGAAAATCAAAGTACTATAGACAGGCCCGGAAACTCCCCTGATTTAAATCTAATCGAGAATCTGTGGTCAGTCTGCAAGGAACGACTTCGTGGAATGGACATACGAAGTACTAACATGTGCACTGGGTCATGTTTCATTGGAAAAATACGAAAAAAGTAAATAATAACGGAATTATTCGTATTGTTTCAATTAATTTACACAAGGGTGTAATTGCGATCAAAATAAATGATAATCCAGAGATGGAGACAGAGGGGTGTGAGAACATCGCAGTTAAGAATTTTGTCTGATCACCAAAGAAACGGTTTAGATTTAACCTGATGGAATATTAAGCCCATTTTTTTTTTAAATTATATACATTCGGACTAATATCCTAATCTCCGTTGTTATTATTATAACATTACGACTGTTTTGTCCTCCGGTCTTCTTCAGATGTCGGTCGATCCGAGTAACCTTCAGGAAAGTTCGAAAATTGTTCCGCTGTCCATATCTACGGATATCCTGTCTTGTCCTTTTTTTTAGTACTGCTCACCTCGTTTCCACTAAGTCCGTACTACCCGGATCTGGGATTGAACTCACAATTACTATGCTACCAAATTCGAGAACCGACGCTTTAATCCACTAGGCTATTGTTCCACGGGATCGACAGACATTTGAAGAAAGCAAGAAAGCACAACGGTCGAAGCGATATGACAATAGCAACAAAGATGAGGACATTAGTCCGAATTTAAATAATGTAAATAATGATAACTCTTCATCCCAGAAATTCAGACAGAAAATATTCCATTTCTCTTAACTAATTCCAGGTGCATTTCGTCGATTGTAACTTCTAAATGATTTAAATGGGAAATGTGCTTTTTCAGAGCAGTTATTTTCTCGAAGAAGATCATAGTAGAAACTCCTTTCCAATCCCAACATATACACATCATCCCTTTTTCGTACAGGTAACCATTTATTATATTGCTTGCAGACTTGATTTTACTTCTGAAATATAGTTTCCTGTTGCCTTCTCCATTGTGACTTTATTGTGACACCACCTCTAGTTTGCTGGCAGTTTATTCTTCCGTCCATTGACAGTTTCTACAGAAACACCGTCTCTTCTAGCGTACTTAGACCGCTCGGCCACAGAAAGCTCCATGGTGTTTTCTTCTTACAGGGAGGGAAGCAGACTCGAACGCTGCCAGAGGGTATATTTTATTTATTAGGATTCTGAAATACACAGGCTGATGGGTTTAAATTACACTATAAAAGAACAAGACGTCTACTCAAATGCGTGTATCCACTAAAATAACACTTCATGAGGAAATTATTAAAATAAATTAATAAATCCATAATTTTCCTTATATACATTGATTTTCTTTTTTACAGCTTATCAACCCTTCGTGAGTTATTTAAAGCCGAAACATATTTTTTATTCTAAGAATAATTTTATTTTTTGCAAGTGAATATTTTATACACTATTTACATTATTCGGACTATTGTCTTCACCTTTGTCACCATATTTATTACAACGTTTCGGCCGTTGTACGCTCCGGCTTTCTTCAGGTGGTTGGAATGTCGAACTGTTCCACGTAACATGTTTAATGGGGGTCAGTTATCAGTTATCTCCTGCTAATTTTCCCTCTGCAAGTTCTCCACTGCCTTAAACGGGTATTGAACTCACACTCTTTGGGTCCTGTTACTAGATCTAACCAACGCCATTATCCACTGTGCCATGTGTCCTTGAGACAGATACTGAATATTTTATTAACAGTTTTTTGAAGTAATGGTACAGACCTACAATTTAGCCTATAGCTGGGGAGAAGTGATTGAGTCATACCTTTTCCAAGGGTATTTGTGCGTAAATGAAAGTAACGAACTCGACTGGAATTCGAACTCGGTCCTACAATTTCTTTCCATTGCACCATGGCGTACATACTTCTCATATACATGTGTAGAAGTATGGCAAAGGAAAATAGACACCTCCATTTTCAAAAGAGACCTTTCTCAAAGTTTATATTATTAAAATTTGGTGAAAAGAGCATTAGCAAAATTGAAAGACATTTTATACCAAGAGTCCCAAGAAGTAAAATTTGAGATCGATTTATCAGGGAGGTGATTTCTTGATAATATTGGCCGGTGGGTGGTGGACGATACCAGCGTTGACACCGCCGAAAAGCCATACCACTGGTTGACTCAAAACTCAAGAAATCAGGTAGACGAACCTACTCGGAATCCGTCAAAGGTTGTACTAGCATGAAGTCATAAGTCGCCGTGATCGAGGGTTTCAGCGTATGGGCCTTGTCCAAAACTGTTGATCACGCCAGGTTATATTGATTTTCTAAGCGAGGCTTAGATGTGGCACATGGCTGAAAGTATGAGGCACCCAGTGAGGATCGAAGATCACGCCAGGTTATATGTTATCTCCCAGAAACTTTAACTACGATCCACTTATCATAGCTGCTGTATAAAATACAAGTTGTGTCTGTGGGCGTTGATAAAGCACATATGTGCTTGAGGTGGCGTTTGCAACAGGGATTAGCAAAGAGTCATACTCATAAACGAACCATTTACTTATTAAATTCCCTCCTGTATCTTTTAAAATTTTAGTGTTAGATTTAATTTAATGACTTTGATTTGTTTAACGACATATTAACTCCTTATTTGTCATTTTAAAAATCGGTATCACCCCATGCAAGGCAGTAAAGCCACTAAGACACTAGGGGTGTGGAAGAATTAGGAAAAAACATTAATAATGAGCAGAAAGAGGAAAGAGTACTTTGGAGGACAGTAGATGGCGATTGATTTTGCAATAATCCCAATGACATTGATTTAACGCCAAAATTTAATTTTCATGGGAGATTTGAAGTAATACAAATATGATATATGTTATTCTGCTTTCACAACTGAATACATGGTAGATGATACTCCGCTTTTGTGTATATGCATATTTATGTAGACAAAATTACTAGAGGTGGTGATGTGTCATGTATTGTAGTTTTGTTGAAGTTATATTTTAGAATAAAGTTTGATTTAAGAAATTGTCGGATATTAATGTCATGAAAGCTCACTATTTGCCCATAGTTGGGACCCTAACAGGTGCTAACGCACCGGGTCAGGGTGTACCTGGGAGAAACAACAATTAAGAGGTGATTCCACACTGCCCAAAAGCTCCAATCACCCGATAAGAGGCATTGCTGCCGGATATAGTTTATCGTCATACCGAGAAATATTCAGTGTTGTAGATAAGGAAGTTGAAGACAGGATAAGCTGCGCTAAGGTTACTTCTGTCCGATATCATCAGATACTTCATCTGTGTACCATGTCCCTTCAGGACGTGGGTAAGCATGGATCTCCACAATTCCTTGTTTTTTGTAGCTCTTAATAAATCTTGACTTTACGCTCGTTTTCCTAATTTCTGTTCAGTCAACCATTAACACAAACTCTTTAGGTAAGTTATATACTGCTTTCCTCTATGTTACTTCTTCAATGTTCCGTGAGTCTCAAATTTTCTGTGCCCTCGTTCCTCGTCATGTGCCTTAGAAATGTCAACTGTTTCTTTCTGATGTTAAGTAGAAGTGTCCTTTTTATTGCCATTTTCTCTAAAACTTTGTCGTTGCTCATATGTTCAGTCCATGGTATTCTCAGCGTCCTTCTGCAGAACTACATTGCTATTGTGCCAATACTCTTCTTCATCTGCTTTCCTTTGTCCCTCTTGCCCTCAATCTGTCCTGTCAGTGTCAAATTTTCTAAGCCTTCTTTCCTCATTATGTGCCCTAGAAATTTCATTTCTTTTTTGTTGTTAAGTAGAAGTTTTCTTTTGGTTTAGTTTGGTTTGGTTTGGTTTGATTTGGTTTACGACATATCAACACCTCAATGGCTTATTTAATGTCGACAAGATTTTTATTGCTGGTAATATTTTTTCCTTCAAAAATCTATTTCTGGTAATATTGTTTTTTCAAAAATGTATCGCTGGTAATATTTTTTTCAAAAAATGTGTAGCTGGTAATATTTTTTTTTTTCAAAAATGTATTGCTAGTAATATTTTTTTTCTTCAAAAAGTTATTCCTGGTAATAATTTTTTACAAAGTATTTCTGGTATTAAAACCTATTTTTACACTTTCATAGTGTTTTGACTCCAGTTTGGGGGTTAACTATTTGACCATAGCTGGGACCCTAACAGGTGCTACCACTCCGGGTCAGGGTGGACCTGGGAACACCAGCAATTAAGCCTAATATTTGAATAGGCTATTAGAATAATTAAGAACCTATACTGGCAGTAAACCCTTGAATAGGGATAGAAAATGAATTCAGCAGATATGCAAAAAATTGAAAGAGGTATAAGACAAGGGTGTGACTTCTCACCGGACTTATTCAACCTGTACAGCGAGGCGATTTTGAGAGCATTAGAAGTCCTACCAGGATTACTTATTGGCGGACATAATTTTAACAACATAGGCTATGCAAATAACACAGTCTTGATAGAAGACACAGAAAGGAAACTACAAAAACTCCTACAGAATTTGTTGAAGGAAAGTGAGAAGAAAGGACTAAACATTAACTGCAAGAAGATAGATTGCATGGTTGTTAGCAAAAAGGAATATCCCAAATATCAAAATTAAATAAGTACAACAATTTAAATATCTGGGAAGTGTTCTAATCAGTCGGTTATGTGCCATGCGTGATACACGCTTAGGCGATCATGTATCTTTCGATACATGACTGACGAGGCAGATTTCTTCCCGTACTAGGTTGGTATTTCTTTCTGCGGTAAGCCAATTGCCACCCAAGGCTACAGAACCCGGTTTGTACTGCTTTTTACGCATAGGGGAGAAGAGGATTCATACCTTTCCAAAGGGTATTGGCATGTACGTGAATGCAATGGATTCGACTGGCATTTGAACTCGGCTCTCCAATTCCTCAATCCGAGCCGCTAACCTTTACGCCACCGTGCCTCCAATGATCTAATAGAGGACGCAAAGTGTGATACTGAAATCAGCCGCGCATTAGGATAGCCAAAATGCCTTCCAAAAGCTCAGAAGAGTAATAAGAAGAAGGAAAACTTTGTTAGAAATAAAGAAAAAAGTACTGAAATTTTATGTGATATCAATCCTACTATATGGTAGTGAATGCTGGACAATCTCCTCAAAGATGAAGAAGAGACTGGAAGCAAAAAAAAATGTGGTTCTACAAAAGAATTCTAAGAATACCATGGACCAAATATGTGAACACCAACAAAGTTTTAAAGAAAATGGAAACAAAACGGAAACTTATACTTAATATATATATATATATATATATATATATATATATATATATATATATGCGAATGTAATGAGAAAGAAAATAATATAAATTCTAACGTTCACAGCATTAATTCAAAAGAGGACTCGATACCAAAAGTAGAGCAATAATTATATATTGTAATTTTTGCATACGGACAAAAACAACTTACTCACTACAAAGATGTATTCTTGTTTCGATGCGGCTGCATCTCGACTGGTGAGAATCAAAATTGGTTGTCTTTATAGTGAGCAATTTGTTTTTGTCCGTATGTAAAAATTACAATATATATATATATATATATATATATATATATATATATATATATATGATAAAACTATAGTTTTAAGGCATGCTAATTTATGGGTAAATGTGATCAATGTCACAGAGCATATATAGATATAAAAGTGCATACTAAGGTCAACACCGATTGATAACAGTCTGCTCCATGCTTGAATGCAATCTCCAGGATTGATAATTTCATATTTTTATATCTATTTATCTATCTATCTGTCTATCTATCTATCTATCTATCTATCTATCTATCTATCTATCTATCTGTCTGTGTATGTATCTAACTATAATATGGATTTCCTATTCATTTTCATTCTAAGGATATTCCGTTTACATCTATCTATCTATCTATCTATCTATCTATCTATCTATCTCAATTTATGATACCCACCCTCTGACAAGTGGGTGGCGTAATTATTGGAGTGTCCGCCTACGAAACTAAGTGACAAATTTTTTACTTATATTCATAATATAATATAGTTCTACAGAAGGATGCTGAGGACTGATTATGTGAGCAACTTCGAATTTTTAGAGAAAGTGTAAACAAAAAAGTTACTTATGCTTAATATATATATATATATATATATATATATATATATATATATATATATATATATATATATATATATATATATATAGAGAGAGAGAGAGAGAGAGAAAGTTAGGTAATAAAATGTTTGATAATCTGTATGGATAATACCAAGGAGGATGTAATCCAGAGAGCTCAATGTAAAAACAGAGCGAATATTAGTTAAATTAAAAAACAAACATCCTTAAGGGTTCATATATATATATATATGATAAAATATAGTCATATATATAAAATATGGTAATATATATATATATATATATATATATATATATATATATATATATATGATAAAATATAGTTTTAATGCATGCTAATTTATGGGAAAGTGATCAGTATCACAGATATGAATTCAGTAAATATGCAGCAACAGAAAGGGACGTAAGACAATGATGTGTCTTCTCACCGGACTTATTCAATCTATACAGTGAGGTGATTCTGAAAGAATTAGAAGTCCTACGAGGATTCATTATTGGCGGCCACAATCTTAACCCCATTAGATATGCAAATGACACAGTGTTGATGGCAGACACGGAAAGAAAAGCTAAAAGAATTCTTACAGAAGATAGTGAAGGAAAGCAAGAAGAAAGGACTAAACATCAACTGCAAGAAGATAATGCATTGGTTGTTGACAAAAGCATGAGTCCAAAGTGCAAAATGCAAATCGGAGATACCAAAATAAAAAAAAAACAATTACAAAAATGTAAATATCTAGGAATTGTTCTAACAGAAGACGGAAAGTGTGACACTGAAATCCGAAGACACATTGGGATAGCTAAAGATGCCTTCCAAAAGCTAAGCAGAGTATGAAGAAACAGAAAAACTTAGCTAGAAACACAGAAAAAGAGTATTGAACTATTACATTATATCTTCCTCCTATATGGCAGTAAATGATGGACAATCTCCTCAAAGATGAAGAAGAGATTTGAAGCAACAGAAATGTGGTTCTACAGAAGGATGCTGAGAACACCGTAGACTGATTATATGAGCAACAACGAAGTTTTAGAGAAAATGGAAACAAAAAGGAAACTTCTGAAATTTCTAGGGTACATAGTGAGGAAAGAGGGCTTGGATATTCTGATACTCACAGGACAGTTTGAAGGCAAGGAGGGCAGAGAGAAACAATGCATAGCATACTTAGTGAGCTTGAGTAAATGGATGTCAGAACAGGGTTTAGGAGAAATAACAAAAAGAAAATATATTAAGAGATATAAATGACAGGATGTTGTGGAGAACCATGATTGCCTGCGTCCTTAGGGAACACAGTACATAAAGAACACCAATTGTTCGGCCTTTGAATACCGAAAGTTTCCTGAATGGAAACGGTTAATTTTTTAGCATTGTCATCTATCTATATACATAAAACTGACTATGTGTTGTGTGTGTGTTGAACCATAAGGTATATTTCCACCAAATTTGGAACATAGATTGTACTCGATACTGAGTGTGTCTGGGCAAAAAATTAGTCATTTTTCAAAAATCAATAACCGATAATCGATAAATATAATGTTTGAATGGGAATTTCCATTAGTTTGGTTGTTTTTAAACTTTCAAACTTGAAGTCTAAACCCTAAGGCCGATTTTAATGAAACTTGATAAGCGTATGCAACTTACTGTCACGCTTATTATACGCTATATTGATTTTCGTTTCTCTCGACGCTGGAACACCCCCCCAAGCTACCCTAAATAGACCCCAAAAAATTCAATTCGATTTTGATGAAATTTTGCATGTTTGTTACGCTCTTACAATGAGATAGAAATCGGTTGTTTGATTTTTAAAAATGCATGATGTGGCCCTCAGGATGATGGCTCAATTGCTTTTCAAGTGTATTTTGCAGCAGTATTCCTCAATTTCAACAAAAAATTCAGTACATATTGAGATTATATTGAGTAACTGAAGTAGTCACTTGGAATTCACTGAAAATCAACACTGGGACCCCCACGAGTTAGGGGACCAGCAGGGAACTCCGAAATTTTCAATTAAGTCTACAGCCTTGGCCATAAAGTTGATTAAATAGAAAACTTAAAAAAGATGTGCTTTATTATTTCAATTACTATTAGTTTTAAAACTGTCCTTTGGCTTGAAATTTGGGACCCCTAGGGTGAACCAAAGGGACCCCCAAATTTTTAAATTGCTCCGATTTCTACGGAATTTTACATGTATATTACAATCTTAAAATGAATAAAAAACGATTATCAGATTTTGAAAACTACATAAGGGGCCCCTAAGATGACCCATGAACACCTTGCTGCCCCATTAGTCTTTCAATTGTAGTGGTTAGCAACATTCCGATGAAAATTTGCTCATAATTTGTGTTTAGATCAATCAACTCAAAATCAAAACTGACACCCCATGTGTCATAAATACATTATGAAAAATATCAGTTTTTCCCATGGATTTCCCGTTTTTGTACTGAAATAGTTTAGTTTGCATTAACTTGACAGCAAAAATTATATCCTTCCTTATGAAAAAAAGAATAAATGCATACGAAAGTGTGCACCGATGAGAGAAGTGCACGCATCTTATGACGCGTGTGCGAGATTGATCGAGATGTGTAGTGTGTACAATTGATTTTGCTTCACGTGTAGTATTCATTAGTGCTTTGTAATGAAATAAATGCAAAAAATCTCATTCGCATCAAAATTGTCATCCAGAAAAAAGGTAGGCTGCCTTCATGCATGTATATTTTGAATTTTTGATACTTTAAATTTAAATTTGTGAAAATCATATTATTAAAAAAGTTTAAGCGTAAATGCCAATTTTTAATTATGTATTTATCATCTTCTAATCAGCATTTAAATAATGCTTACTAACTCATATATTTGGAAACTTCAGTCCTAAGATTCTTACAGTTTTATTCTGAACAATGCATTTATAATAATGTAAAGACCCACTTTCGATTCATTTATAATTATGCTAAACTTAGCGTATACGTTTTAACGTTCATAATGAGTAGGTTTATAGCTGCACATTAATTTTTATTTTTATCATTAGAACGTTTTTTTGGTAGTCTATTTTTAGATAAATCCTAACTTTAAGAGCTTGCTTATAATTGTTTACCATGTTCCCGTGGTCTCCCTTATAAACTTGCATTTAATTTATTGTGGCTATCTTTCCATTAATGTGTATAATATTCTTGATTTTTAATTGATTACTTCATTGTTATTCAAAAAGCTTAGCCAAACCCCTCCAACTACAGCCTGAGAGTAATGCCAAGAAAGCGAAATCGTTCACTTGGACGTGCTACTACTACAGCCAAACACATGAAAGCATGGAGAAGAAACGCTTCACAACAAGAAACTCAAATTAGACTGACGCAAACTGCTATTCGTACAGCTAATGCAAGCTTAGCAAAAACTAATGAGAAACGGTTAACTAGACGAGGAAGGAATGCTGCCAGAACTGCTGCTACTCGAGCTGTCGAAACTGAGAGGCAAAGAACAATTCTATACAGTCTTTGTGAACATTGGTTTTCAACCTTGGCACAGCTGCTAAAAGTCTTTGTTGAATTTCTTCCCCTTCCAATGCATGTTGTTTATTCGATGTAGTTTGAACAAAAGCTGTCAACAAAGCATTTCTCCTCAACAATTTTCGAAGATCGTTTGCAATTAATGTACTCTTCATGCTGACAATTTTTTTTTGTATCTTCTGTGCTTCTGTAAAAAATAATTTTCTCCTGTTATAAATGTTTTCACACTTCATGTCATTATAATTTTTCGCCGTATAGATAAGAGGCACTAAAGAAAAATCTTCTTTATTTTAACTTTACAGATTGGATGAGGTTCGGGATCTTTTTTTTTTTTGAATAAACCCAGGCAACGCCGGGTAATGCTGCTAGTTATCTTTATAAACGTAACAACTACAAATGGAGAAACTGGTTGACATAATTCTAGAACAATTCGAGCTTTTTCTCAAGATTTTTTTAATTCTTTCCTATATTTGTCTATTTTATAAAGAAAAAAACAGAGTGAAAAAATGCAATTCACATGAATTGACAGAAAATCTGAAACTGTGTTGTTTTGACGTGTGTTCCTCACTGCTTACGCACATTAATAACGACCCATTTCTGAATCAGACCATAACTTATGGTGAAAAAAAAAAGAAGAAAAAACAAAAAAAACGAATTCTTTATGATAATCGCAAACGCATATTTTGATAAAAAAAATTGTCTTGTTTAAAATAAAATATCTTTTCTGCCCAATTCCGAGATTTCACGCGATATAGTGTAATATATTGCTGAAAAAGGGGTTAGGGAAAGAGAGAGATGTTCCATATGAACTTATTGTTAGACATGCATCCACGTTCAAACAAGCTGAAACATTTAAAAATCTTATATTTTCATACGAGCATTTCTTTAAAAAATATACGTTGTCTTTAAGATTTAATAGGAGTAGCTAGGTTCGCCTATCGTGCAGTTTACACTCCTACCCGGTCTTTTCAACAAGTGTAGTGGTTTATTGCTTGTTTTCTGATTAGTGTTAGGTTTCCGTTTCCTTCTGAAGTCTTCTCATTCTCCTTCACTCCCTGTAGTCGCTTGCGTCTTAGTGGTATTATCGCCTTGCTTGGGATGAATTGATTTTAAAAAAGTACACATTAAAATACATATTATCATAGACTTGATTTGGAATGACTTTAGTTTATCAAAAAGATTATTTTGCTGAACACTCTTCGTCTCTCATCTTATGGCGCAGCCTCTCGAATCCGAGGAAGCCAGTCCACTAGGGCGGCTAGCTAATCCCCACTGCAGGCGCCTGCTCAGGCACATTGTTCAATGCCCACAGATCCCACTTGTGGTTTATACTGCAACTATGCTGACTCATAAAATCATTAAGGAGAACAGATACTACACTCCGATCTCAACTCGAAGCGTTCGTTGTAAACCAAGAACAAAAATGACCACATCGTTATCAAAAAAACATTTCTTCTTAGCGCTGAGGAAGGTGCGACTACAGAGTTGAAATCCCCTAAACCACGAAATCCTGATGATCTTAAAAGAGAGAACCGGTACTGCACTTTGATCCCTGTCCGGAGGGCTGGGAACGCGCGCTCGGGATTTATCCGCTTCCCCACGACGATAGAACGTGACACAAGATTAGTTTAATGCAAAACACGTATATATGGGCCAAGAATAAAAACTTCCACCCACAAGACCACTGTTTCGCTGGCATCAGTATCCCCCACTCTTTGACAATGAGAGGGGCGTTGCGGCAGGATTGGATTCCCCGGGACAAAAAATTCTGAGAACTTTAAAAGAGAGAACAGATACTACATACTGATTGCTTGTCGTAGACATCCTACACGCAAGCCGCTCGTGACCCGCTGGCGGGCCACCAATGGCAACACCAGAGGTCCTCTGGTAGCAGCCACCGGCGGGCCACCAATGGGTCTCTAGAGGTCTGCTAGTGGCAACATTATCGAGACGAACACGCCGTCGGTCCGACAGCGGGCCACCAGCAGCAAACGCTAGTGGCATGCCACCCAGTGGAAGATTGGTGGCTTTCGTGTAGGGTGGGAGTGTGCGCTGGGTATTTACTCGCCTTCCCACGGTGGTAGGATGCGACATCGGTTTAATGAGGAGCTGGCCATACGCGTACATATGGGCCAAGGATAAAAAGATTGACGTCCCGCAACTACTGTCACGCTATAATTGGTATCCATTAAGCCCCTTCTATAGTACAATGAAGGAGGTACTGCCCTGTGACTAGACATTCCTCAGAACTTTTCTGCCAACTGACCGAAGAAAGACAGAAACACGAAAAGCGGGCGAAGTACAGATACTACCTTTTGAAGGCCGGAGTGCGTGTTTATCTGCTTCCCCATGGCGGCAAAGCCATTTTTAACGTGGAGTTGCCAAATAGCCAACTTCCAAATTACCCGGTCACCGCAATCAGGATATAAGAAACAAGGAAGAGAAATGAAGAACAGATACTACACACTGATCATAGCATGCATGCTCTTTGATCTGGTATTCATTGCCTCCCACGCACACATGCGGTAGCGCGATATGATACAAAGTCGGTTTTAATGCGGATTTTTCCATACGTGTACATATTCCACCGGTCCCTACGACCAGTCGGTATTTACCAACACTTCCTTTTTAGTGCAATGAGGAGGTGCTGCCACAGGGTTAGAATCCCCGGAACTAGGCATCCCTCAGAATACCATAAGCGAATACAAATAGTACACTTAGTATCTACTAGTCCTACCACGGTGACGGGATAAGGCACAAGGCCGGTTTAAAGTGGGGAGCCTAAGCGCGTGCAAATGGGTCAATTTCAAAAAATTGTCCGGTCTCCGCAACTAACATGCGCTGGTGTCAATATTTCACCGAGCCTGTTTAGTATAATGAGGGAGGTGCTGCCGCAGAGTTGGAATCACCGAGATCAGGTATCCCTCATTAATTTGTTGTGTTCTGTCCGAAGACAATGTAGTTTATTCGCCTTAAAGCAGATACTACTCTTAATATTGGTATCCGAAAAATATCCAAATTAACGTACACAGTCTGAAAAATGTCCCGTTTCAGGTATCCAGAACCCACTGACCTTTCAACTCTTAATACGCATGAAAATAATTACATATGCACATTACTAACGTTTCACTCCATGGTGGGTGGGATAATGAATAAAATGATAAAAGAATTCCATGAGATGTATACTAAACTATTTGGTTAAATGCTCTTATCAATACTTAATCAAGTGACAGAAAAATTCAAGATAAATACGACCCCATTAGCTACTAACATGTCGGTTGCACTCCATTCCTACTGGCTGCGTTTCAATCGCTTTAGCATGTTGATTACCATTACAACCGTTTTTCTCAAGCAACGTTTGTATTAGGTTGGTGCAAAAATAATGACGTAATAATGTCGTTTTTGACGTTAAAAAATACGTCAAAAAACGACATTATTATGTCATTATTACGTCATTATTTTTGCACCGACCTAATACAAAGTCTTGTGTTTTTGAATATTTTTTTCGTACTTGTATGCAATTTCTAAGCATAACTTGAATGAGATTATTGAAATACTGTTAACCTTTGTTAAACACTTTTCTTTTTCTGTTCTTAAATCACTTTCTTCTTATAGTAGTAGTAAAATAATAATAATAATAATAATAATAATAATAATAATAATAATAATAATAATAATAGAAAAATAACAAAATTATTTTTAAAACTAGGTACCTGCAAAGAAACACGATACCTAAGGGTTAAACATATTTAAAAAAAATGAAAAATCTCCCTTGAAGTTTTTACTTTAGTTTTAATTTCAAGCTAACAGATTAAATTTAATAAGGGAAATACTTTGCAGTATTTCAACGCTAATTTAAATTAAGTGAAATGAGATTTTTTTTTAAATCGCTAAAAATCACTGATGTCAGCCATTTTTAGCTCTCTGTCAGCACAATCTTATTCGCTTTATTAAAAAAATCTTTCTAAAATAAAATATTTTTTTCTGGAACTTTATTTGAGGAATATTAGCTGGTTTAATGTTTACTTAATCTGATTTGAAACAAATATTACTTACTTTTAGTCCAAAATATCGCAGAAATGTATTTTTTAACACGGGCGTTAGTGTTTATGTAAGGTGTTGACAGCTTGAATAAGTCGGAAGTTTATGTAATTTTTTTTTCTACGGAAAATATATCTGTAATAATTACTTGAGGAATATAACGGGAGCGCCTTTTTTATATAATATGTATCTACCCAGTAATCTTACAAATTTAGGAAAATATTCTTCGTAATCTAATGTT
Source organism: Acanthosepion lycidas (assembly GCA_963932145.1). NCBI lineage: Eukaryota > Metazoa > Mollusca > Cephalopoda > Sepiida > Sepiidae > Acanthosepion > Acanthosepion lycidas. The sequence goes on along the minus strand of OZ010596.1, from coordinate 56,470,154 downwards.
TTATTGAAGCTTAGGTACTTTGGCTTTTAAATCTATTGGGGGTCACTGAAATGTAGTAAGCTTTTCCATTTATGATTAGTAAATATAGCTTTTACTTAATAAACAATATAATCTAACCGGTAAAAATTAGTACAGAAATTTTAAAGATTTAAAACTTTATAAATTATTCTAATTAAAATTAAAAAAAAAAATGAAACAATTCTTGCAAAAATAAATTAAAAAATGTCTTAAGACAATAGTGTACATAATATATCTTAATTATAAAAGCAATTGAAAGCTTTTTTAATTAAATAATGTTTTAGCGTTAGTGCATTTTTTATTTTACGAATCGGAGGAGATTTTCGGTAACTGGGAGTGATGGTTTACAAAAAGACAAAAAAAATTGATGATTCAAATTCTCCAAGGAATTCTGCGTATAAATAATATAAACTTTAAGCGGTACAAAAATTAATTTCACACTATATATATATATATATATATATATATATATATATATATATATATATATATATATATATAATATTACAGGTAATCGATTCGTTGGTATATAATCTGGGTGGATCCTAGTAATAATAATTATTAAAACTGATCCACAGAGAGCTTGATGTATTTATTTTAACAGAGCATATGTATTTTTTTACAGCAAAAAAGAAAAATGACCTAAGTACTTGTTCTCGGAGAGTTTATTTATGTCGACTGACAAAAGCCGTTAAAGGACGGTTTGAAATAGTCTATTCCGATGTTGAGGTATTTTTTGCTTTTTTGCTGTAATATATATATATATATATAAATGCTGCGTTAAATCTGCGGTATACCAATGTACTATCTCATCCATTGAGAGTCCTAATACTAATATGATATACATTGGATCTACGAAGAATGAATTTAAAGCCAGATGGAGGCAGCATAAGTGCTCTTTCAACAATATAAATAAAAGAAATCAGACATCTCTATCTAAATATTTTTGGCATTTGAAGGAAATGAATAAAACACCAAAAGTAAAATGGAAAATTATAAACAAAACTAGAACTTGTAAAACTTGGGAAGACCTTTATGCCTACATGAAAAGCTACACATTATTAAGTTTCTAAATAATAAAAATCTATTAAACAATAGACATGACTTAACGGTTTTTTGCCGACATCATCAAATTTTTGCATTGAATAATTAGCATAAAAACAAACAATAAAATAATTTTTAAAATCCATAGTCCTAATAAATAGTTTAAATGCCCTACCAAAAAAGATAACCCTTTATGAAGTCGTCAAAAAACAAATGTTAGCGATTTACGACAGTTTTTATATATACAAAACCCTTTCAGAAAAAAATAAAATAAAAAAATAAATTAATCTCCATAGACACTTAACCAGACTAGCATTGTCATCTTCCGCTTTACATTTAGACACCCCAACCATACCCTAACTTGACATCTGTGAATGTAACTGAGATATTGCTACAAATTATTAACACCTTACGCCCCTTTTTCTTTAAACAATTGCTCTAGCCGTTACCATAGAAATTTTGATTTTAATAATGAATATGCTTATAAAACACGTAAATTTCAGAAATAAGTTATTCCAAAAAAAAATTTCGCTTGAAGATGGAACAGAGCATAGTACTTTAATTCAATTTAATTCAAATTATTATATTGAAGTTTTCGGCCCTTGTTTTGAAACATGAAAACTCTTATGCAGCGTGTTGGAATCATATTTTTAAATAAATAATTATATATATATATATATATATATATATATATATATATATATATATATGTGTGTGTGTGTGTGTGTGTGTGTGTGTGTGTGCGTGTAATATGTACAAAAATTTCTTTAAATTTCAGAAAATTAAATAAGTGTGTATGTGTGTGTGTGTGTGTGTGTGTGTGTGGGAGAGGTAACAGATGTAAATAAATGTATTTTACCAAGAATTTAGAAAGAAGAAACATTTCTAAAATAATTTCATTCATTTCTGAATAAGTCCTGAAAGTTTCATTAAAATATTACCAGAAATACTTTAAAAAATTTTTTTTACCAGCAATAAAAATTTTGTTAGCGTTAAATAACCCATAGAGGTTGATATGCCATAAACCAAACCAAACCAAGCCAAACCAAACCAAACCAAACCAAAACTTTTTTTTTTTTTAATATGGGACATTTTTTTTCTTCATGTATGGTAACTTTTTAGTGAATCTCTTTCGACGCCTATTTAAAACAATAGAATAATTATTTGAAATAAGAAGGGCAATGATTCAAGAGGTGAATGAAATGATCCATACAAGTTTGTTTCCTCTTTTCTTTTTCTATTTTTTAATTTCATTTGTCGCCTCCGTTTTTGAAAATCCTTCCTCAACCTGTAAGTAACAACTTGATTTACTGTCGACCGTCTTCAGATAGGCACCAAAAGATCCATCTTTCAATTTTTTTTTTTTTTTTTCGCGGGCAACCACACTAACACCGCGTTGCTCTTCCGGCTTTCATTCCCGGTCCTCCCACTCATGCTAGGGACGGGTGAGAGGTTGACGATATTAAGAAATGAGCGCCATTTTTTGTTTTTTTTTGTTTTGTTTTCTGAATACACCACCGCCACCATAACCATTGACAAAAATGCTGCATGTGGCTTAGGAATTAACGACGGAATAGTAGAGATGATTCGGCCCCTGGTCTGTTTCTCCCAACTCTGTGCCGCCGACCGTCCCTGAGATATTTAGATCTCCCACTGTTTTACGGCGATCTGTCATTTCCTCAGAGTTGGCGAAGGGGAGAAGTAATACGTTCTGGTGGGTTACCCGAATGAATAGAGGCAAAGGGCATTAGTGTGAGCGTGGAGAAATATTTCCTTTGCTATCAGACTCGCGACGGCTTGAAGCAAGGAAAGAAAAGAGGGAAGCAGGAAGTCGAGTCAGCTCAACGGAAGCATTTATACGTAACTGTCATCCATAAACGATATAACAGAGACGCTGTTATGTGGACAAATAGCGTTAAAAAAGAAGTCTTAAAAGAGTTTAAGAATATTTTTAAAAAATAATAGGAAAACGTACATAAGTTGGCTTGGGAAGAGTGACACCTGACTGAAGGTTGAATACACACACACACACACACACACACACACATATATATATATATATATATATATATATATATATATATATATATATATATACTAATGTTCACCTAATACAATATCCAAGAGCCGCTTAAATTTGAGGGCCATTGTGTAGAGTTGCATAAGATTAGCGTAAAATTTTTTTACACAAATCTTTTTATAAAAAGAAAACTATTACTCATATCAAATAGACATTCTTATCTCCTTCAAAGATTAAAACATTTAAAAAAATTCATATGTCAAAAATAAATAGGATTTCAAAATCTACAATAATATTATGGGTAACTTGTAATTGCATGCAGAAGTCCCAGTATAAATAGTTATAAATAATTTTGACAAATTTTATCATAATGATATTTTTGCATTATATCAAGTATTAAGATAACTAAGTAACTAGGGTTTGCAAATTGGAGGAGAGAGTTATCAATGATAATGTTCTGACTTTGAATCCGTGTTTATCTTCCTTTAACTCTATCTGTTTTTTTTTTTATTTTAAAATGTACTTTTGACACATAAAATTTAGTGAGGAGTGGGCAATTTTTTATTCCGAATAGTATTGATAAGTATATGATAGACTACTATTATTAGGTTGGTGCAAAAAATAATGACGTAATAATGTCGTTTTTTGCCGTATTTTTCAACATCAAAAAACGACATTATTACGTCATTATTTCTGCATCAACCTAATACTACTACTACTACTACTACTAATAATAATAATAATAATTAGGTGGGCTCATGTAAATTAAACGAATTTACTAATAAATCTTTTAATGCTGCACTTTGTATTTTGCAAACCATGACCATTTCCAGATCGTTATAAGAAAAGTGATATAGTCTCTGTTAAAATTACTGAAATATCATCAAAAGATCGTTAGATCACAGAACAGGATTTAACATCTCAATAGAAACAACTGCCTTTATCTACGATGACCCCCCCACGTCTGATCCATTTCTGCTTTTTACCTCTTTAGCTTCTTTCTCTCTTTCTTTCTTTCTTATTTACTCTCTATGTCACACTCTTTTTTTGTTTCGTACCTGGACGCTCAACACAGCCTGGGTTTACTAGGATTAGCGTGCCACACACCTTACATGAATAGGTACAAGCTTATTAATATATATATATATATATATATATATATATATATATATATATATATATGTGTGTGTGTGTGTGTGTGTGTGTGTGTGTGTGTGTGTGTGTGTGTGTAACTATACTCGTTTCGAAAAACCTTCGAATTTTTGATTTGCCTATAATCAAATCAATCTCGAAGGAAAAAAAGGTTTTAAAAAAAGAAAGAGCCAGGAACATGAAAGTCTGTCGAAAAAAATCGCACAGATACAGGTTCAAAGCCCAAAGAAAAAAAACCTGACACGAGTAAACAACTAACTAAAAGAGCTCAATACAACCGTAGAGCAGACCTAGTCAAACCTAGTGAGCCAGACAAACCTACCCAGGTTTCACCTAAGCTTAGGTGAAACCTGGGTAGGTTTGTCTGCCTCGCTAGGTTTATCTATCTATCTATCTATCTATCTATCTATCTATCTATCTATCTATATATATATATATAGAGAGAGAGACAATATAAGAGTGTCATTGATAGTCTTTAGTTGTATATTTGAGATAAGCATTGGGATATAGGTTTGTTAAAAGGAAAATAATTTTGATATATCGTCATAATTAATAATAATAATAATAATAATAATAATAATAATAATAATAATAAGCACGCATACTGAAAAATTGTGTTGATTCGAAATGCAGATTCTGTTATAAATATCTAGAAACAATTGACCATCTTGTATCAGGTTGCACAGTGTTAGCAGCAACTGAATATAAACCTCGGCTTGATAGAGTGGGTCATTATCTGCACCGGAAAATATGCAACTATTACAGGAAGGAAACTGCAAGAAACTGGTATGAACCTGACCCTGACCCGGTTACGGGGATAGGGCCTGTGATAATATTATGGGACTTTACAATACACCCAGACAAAACAAACAAAGCTAATCGCCCAGACATCGTGATCAAAGACCACAGGAACAGAATGTTCTTTTTCAAAAGAATTGCCTGCCAGAAACAGGAAAGAGGATCAATAGTCAGAAAAAAAAATTAGATCTGGAATTAAAAGGTCTCTCAATTTAAGAGACGAAAGAGAATTGGCCAAAAGGGTTTTGACAGAAAGCAAACAATGACTTCTTTGTTGAGGCGTTCTTGGACAACAAGCCCTAAAGCGAATAGGAATTCCAGACGATATTGTTTGTGTTCAATAAGATTCTTGTGTAAAGAAAAACGTTTTTACAAAAGAACAGAAAAATGCCAGTGTTCCATTTTTGTGTCATATATATATATATATATATATATATATATATATATATATATATATTTCTGAGATGAGGTATTATGTACAGTATTTACATTATTCGGACTATTGTCCTCATCTTTGTCGCCATATTTATCACAACGTTTCGGCCGTTGTACGCTCCGGCCTTCTTCAGGTGGTTGGAATTTCGAACTGAACCCTTTATTTTGATCACTGGGTTAGACTGTTCTAGTTCCACGTGCCATGTTTGATGGATGTCATTTATCAGTTATCTCCTGCTAATTTTCCCTCTGAAAGTTCTCCACTGCCTTAACCGGGTATTGAACTCACACTCATACTCACACGCGTTGGTTAGATCCAGTGACAGACCTAAAGAGTGTGATTTATATATATATATATTGAAATTTTACGAACATTCAGGCCGGTAAATGCAATACTGTTTAATTATAAAAACAGAGCATTATATCTATAAAAATAACGTATAAAAAGAAAATATATTAAATAATTATCAGACTTAATCCATTTCATTATATTTTGTCATTGTTTACGTTAAGATACGATTCGTGAGCAGAAATGATCGATCGAGAAAAATCGTCGAAGCTGTGTGTTTATAAACAGTAATTCGGACTTTGCTAACCAGACTCTTCTCTGCGGCTGAATGGTCGAATGACGGTTTCCATTAAGGTTACAGGTTCGATGCCAGTTGGAGAGCGCATATTTTCTACGAAATTTCTCAAACATTCATTAAAAAATAGAGCATTTCTATCTATAAAAATAACGTATAGACAGAAAATATATTATATATACTGGAAAGCTTAACACTTACGGGAGATAATGACGGCAAGACTATCGAGAGGAAAGACTGAGTAATATTATTAAAAAGGAATTATCATAAAAACGAATTCATATTTACTAAAATTCATAGCAAATTCTTCTAGCCTCTTTCATTGCACTCCGGTTGGGTTGACCTTTGTGACTGCCCCAAATTTGGGTGTCTTGGGTACGCTATTTCTAAGTTTGGGGTCTACATTCGCGCTCACCTCGGTAAACAAGTTAAAACAGATTTTTTTCTTCTTTTTCTAAATTGTACATCGAATATCATCCGCCCTTACGAAATGTAAATAATTTTTCATTCTGATGTTTGGAGTTTTTGCAATGCAAACTAAGCAAAATTTGATTTAAAATTAATAATTTCTTGGGCTGAATTAATATTTGCGATAAGTAACTTTACATTATTTGGGGTGGATTAACAGAATAGATCCCGAGAGTGTTGATGTTGTGGAGTGCCATGAACTTCCACGTTCTAATGCGCTGTAGCAAATAAATGAAGTACATTTCAAATATCGAGTCATCTAAAATCTTCCCGAATCTTTGATATATCCCTTAAAAAAGAAAAGAAAAGTCACTTATCAACGAACAAGCAAAACGGACAAAAGGAATCTTGCACATCAAAAGTCAAAGTTCTTTATGGCAGAAATTAATGTCGACAAAGCAAAGATAGAAACAGAATAAACATGGCGGAAGAATAATAAAAATAAACCGGAAGATATAATCCACGTAGCTTCTCTTGTCTTCGCTTCTTTCTTACGATCTTCACTTCCGTTTTGATTTTTATCGCCATTTTTACTGTTGTAATTCCTGTTGTCCATGTCGCCGAAATCTTTATGGCAAGACATTAAACAAATAGAAGATCAATAAATACATTCTTCTGTACATTTCTTCTTCTTCTTCTTCTTCTTCTTCTTCTTCTTCTTCTTCTTCTTCTTCTTCTTATTATTATTATTATTATCCACCTCTTCCTCCTCTTCTTTCTCTTTTTCTTCTTCTTCTTCTTATTATCCACCTCTTCTTCTTTTTGTCCTCTTCCTTCTTATCCTACTCTTCCAGCTTTTCTTCTTATACTCCTCCTCCTGATTCCCATCACCCTCGTCCATCCATTTGTTCTTCTTCCTTATACTTTTAATCCTCCTCCTCCTCCTACTCCTTCTTCTTCTTATTATTATTCACCTCTTCCTCCCCTTCTTCTTTTACTTCTTCTTATTATTATCCACCACTTCTTCTTATCCTACTCTTACGGCTTTTCTTCCTATTTTACTCCTCCTTCCCCTAATTCCCATCACCCTCCTCCATCCACTTGTTCTTCTTCC
>OZ010596.1:56400081-56457581 GCA_963932145.1 Acanthosepion lycidas | reverse complement strand
TCCCTACCTTCCATTTCTAATTTGGATCATTTTATGGTACTTCCCCTCCCTCTCCCTCTGTCAACTTACATCAATCTAAAACTATCCCTCAAAGCTTGTATTAAAAATAAAATAAAGACATGTAATTTTGTAAACTAAATTCCTTTGTAACTAGAGATGTGACCTGATGGACCAGATAAATTTATTGTCTGGGGAAATAAAGTATAGTCATGGAACATTAAGGTTGTCTGTTTTTTAATTTAATATATATATATATATATATATATATATATATATATATATATATATATATATACTTAAATAATTGTTTCTATAACAATAATGTATAAACAGAAATTATATTAAAATAATTGTCGGACTTAGTCCATTTCATATATATATATATATATATATATATATATATATATCAGGTAGGTGTCTATGCCAAAAATCTCCCTGTAAAAGACTTTCAAAATTTCAGTTTTGTTTCTTTCACTGGAAACTGATCTTTACATCTTCAATGTGATTCTTTCAACAATGATTGATTTCCTTTAGTCACTACATTGAATTCATTTTCAAACTAATTATATCTCTCTTGGGTCTCTTTGAACTCTAAACCCAACTCTGAACGGCGACAATCTGTTTCATGTTTGAACGCAATCTTCAGGTCTATTGGCGTTCGGTGTTGTCCTCAGTGTCCACTTTTATATTTAAATATGTTCTATCTTTGATACTGAGCACTTTAAACCATACCCATAGCTTAACTTAGACCATAACAGGAGGTTTTGAATTCAACTTCTTGCATTTAGATTTAATTTTTTTTTTTTATAGTCATGTATGTTGTCTTGCCAAAGAAGTATTTGTTTTAGGAAAGGAGATATTTGCGAAAAAATCCAAAAAGCGACTTTATATTTTGATAAGATTCGATAGCGGTACTCTCAAATTCAACTCATATACATAAATTAATCGTAAACTAACATGTTACAAATAATAATTACATTATAAAAAAAAGAAAAGAATTAACAACATTTGCCTAATTTTATTTATTAGATATTAGATTACATCACTTAGCATCTTCCATAATTTTCCTTGACTTACAGTTATCCTGATGTATATTTATATGACCGTTCTAAAATTTAAAAATTCTAAAAAAAAATTACTTCTATTTATAAATATTTGTTGCAAAATAGGAGACATGGTGAAATAATAGACAGCGGCTCGGTTAAGGAATCAGAGAGCCGTGTTCGAATTCCAGTCGAATCCATTACATTCACTTATGTGCTAACACTCTTGGGAAAGGTATGAATCCTCTTCTTCTCCCCCACAAGCTATGGGTAAATAGCAGGACACACTGGATTCTGTTGGGTGGCAACTAGTCTACGGCAGAAAGAAATGGCAACCTGCTGTAGGAAAAACAATCTGCCTAGTCATCATGTATCGAAAGATACATGATCGCTAAAGCGTGTATCACGCATGGCACATAACTGACTGAGATCTGATGAATTGTGTCGTAATTCCAATTTCAATGTAATAAATTATGACCATGAAATATTAGTGTTTGAGCCTTTTATATTATATTCTTGCTCTGTCTTTGACATAGAGTTATACCTGGATTTTATCCTCTTAGAAATATATATATATATATATATATATATATATATATATATATATAGACCACCAATATTATCAATATATATATATATATATATATATATATATATATATATATAGACCACCAATATATATATGTATATATATATATATATATATATATATATATATATATGTATATATATATATATATAGACCACCAATATTATCAATATATATATATATATATATATATATATATATATATATATATATATATATACAGGTATGTCTCACGCTACGTCGTTAATTGGTTCCAGATGTCACAACTTAGGTTGAAAAATGACTTAAGTCAAAAAACCACACTATAATACGCAAATAAGCACTCCCCCATTGCCTATCACTGTATTTATGATATGTAAGTACAGTATTCTGAATAAAATAATTAAAAATAATTAAGAAACAATTTTTAATTTACGTAAAGTCGAGTAAAAAGACGTAAGGCGAGTTTTTTTTTAACGAAAAACCGACGTGCCTTCGAAAAGACTTAAGCTGATGTATTACACACATATATATATATAGTCATCCACAGACAGATTGTTAGTAGACTAGACATCCGATTGCCACAAGTCGGGATCGAAACCCGACTGATTTGGTTTTAGTCGGAGAATCTAACACTAAGACATTGTCATATGGCAAGAATGAAAGCGAATTTAGACGTATTTATTTTTAGATAAACACACCAGTGACTGAAGAAGTCGATTTGTGTCTGTGTGTGTGTGTCTGTGTGTGTCTGTCTGTGTGTGTGTGTGTGTGTGTGTCTGTATATATATATATATATATATATATATATATATATAGTACCAGTAGAATTCAAGGATCCATACATTTATATATTTGATTAACTGATAGCGAAGAGAGTTAGCGAGGTCTTGGCTTAGTCACTCTTCCGTAACGAGCTTACAGCCTCTGGAAAGTAGCAAACGAAAATGCCAAATCAATAGTTTGCTTTGACAAGGTATCGTCATTTGTCTGGCTTCTATGTTCTTTGACACTTATATGAATTCGTGAGTGTATCAAGGAATGGATTGATCATATTAAGTGTTAAGCTTAAAGAAGTCGCTTCACACCCAGATGCTTCACTTGAAATGAACAGGACACTGAACAAGCTCTGTCCGGAAAGAATCCAGCCGTTTACTCTCGACGAAAAAGAAGGCCTGCCTAGGGCAGTGGTACTTTATTCTCTTTTAAAGTAGTCTCTCTGGGACCGTGAGAGGGATTCTTTTGAAAGAAACTAAAGTACCATTGCTATAAGGAGTTCACGCTTCTCCCAGTGTGCCCTGCACTTTCCAAAACAGTGTGCAATCTCTTCTTTCGGGAAGCCCATGTGGGATACATGCTTAGGCGATCATGTATCTTTCGATAAATGACTGAAGAGGCAGATTTTTTTCCCGCAGTAGGTTGCCATTTCTTTCTGCGGTAGACCAGTTGCTATCCAAGTCTATAGAACCCAGTTTGTCCTGTTATTTCCCCATAGCTGGGGTGGGGGGAGAAGAAGAGGATTCATACCTTTCCCAAGAGTATTAGCACGTAAGTGAATGTAATGGATTCAACTGGAATTCGAACTCGGCTCATTCCTCATTCTATCTATTGCTCCACTTTGTCCTTAATCTCGTCCTTGTTCTGAAGTCGACTCTTTTTCTAATTCGAATCTGGCTATTAGCTTTGGGAAAATCTGAAAAAACTAAGGAACCAAGAGTAACAGACATGTGTGGTGCGACGTTTTTGCAAAAAACTAAAATAAATAAAAGTTAATCACCGATTTCTTTGATTGCAGCACGTATGCTTTCAACATTTTTGGATGTTGTGCTTCCTGAAGACCTTCCAGATTTCTTACCAATTCCGAAGCATCGGTGTCAAAGATGTATATATCTGGGTTTCCCTTCCCAAAATTTCCTCAATCATTCAAACACCGAATTTCTCATTGCAACAAGCATGTTATTAACATTTACGAATGCTCTGCTCGTTGAAGGTCTTCCAGAACTTGTGCCGTACACAAGTTCACGTAACAACGGGGAACTGCCGATTGAGTAAACCCACGGGAGAATTTCTTTTCGCGCATGCTCAATAAGTTCCCAAGTATGGTAGACAAGTTACATCAAGGCCACGCAAACGACTTTCGATATATCCAAAATGGCTTCAAACTTCGTATGCAAAGCCATTCGAATGTGTGAATCTCCGTGTATGTGTTATTGATTGCAAACATGGGCATTTTTTACATGAACATATATATATTTGTTTCTAAAACTGTATCTCCAAATGGTTCGATTATTTTGTTATGGAACCGGAAAAATGGTCGACACTCCCGCGTAAAAAAAAATGTTATGGCGTCGTGAATGAAAAGCGAGGTGAATGTAATGTATTCAGCCAGGCGTTTACCTAACCACCTCAGCAAAACCATCACGACAACGCCGATTGCACACATCTCATTCCAAGTGACTAAATTCTCCTGTTCCTGTTCCTATTCCAATGCTGCTCCACCCCAATTTTGCCATGCTGAATTCCTTGGTATTTTATTAGCGGGGAGAAAATAAAATGGTCGATTTGTCTTTGCAGACCATTCATGTGTTTACCACCCTATATTGGTGCCTTTCCATATCAAACCGGTTATTTTCTTTTGTATTTTCTCGAGTGAGACAATAAACGTTGTGAATGATTTGGGTTGCTAACAAAATACATGCAGCCGTTACTGAGAATTGCCGCATTCCGGATTTTATCGACAGCTTGAACTTTTAAAGGCGCAAGAAAATAAGAGTCTTTGTACACACACATACACACACACACACATACATACACACACGCGCATTATACATATGAAAGGAAGGAAGGGAGATAGTATATACCTCATATCAGCCCATAAAGTAATGCCCGAATTTGGAGGGTTTTGTTTTGTAGTTTTTAATCATTTCACCCCAAGCAAGGGAATAAAGTAACTAAGATGCAAGCGGTTACTGAGCGTGAGAGAATATAAGAACAAAAAAAAAAAAAAACATGATTAAGGCGCGAGAGCAATAAAAGAACATGAATTAAGAAAACAGACGATAACGATTGACGTTTTCAAGATCATTGTTGACTGGGAAGCCAGAAGCTGGGAGAGATTTCCACAAGCGAGAAATTCGCGAGAAGAAACTATTAACATAAAACGTGCGGTTTCATCAAGACATTTCAACTGTAAAATGATGAGACCTGGCCGTCAATCTAGTACTGCTCTTAAATTCATAAAGTCTAGGTACGATACTGGACATTTCATCAGAGCAATTATCATCAAAGTATTTGTAGAAAAGGCACAGGGAAGCTACGTTACGGAGTTGGGAAAGTGACTGAAGCCCAGATGCCAAGTCAGGACGATTAACATTGCAGATACATCTTTGTATTTTATCAAGAATCGCTAAATATATAGCAGAAGCATAAGACCAGAGTTGGCAGCAATATTCAAAGCATGAACAAATGTTAGACATATAAATATGTCATTTGATTATATCTATCTATCTATCTATCTATCTATCTATCTATTTATCTCTCGCTCTCTCTCTCTCTCTCTATATATATATATATATATATATATATATAAATTTAATTTAATTAGAAAACAGACAACATTAAGGCTCCATTAATTATATTTTATTTTCCCAGATAGGTTTTTTTTCCTGGTTCATCAGATCACATTTTCACAGATAAAAAAATGGTTTTAAATTTATGTATTATTTTTTATAATGTATAAACATAATACATAAATTTAAAACGAATTTGTTTTTATCCTTGAAAATGTGACCTGATGAATCAGGAAAAAAACCTACCTGGGGAAATAAAATATAATCAATGGACCCTTAAGGTTGTCTGTTTTCTAATTAAATTAAATTAGTAGTTGCTCTGGTTTGACATTGAGCTCTCTGGATTACATCCTCCTTGGGATTATCCGTACGGATTACCAAACTTTTCATTACTTAACTATATATATATATATATATATATATATATATTTAAACATATTCTAAGCTTCGTATAGTGGCTTTAGTTTCAGGAGAAACATGGTTCTGTTGATAATGTTTCTTTCTTTCATATGGTCATGTACGATGTCATAGAACCGTGTTGACACGACCGTTATCGTCGCATAGAAAACTTCTATGCAAACATAACTGGATGCCATCTTTGATGGTGAACATCTCTATTGTAATCTCAATATAACAACTCTGATGATTGCTCATCTGAGCAGAAAGCTTAAATAGAGGAGCAGCAGCATAAAAAATATCCAAACTATCCAAATGTTGAACAGTTTTTGTCTTTATTTTCAACCGAAACTAAAGCCACTATACGAAGAGAGAGAGAGAGAGAGAGAGGACTTGTCGACTTAGGCTGGTTGATATTAATCTTCACTGTTTAAGAAAATATGAATTAGGGATATCAAGTCAAATACGTGAACCCACTAAACTAAGATTTATAGTAATAACTATATATATATATATATATATATATATATATATATATATATATATATATATATATATATATATTATTATTATTATTATTATTATTCATTATCATTTTTTCATATAGAAAAATTCAATTTATGCAAAAATATGAAAAAATTATGAAAAAAAAATTATGAAAATCCATATGAAAAAATTATAATGAATAATTATTGCTCCACTATCGGTATTGAGCCCTCTTTTGAATTAATGCTGTGAACGTTAGAATTTATATATTATTTTCGTTCTCAATACATTCGTATATATATATATATATATATATATATATATATATATATATATATATATATATATATATATATATATGAAACTGCGCTTAAATTATTTTTAACTCAATATAAGTGACGAGAAACGAGAAAATAAACATTCACTTGCTTGTGTCTCCTGACAAATCGGCCGAGCGATTGATGCAGGTTCCGTCAACGAAATTAAGAGGATTCACCTAAGTGTCGGGATACTGAAAATTATATCAATTAGCTAAGTGACAAATTTTAAATTTGTATCAATCCTATCTATCTATCTATATATATATATATATATATATATATATATATATATATATATATATATATATATATATATATATATATATATCCTATCTATCTATCTATCTATATATATATTCCTATTTTATTTACGGATTCTAACTCGTTTTTCTCATACACATAATGATAGCATTAACTCTCCCTCTCTCTCTCTCTATATATATATATATATATATACACACATATATACATATATATATATACACATATATATATGTGTGTGTGTACGCGCGTGTGTGTATATATGTGTGTGTACACTCTTGCAGCACTTATTAGTGGCAGTGGTAGTTGAGTATTTCAAGTTCACTCTCGTAAGAATTAGATTCCATATAAAGGGGGAGATATTTTCATGCTGCGTTTAAAGACAAGCTTCCCTACTTCCATTTTTGGGTATATTTGTCTGCTAGTAAAATACGAAATAGCTACACGATACAAATATCGATCTGTCGCCACCCCTAAGAGGCTTGATTACAATTCTAGCCTTGCGGAACTGCGGTGCTAAACGCTCCGGTTTGGGTAGCCGAACTAGAATTACCGTTGTCCTGACCGTAATGATTAATTAATTAAACGTTGGCAAATTCCACACGTCAATGGACAGCTATCTTAGACATAAAATGACAGAAAGAATGAATCGTCAGAGGACATAATTAACCTGAGAACGGTTGAGTGGATAGAACGCCGAATTGGTCCCTTGCAATATTAATAATTTCTATTTGTAATTCTTGTATAAGTCGAAATAATTCAATTTAGTATGACAAGCCTTTCTACGGTTTCTAGAGTCATATGATATTAACGCATTAATATTGTTGATTGGTTGGTTGACTGATCAAATGATCTTAGAGATCATCGGGAAGTCAGACTAGATTTGTCCTTTATAGAATTTATATCGGGTTACTGTATGAGGCACCTGCCGCCTGCTCGGGTCATCGGGGCGACTAAACTGGTTCCTTCATTGACTTTTTCTGGTGATAAGAGTGGCTAGACACTCAGCAGGATTAAAAACAAGACGAGGCAAAGGGCGCTCGGACCTTCAACAATCTGATAGGGATTGGGTTCCACAGATATATGTATACAGCCAATGCTGCCATGGCACGGTATCGCTGGGTAGAGGGCATCCAAGACTGAAGTTAACAGTGGGGGATGTCCCCGATGGAATCGACAGCCACGTGCTCGTGACTCAGGCGAGCCTTTTAGTGGGATGACATCGGTTCTGGTTTGACCTGGAGAGGGATGGGCTCCGCCAGGTCCACTTGCAAAACGTTATATATGAGTGAATATCTCTCTGGCTCTTAGCACATTTTTCGCTATCCATCTGAAGAAGCCATAGAGGCAAAATGCATTAATCGGATATCATTTTCTTAACATACTTTCATGTATGTTTCGCCAAATGTTTATAATATATATATATATATATATATATATATATATATATATATATATATATTGCACTAGGCATGAAAACCGAGTCGTACTGTTGGCGTGGGGTATTATGCATTTTTATTAATATATACTTAATAGTTCTGTTGTTTAGCATTCGCCACTGTTTTTCTTACACCATATACTTATTTCTATGTGAACAACTGCACATACATTTATATTTTTGCTTATATTCATTTATATATATATATATCTTAATATGGGAACCAGTAATAAGGAGAGCCAGAGAAAAGCAATAATATTAACGAAAATTGCAATATAAGCTCTGGTAAAAAACATAAAATGATAAAAGCAAAAATTGCAATATGAGCTCTTGTAAAAAAAGGTTGCTGAAGACATAACGTTTATAATACCCAGGGATTCACAGATGTCCTCTAGGAAATATGGCACAGTGGGTAAAGGCGTTAGTTAGATCCAATGACGGGATCCTAAGAGTGTGAGTTCAATACCTGGTTATGGCGGTGGAGAACTTTCAGAGGGAAATTAGCAGGAGATAACTGCCATCCATTAGGCGTGGAACTAGTGAGCCGAAACGTTGTGATAAATATGACGACAAAGATGAGGACAATAGTCCGAATAATGTAAAAAGTGAATGTTCATCTTGCTTGTAGTTGACGTGCATTTAGCTTCTGTATAAAATATGTTACTTTTTACTGTTCACTTGCATTATTATTTAATTTGGGAAGAAATGGTCTAATTTGGTGGTCTCTAAGATAGTTAGGGAAGCCATTGTTAATTAGTGTCTGTTTTGCATTGTTGGGGTCTTTAATAAAGAGCAGGCGAGAGGATGAATTCTTAGGAAGTTTTTTTTTTTTTTTATTACTGCTATTTTGTGTCTGAGTGGACATTCACTCTTAAAATTAAGGTGGCAACAGTTTCTGCTACTGGTTTTTATACAATGAGGCGGTAAAACGCTTGTTCCAAAACAAGAGAAATTAAAGCTTAATCGCAGTACTTTGTCAGTCGTCTTTAATGAAATATCAAGGATTGATGCCTAAATACGCAATATATATATATATATATATATATATATATATATATATATATATATATATATATATATATATATATATATATATATATATATATATATATATATATATATAACTCTTTTTTTACTTCTTTCTTTTGTGTCTCTGACCCTCTTTCTTTTCCTTCTCTTTCTTTTCCTTTTTTGTTAATTTCTCGTCTTTCTATCTTCTTTCTCTTAATACTTCTGTCGTGCTCCTTATTTTTTTCTTTTCGTCTGTTTTTCTTCTTCCATTCCACTCTTTATTCTTTTATCTTCTTTTATTTCTGTTTCTCTTCCTCTCCCTCTTCGACCTTCTGCTTTTTTTTTACCTTTAATTTACCCCCATGTTCTTCAACTTCGTCCCTTTCTTTTTCATCGTTGTCTTCATCTCAAACTTGCATCTCTTTTTTTTTTGTTTTCTTCCTCTTCTAAATTCTTTCCTCTTTCTTCTTGCATAAGTATTTTTTCTTTAAAAAAGAAAGAAAACCACCGTGTCAATTGTCACATTCTTCAAAGCCACTTTCTTCATTTTATTCAACATCTTCATTTTCATTCGTTTTTAGTCTAGCTTTCTTCTTCGTTCACAATTCTTTCTTTCTGCCTCTTTCTTTGTTTTCCTTTTCCCTTACATTCTGTCAGATCTCCTCCACTTCATTTTATACTTTAGTTCTCCTCTCCTCTCAGTCCTCTTGTTTTCCTCTCTTGCACTGAGTTTCACCCATTCTTTCTTTCTTTCTTTCTTTCTTTCTTTCTTTCTTTCTTTCTTTCTATTACTATTGTCTATTCTTTCTTTCTTTCTTTCATTCATTCATTCATTACTGCTCTCTATTCTTTCTTTCTTTCTTTCTTTCTTTCTTTCTTTCTTTCTATTACTATTGTCTATTCTTTCTTCCTTTCTTGTATTACTCCTGTCTATTCATTCATTCTTTCTTACTTTCTTTCTTTCTTTCTTTCTTTCTTTCTTTCTTTCTTACTGTCTATTCTTTTTTTTTTCTTGCATTTATATTGTCTATGCTTTCTTTCTCTTTTGCATCACTACTGCATTAAAACTGTCTTTCTTTCTCCTTTCCTTCTTTTTTTTCTTTCTTTTTTCTTTCTTTGGTTCTTTCTTTCTTTCATTCTTCCTTTTTTACTCCTCTTTATTTTCCTTTCTTATGTTCCTGTATTGCTTTGTCTCTTCTTTATTCTTCTTTATCCTTCTTTTAACAAAATAGTGAATTTCTTTGTTTCTTTCTTTGTTTCTTTCTTTCTCTCTTTCATAATTTTTCTTCTTCCGCTTTGTATTGTTTTTAATTTGGTTCTATTTTGCTTTCCTACTTCTGCTTCCATCGTCAATTCCACTTTCTCCCTTTCCCCCATTTTCTTTGTGTGTGTGTAAATGTTCTTTAATCATGGCTGACTGGGGTGGGGGGGTATGATGGGGGTGATGGTGGTGGTTGGCGAGGGAGGGGTCACCCTCCCCCACATCAGCTCCCACTACATGGATATCACTGTCCGTATCAAAATAACTGAGCAGATAACGGTCGCAAAAAGCCGGAGAGAAAGACTAACAAAACACCTCCATCTCAAACAGCGCATTTGCCTCCCAGACCTTCTCATTGCCCTCTCCGCCATTCTGCCGACACCATCTCCTCCACTCACACATACACACACAAAGATGCACTTACATATTCAGCCACAAGAAAACACGCGCGTGTGCGCGCACACACACACGCATATATATATATATATATATATATATATATATATATATATATATATATATATATATATATATATAACTTATCTTTTCAGTTTTCTATTTATCATCGTAAGATTGGTGTCATGTTCGCGAAAGGTATTATCGGGAATAGCGAAAATAACATACCCTCACCCAAGCATACGGATACAAATAACTTGCTGGTATAGCCGAAAGATTAAAGCAAAAATCTGTTAGGCGAGATATTTTTTAGAGTTCTTCATACGATTCCGATCTGCTGACACTTGTTGCCACTGTTTAATATTCGACATTGACTCCAAACTCCGCGGGGTGGGAGCCACGTTTTGTGTGTTAGTCTGCTTGTCCATTGCTACTGAGAAGGGAGCTAAAACCTCACTGTGCGCCCAGTACATACTCGTCTATTTTAGTCCAGGTTACCACTCGGGTCTTTTATCATTCTTGGTCTTTCAGTAGCTGATGCTGACAGGCGTCGCATTTTCCTCCTCTAAATTGTATTTTCTCACTGAGACGTACAGAGCAATCTCGGTTCTCGAACGTCTCACATATCGAACAAATCGGTTTTCGAACAGAAAATTCAAGATGAAAATGCCTCGGTTATCGAACAAGATTTCGGTTCTCGAACAACATTGCCGAACCGAGTTAACCCGAGTCGACCGCCGTGTTGTATACATTCGTGTATTGTACCGTGCTTTTCTTTTCCAATTTTATTGTAATGTGACTTTTTTTCTCTACATTGATTCCTATTACAAAAATAGTTTCGGTTTACGAACATTTTGGGTTACGAACGACCTTCAGGACGAATTAAATTCGTGAACCGAGGTTCCACTGTATTTCCTTTGAAAATGATTGGATAGCAGCGATCGATAAAGAAAATTCAGTGATCTAAGACACCAGTCTTTGTAGGCTTACAACGATTACATCCCATAATATAAAGATTGAATTTTAAATACTTGTGGCCTTAAGAAGCCAATCAGAGCTTAGTATATAATTTTGAGGTAATGTTTAGCCAGCTACCCTGTTTGACCATTACAATTGAGGTAAAATATTCATTGAGTGCTTCATACTTGTGGCCTTGTGTCAAACTAAGTTTAGTATATAATTTTGGGTATTGGCTACCGGGCTAGTGCAGTTAACAGTTACTACAGAGTCTGTTAAATTCTCATTAGGTGCTGTATAGTTTTGACCTTGTGTTAAACTAAACTAATCTTTGTCTATATCTCTGAGATTAGGTATTATGATTATTTGCATTATTTACATTATTCGGACTGCTGTCGTTATTTTCATTGCCGTATTCACAACGTTTCGGCCGTTGTACGCTACGCCCTTCTTCAGGTGATTGAATCTCTGAGATGAGGTATTATGATTATTTGCATTATTTAATTTATTCGGGCTGTTATCATCATCTTCGGTCGTTGTACGCTCCAGCCTTCTTCAGGTGATTGGAATTGAATTGAAATTTCATCCACCGGGGTATATTTTTCTAGTTCTACATGCCATGCTCTTCCAGATGTCTCAGTTATTTCCCTTTAACTCAACTCTCCAGGTTTTTGGTTCACCACCGCTGTGGCCTGGAACTGAACTCACAAATCTTTGGATGTAGACACTGGATCTAACCCACGTCTTTATCCACTGGGCCATGTGTCTCAAAGGGAAATAAGTGAGACATCCGGAAGAGGCATGGCAAGTAGAACTAGAACAATCTACCGCGGTGGACGAAATAAAGGGTTCGGTTCGAAATTCCAATCACCTGAAGAAGGCCGGAGCGTACAACGGGCGAGACGTTGTGAATATGGCAATGAAGATGAGGATAACAGTCCGAATAATGTAAATAATGCAAGTCAACCAATCTTAGTAAATGGCAACTACGGAGTTTTCTTGTTTTATAATCTATGAAAGAAATTGTAAAAGATGTCATGGATGGCACTGAAGACGATGTGATGTATGACGATTTTGTTGGTTCAAGCACAAAAAAGACAGAGAATGAGGATGGGAAGGAACGTACCATAACTGATGAGGAAGAGAACGAACAAATGAAAAAGGATGTTTGACAGTGATGATGACGTTGAAAAAATTAGGGGTTTCAGTCCTGATGAAGTTTAATAACCAGATCTAAATGAACAAACACTTTTCTTATGTTTTAATATATGTAAGCAAAGTTTTGAAATAAAAGGTGAATATTTGAAAATATTTAACAAATATTAGTTATATTTACATTTAAAAAAGGCCTATGCACAGCTCATCATCACCAAATCGAGAATTCTTCTTGGATTTTACTGACTCGTTCCTTCCAACCATTTCTGTCAGACATCGCTGTCGGCAGGTCCTCCAGATGGCATCCAGAGTCATCTACAAGTTGGTTAATATAGGTGCGATGAGGTATTCCAACCGATCTTTTGCCGCGCAATGGGTTCCATAGGAGCGGTGTCACTCACAAGTTCTGACTTACTTCTCTAGGAGTGATCATCTAGCCGAAGCCTTCCTTCTCTTAGCGAAACTGAGATATTAGGAAGGTGTCTATACAGGCGGGTGTTTCTTCCAGCTGATGTCCAATTCAAGTCGTAACATCCTTGTGTATGTTCCGTCAAGAGATGCTTCTTAGTGTTTCGTCAATGTCCATGTTGTTGAGCCGTAGAGCAAGACAGATTCTACCGTGGCCTTAAAGAAGTCCCTTTTATTACTCATATTTACCCCGTATTATCTAATATACGAACAAAGATTATCATTTTCAAGTGATTTTAGGACTGAAGCGATTACCGGTATCCTAATTTTCATCTAAACATAGCAGCCATGCACTCAATAAGTAAATACAAATGAAAATGATGTTTGACAATGGGGTTTCAGTTCTGATGAAGTTTAATAACTATATCTAATTGAATAAACACTTTTCTTATGTCTTAATATATATAAGCAAAGTATAGGTGAATAGTTGAACATATTCAACAAATATTTGTTATTTTTAGGTTAAAAAAAGGGGCCATGTAACTCTCCAGATTATAGTGCGACCTATCTGAGAGTCAACCGCAAATACCTACTTTGACAACCCCAAACTAAGGGTGCGAACTATCTACTGGTGCGGCCTAACCGCGAGTATATGCGGTAATATTGTCATGAATCACGCAAACCAAAGATTTTCTCAAATATTTTTCAAGGTGTCATGTTTTAAATATGGTTCATTGATAAAATATAAATATCTTAATTTTCCGTGTATTTTCTATTTGCGTAGATAAATCAGTAAATTCGTAGCCTAATGATGTAAACAGCATTCATTTTGCACATGATATCCTTCTTTTCATAATTGCATAGTGTATATTAATCACATAGATCGTACTTTATAAATAACTAGCATTATAAACCGTCTTTGATCGGGTCTTTCATTCCAAGGAATTTTTGCCGTTCAATTGTTTGTTTAAAGTCAGCCCAACCGAAAATCAATATTAATAACAGCATTTTGGTACAACTGAGGCACATCCCCAAATGAGAGGAGGGGAGGGGTAACAATTTGAATTGGGAGGGTGGTGGCCCTGAAAAGGGAACTGTATAATAATAAATAATATTATTGTAATAATTTAAACTATTTATTTTTTATTAAAGTTTTTATGAAAGATATACAGTGTAACCCGGATATAAGAGAATTGTCGGGACCGGAGAAGAAGTATCTTATATCCGGGTTTCTCTTATATCCGGGTTTTGTCTAATTTGTTTAGGTAAGTATGGCTCTAATTTTGGACCAGAGAAAATCTCTCTTATATCCGGGTTTCTCTTATATAAGGGTCTCTTATATCCGGGTTACACTGTATATCCAAGAACAGATAGTAAATAGTAAAATGTTGCTGAGAGTTACAATGGACAGGAAGTAGTGGAGAGCCATTGTCGCCAACAATTTAGACTCAAAACCGGCACTGAAGAAATATCTATCAAAGGGAAAAAATTTCATCGAAATCGGATGAAAACTGGAAATGCATAAACAACATCCGATCACACACACACACACACACACACACATACACACGCACACACACACATTTTGAGAATTATAGATATATATGGGGGACTGGGCAAGAAGTCAGCTTACCCAATGCCATGTCGGTACCTGATAGAGTCACCCCACTTATATTAAATAAAAATGCAATAAAGAAACAAACCTAGACAACTGTTTCATTAATAAAAAAGAATAAGAACTTTATTAAGTCATCTGTACACTATCCAAGTCCAATGTGAGCGGACATTTTCAAGGTCATAAAGACAACGTTAAGAAATTCGCTCTCTGAGGAGAATTTGTAATCTTACATGTTGCTACCCATTGAAAAGGAACTGTCAGATGAATTGGTTGCAGAAGTAATTATTGACAGATTCGAACAATCATCTAGTGAACACAGGCGAATGCTCTTAATATAGTAAACTCCAAGCTATGCTCTGTTGCGCTTAAGAACTATCTGTTAATGTGTAAATTGTGCAGTAAACAATTTACAAATATCAACCACTGATTAAAAATTAAAAAATAAATTATAACATTCTGTATTTACATCTGGTATCTACAGCCAGTGATATGTGTAGTACTTGTACACTGTAATTACTAAAAAATACACATTTTTTCAACAAAATGTTTTATTCATTTTAAATAATTTAAATATCTTTTAGCTTTATCTGAAAGATATTGGCCTAATGAAAGATAATTTTACATATTTAAATTTTTAGTTTTTAGATATTTTGAAACATTGTCACCCACTGAATCATCAACACTGAATGAGAGACGAAAAATGAAAAGAAACTGAAAAATTTCTTTAAAATCCAATATTTGTCCTGAAGATTTGTTTCAAAGTAAATTCGTAAATTTAAGGATTAATTAACAAGCTTTTGTAAAGTAATGCTTACTTTTTGCTTAAACTATAACGAAAATAACGATTTTTTAAAATGAATTCTATGGTAGTATATTTCAGTAAAGAATGATACAACATAACTAATTTCTTGATGTGGCTGTATTAATAAATATTGGTTCAGTTTGTTTGTGGTTTTGTGGAGAACTTTTATTATAGAAATCCTCAACAGAGCAGAAACTATGCTATAACACTTGATCCCCAGTCACACCCTGCTGCATGTTGCTACTTCAATGAATGCATCTATATACACATTTAGTTAAGGACAACAAACTGTCTATGGAAAAATGCCAGATCGAACGCTGTGAAGTGTACAAGTGATAATCTCTCTCTATTTACATTGCTCGGACTATCATCCTCATCTTTGTTGCCATATTTATCACAACGTTTCGGCCTTCTTCAGGTGGTTAGAATGTCAAACTGAACCCTTTATTTCTCCCGCTGGGGTAGACTGTTCTAGTTCCACGTGCCATGTCTAATGGATGTCAGTTATCAGTTATCTCCTGTTAATTCCCCTCTCCAGTTCTTCACCGACCTAACCAGGTATCGAACTCACACCCTTTGGGTCTTGTCACTGGATATAACTAACGCCTTTATCCACTGTGCCATGTGTCCTTGAGGACACATGGCACAGTGTTAATACGATGGAGATCTTAGAGAAGGGAATTGACAGGAGATAACTGATAACTGACATCCATTAGACATGGCACGTGGAACTAGAACAATCTACCCCAGCGGGCGAAATAAAGGGTTCATTTCGACATTCCAACCATATGAAGAAGGCCGTAGCGTACAACGGCCGAAACGTTGCAATATATATAGCAACAAAGATGAGGATGATAGTCCGAGCAATGTAAATAGTGTACATAAGACCTCATCTCAGAAATATAGGCAGATACTGATAATCTCTCGTCTCCACTGCTTCTAAGCTATTTTTTCTCATTCATATACAACACATCTAACACCACTCGGTGGCGTTGATATAGCTCAATGGGGTGCGGAAGGTAACTAGCTTGTTACTTACAACGCCTAAAAAACCAAGCTAGTAGCATTTCATCACCACTGTCCAGATCCTATGTTTTCTCTGGTCACGGCTACATGATCAATGAGACTCTAAGATTTAACTCCAGACCTCAAGCGGAACTCGTATAGACGATCTATTGCCAAAGATAGTGGAAAATTACTCAACATACCCTAGAAAGTATCTAAATTCAGTTATCATTTACACTATTTACTTTCGGACTATTGTCCTCATCTTTGTTGATGCCATCGCAACGTTTCGGACGTTGTGCCATCCGGCCTTCATTAGGTGTATATTGATCCGGTTGGCCTACAGGAAATCTAATGTTATCTTTACAAGGTTAAGATTAGGCTAAAAATGGGGTACAGCTGTCATATTTGGGCTGAGGCTGCTTAATGCTCTCGTTCCAGCCTTGACAGTGCTCAAACTGTTTTACGCGGTCTTGTGGCGAGGTTGGGGCGATTAAATTTTTCACTTATCCACCTCTTTCCCACAGACGTAACATTACAAGTCTATCGCTATTTCCATGGCAAATGTTTTTTTAGCTCGGTCTTTTCAGACCTTTACTGCTAGGACAAGTCGTGTTACTTCCACGGAATCAAACCATCGTTATTTCCTCCGTGTCCCAAACACAAGAAGGAAAGTTCCACTCTGACAACTGTCTACAGACTATTTAATCTACTTTAGTAAATTGCTTTCGTTTCGTTATCCATATCTAGGGGTATCTCGTCTGAATGTTACCCGGGTCGACAGACACCACACGAAGGGTTCAGTTCGAAATTCAGTGAAAGCTACCCGGATGAACATACACACGAAGAAGGCCGGGAGCAACAACGACCGAAACGTTGCGATAACAACAACAAAGATGAGGACATTAATTGCATTATTTACATTTGAACTAATGTCCCCATCTTTATTATTATTATTATTATTATTATTATTATTATCATTATTATTATTATAACGTTTCGACCGCAGTGCCTCCCCGGTCTTCTTCGTCTGCGACCGAAACGCAGTGATAATAAGAACGAAGTGAATTTCAAACTGAACCCCTTAAATTAATCTACAAGGGTAGATTGTTCTCATTTCGCCATCCATGTCTAAAGATATCTCGTCTGAATGATACCCAGATCGACAGATACCTGAAGAAGGCCGGAGGGTACAATGGCCGAAACATTGTAATGATAACAATACAGATGGGAACATTAGTCCGAATGTAAATAATGATAACACCTCATCTCAGAAATTCAGACAAAAATTATAAGTATATGTGTTAGTCCGTTTATGTATATATGGATTGTGAAGTGTGTCCGGAACGTATCCACCCACTTTGAGAACTGGTTGTGCAGCCTTGATGCAAGTTGGCAGCCAATCAGAGAGGACCTTGCCACGTCTGCATAAAAAGATTCTCGCCGATAGTGATTAATCAGTCAGTAGTGAGACGTTACTTGATGAGCCTGTGTACTGTGCGAATACTGCGTGGAGATTTTACACGTTTCGTTTCGTTTTTTGCAAAGTGTCGTTTTACCCTTGTCTGAACGTTCCACAGTGGTACGGATTTATGGCGTTTGTCAAAGCTAAAATAGTCGTTGAAATCGCGGTGGACAAGATTAAGGAGAACGTGACGAAAGAGCTAATGGCGATCCCGAAAGAAGAAACTGTAGATTATTTTGAAAAATGCTGATATAGGTGTGTGATGGTAGGCCCATGGGGGCGGTATTTTCTATAGGAATATAGCGTTATTGCCCTACGTATGTACTTTTTTCATTAATATTAAATGAAAAGATGTTTTCTCGTACCTCAAATAATATCTTTTGTGTCGCCACAAGAGACAGATTAGACCAAAAAAGGAGTATTGCTGCTTATGTCGTGTCTGGACCTGTTCAGTCCGCACTTGACAGAGTTCGAAATCATTTAAACAGTGTTGTAACGTAGGGAAGGTTACTGAATAGAATAATCATACAAAGGTTGATAATGAACAATAATACTTAGGACACAAGCAACACATAAAATTGACCAGCGGCGCGTAAAAGTAGTCAACTGCTAGAAGTGAGTCAAGTGAATTCCACAATGAATCTCCAACTGCAGCATATCTACCAACCTCTCCACGCGGTCAGATATGGCGCAAGGCCGAATTTAATATGGGCTATCCGAGCCCATAAGCTCGGCCAAAATTTCCCCGTAAACCGTGTATAAAACGGTGTCGGGTAGCTGTTTCTCGAGACGAGTTTTTGTTCTCCGACATAGCCTCGTCTGGGAATCCTCTCTGCTCGGAAACAGTTTGACCAGCACAGCTGGAGACGAATCCCCAACTGCAGTATTTCTACAACCCGACCCACGCGGTCAGATATGGCACAAGGGCGAATTTAAAGTGGGATATCCGAGCGCGTAGGCGCGGCCAAAAATTCCCCGTAGATCCCGTATAAAACGGGAACGGGTAGCTGTTTCCAGAGACGACACTCTGCCCTTTGACATAGTCACGTCTGGGAACCCTCTGTGCCCGGAGGTAGAGAGTTTGACCAGCACAGCTGGAGACGAATCTCCAACTGCAAACCAACATACAGTATTTACTATTGTATTCATGTGAATGGGGACATACCCATTATCGTCCGTAGGTATGCTAAAACATACAGTCTTGTAGGGAAAATTTTCCACCCTATAGCTTCTTTCCTCACAGTTGCCTATCGCAACACTATCGCTATTTCCATGGCATATGTTCGGATGATATCTACTCTTTAGTTCCACAAAATTTATGACTTGTCAGTCTACATTCTCGGAGTCTAATCACTCACGTCTTTTCCGTATTTGGAACAAACTCCTGCGTGATTGCTTTCTTGAACACTATAATCTTGACCTCTTCAAGTCAAGGGGCAGTCCTCCTTATCTCATAATTTTCATTTCCATCTACCTCTAACAATTTCTTATTACATTCAGTATCCATCAGGCTTGAGTGGCTCGTGAGCCTTGTTAAACAATATTATGGAAAACTTAAATCCTATCCAAAATCAAACTGGCGATGCGAGGAGTGAAATTAGGAAGATTTATCTGACACCCCCCCACCCTTTGACAAAACGTATTATTTTTATTATGGTATACCCATACGCGTACATATGAGCCCATAACAAAAACTGCTCAGTCTTGCAACCACTGCCACGCTCTCTTAGTGTAATGGGGGAGGTGCTGCCGCATGTTTGGAATCCCCGGGACCAGACGCCTTCTAAAACGAGGAGAACAGATACTACGCATTAATACCAGTCTAAAGATCGAGAGGCGAGAAAGACTGTCGTTCATCACTCTTCTTAGTGAAGAAAGCCAGTCTACCTTGAAAAACAACATTGCGTTTTACCAGGGTTCGAGTGCTGAACTTGGCACCTGCAGGTATGCAACTAGCTCAGACACCTATATTTGATACTTAGTAAGCTTAAATCTGGCAAAAGACCATAGAGTGGGGGCATTCTCTGAGTATCAAACTAGTTTCACCCGCCAATTGATATACGATGCTACCGTGCTAAACTTTGTACGCGTTAGAGGTGGGGGTATTTTTCAGTGCGCCGACGTTGCAACCGAGTGTGACACTTGGCCACTTTAAAGTGGGTTTAACGGCATCACTGTAGAAAAATTGCTCAAGCCCCCTTGGTACATCCCATTTTAAGGACGCCTCAGCCTCTTCCCAAAAGGACAGGCGCTTCCTGGGGGTGGGGATATCTACCTAGTGCTGGAGCTAATATTATTTAGAAACTTTCCACGATAGAAGCGAACTGCGTTAAGAGTCATGCGCCTTCGTATATACACGGTCATTAGCAAAAGTTTAAGACTGCTTCGCTGTAACAAGGTTATTTTCGTTTCTTTGTTTGCATTACGTTATACCATACTGGATGATGGGATAGCTTTTTGGTATTGTATCAGCCATTATTCACACATTTATGGTCGAAACGTTTTTGCCATTGCCAAATTAACAGCTCTTGTGATAGTATTTGTGTAGTGAATTAGGCTTAAAATATGGGTAAAAATCCTCACTTTCACCGACATGAAGGGATGGAATTGTGATTTTATGCAATGGAGGCTATTCTGAATTTAGTGTAAAAGTAGGTGGTCAATTTGCAGTATAAGCACCAAAAGGCCATGGTAGTGAAAATGTTCCATTATAATGTGAAATTGCTTGATTATTTCGAAAATGACATTAAGAGTCTGCTCTCTATTACCGTTTAGAAGTTATGGACAATGTAAGTTCGACTTCTTTCGCGTCGCGTCGACAGAACGACTGTCGTTTCTGGCTTTGTTTGCATACATTTGCCTTAAGTAATCATGCGCGGAAGCTTCACTTGTCTTGATTACTGCGTAATGTGCGAAGTGTAAAATGAATGCGCGATTCCAAATACAACAGTAAAAATGAAAAAGCGAATAATAAAATCAAAATTACGTGCCTGAAAGGATAAAAATATGAATTTTTTCCTATTTTTTTCAACGATGTTCTTCTTTTAAATTAAATCCGATAATTAAAATAAAATAGAAATTACGTGCCTGAAGGCTAAAAACACGAGGTTTTCCTTTTTTTCATCGATTTTTTTTTTTTGGGGGGGGGGAATTATTATATTTATTTAGAAAAACTTTCAATTGTTTCTATAACAAATTTAAACCAATTTAATAAAAAAAGAATTCATTATTTAATAAAGCTTCACTTCTATAAAGAAACAATACTTTTAATTGGAAAAATGGTATTTATAATAATTAAAAAATATTCATTTAAAACGTCATTTTTTAAAAAAAAGAAAGCGCATTTTAAAATAACTTTCGCTAAAATTGCGCAGTAATCAAGACAATCAAGAAGACACAAAAAGCAGTAAAAGTCCGTTAACTAAGTAAATTTCCGCGCATTACTACTTGAGGCAAACGTATGTAAAAAGCGCCAGAAATGGCAGCCGGACGATGCGAAAGAGATCGAACTTACATTGTCGATAAATCCTAAACGGTCATCGAGCGCAAACTTCTATTGTCATTTTCGAAATAATCAGGCGATTTCACACCATAATAGTACATTTTCATTACCGTGGGCTTTTGGTGTTTATACTGTAAATTAACCAAGTAGGTAGTAGCAAAGCAGCTGTGCACACACCTATCATGAATTTCCAACATTCAGGAACATTTAGCGACAAGCGGGAAGTGGACGTCCAAAGAAAATCAATGTGATGAAGCGTATTGCTAGTCGGTCCCCAACAAGATCTTTTCAGACGATACATGCTGATCTGCTTCAAAACGGTACAAATATCAGTTCTGCGACAGTTTCTCGTTGTCTGAGATTTGAGTTTGGTTTGAAATCACTCAAACCTGCTTGTAAGCCAAGGCTATTAAATCCATGCGTCAGGTATGTTTGCAGATGAAACTCTTCGGCAACAGTTCGTTATATTGATTTTTTAATCATATCATCCCAAGCAAAATAATAAAACCACTAGGATGCAAGGGGTTACTGAGTATTAGAGAATATGAGAAAAACTATTATTAAGTAGAGAGGACAATAAAAGGACAAGAATTAAAAAGACAGAAGATATCAGTTGACATTGCCGAGAAATGTGATAGAAGAAACTGTTAGCATAGAACTTACGGTTACATGGAGGCATTTCAACTGTAAAATGAGAAGACCTTTTCACCTAATTTAATACTGTGATTAAATTTTTTAAAAGTCTAGGTACCAAATGGGAAAGTTTATAAGAACAATTAACTTGAAAATATTTTTTTAGAAAAGATGTTACGTCGGTTAGAAAATGACTGAACGCAAGATGTCAGATCTGGACCAATAACACTGCAGATTCTACTTTGGATTTTATCAAGACTCTCTAAATATATCGCAGGAGATTCCGACCAGATTTTGCAACAATATTCAAAGCATAGACGAATGGTAGACTTATAGATATGTAAGATCGATTCTGGTGTGAAAAATTATCTAGCACGATCTAGTGAACCAATTTTCTTAGCTGCAGATTTAGCAATTGATTCAATATAATCTTTCTACTTTCTTTGAAAATATATTTTCATAGTCTGTCTGTAGAGATGTATATTTGTTCTTTGGTTTTAAGTAGATGACCTCCACTTTGTTTTATTTGTTTATCATCTTCAGTGCTGATTAGATATGAATGAGGTTTGTTTAGTTTTTTAATTAATTTTCCTTTTCTTTTCCAGGTTTCTTGGAATTTTATACATACACTCTCATTTGGTTTAAATGTTGGTTGTTCCCAAGAGAAATTATGGCTTTTATCTGTATGGCTGTTGCATGTCCTTTTGTGATGCATAATGTTTGGAAGATTTGTCCATTAGCTGTTTTGCAGGAGAGTGAGATCTGAAAAGGCACAGGCAAGCTACATTACAGCAGTGGGAAAGGGAGTGAAACCAAGATGCTAGCTCACAACTAATAACATTGCAGATTCTTCTTTGCATTTTATCATGAATCTCTAAATATATAGCTGGAGCACCAAACCAGATGTAGCAGCAATATTCAATGCATGGCAAATGATAGACTTATAAATATGTAAGATACATTCCATCAAGAAAAATTGTCTAGCACAACATATTGAACCAAACTTCATAGCTGAAGACTTAGTAATTGATTCAATATACTCTTTCCACTTCAGGTCAGCTGAAAATGTTAGTCCAAGAAAGCGCAATGATTTACTCTATTGGAGGTTAGCATCAGCCTTGTTGATGGAATGTAAAATGGGTTCCCTCAGATGCTGAAACGAGCAGTTTCGTTTTTGTGGCATTAAAATTAACAAGCCTCTCCTTGCTCCAGTTAACAACCGATTGTAGGTCGTTTTCGAGATCTGCTACCAATTCGATCTTATCGAACTGATCACATTTACTATTAAGACAGGAGTAAACAGATATCGAGTTGACGACTGATGACATCAGGCAGATCATTTATACGTAAAAGAAACAATATAAGATCCCTTTGTAAGAGATCTGATGAAACGTATACAATTCAGAATATGAAGCGCCCACCAAGCCAGGTGATTTGGGGCGCCATGTCCAAACCTGCAACAGCTGAACTCTACTTCCTGCTCCCAGGAACAACGATGAATGGTGCAAGATATGTGGTACTAGTGCTGGAGAAACTGGAATTGCATATGCACATTCAGCGGTGCACTAATATTTAAACATGATGGTGCTCCATGCCACCAGTCAAAAGTCGTTCAGAATATTGGGACTGAATCAATGTGACTACATTGGACCGGCTCGGGAGGAATACAAATCTGAAGCCAATTGAAAATTTATGGAAATTTGTCAAAAGCGATGTTGCAGAAGAACAGCCTTCAAGTACCGAAGCACCTAGGGAGACTGTGATGGAAGGCAGAAAGGGTTCTTTCACACGATTAAAAGGCAGCAGTTTCGATTTGGAGGCGTTAAAATTAACAAGCCATTCATTACCCCAGTTAACAACAGATTGTCTTTTTTAGACCTTATTGAACCGATCAGACTTATTATTAAGACAGGAGTAAATAGATATCAAGTTGATGACTGACGACATCAGGAAGATCATTTATACGGTCAAAAGTCGTTCATAATGTTGGGACTGGATCAATGCGACTACATTAGACCGGCTCGGGGGTAATACAGATCTGAAGCCAATTGAAAATTTATGGGAATTTGTCAAAAGCAATGTTGCAGAACAACCTTCAGGCACCGAAGCGCTTGAGAAAGGCTATAAAAGAGATCTGGACAAAAGAAATCTCGGTTGACTACAGTATCAACTCAATTCACTGAATTCTCCGCCGTGTCCAAGGAAGTCAAAAAAATTACTGACAGCTGGATTGTTTTGTTTGGAATGTACATGTATAAAGGTGTGGGTAAAATTGAGTCAGTGTCTAATAAATAACTTGTTACTGTGTTTGTTTGTAACTTTAACATAGTAAATTTACAAGGTGTTCTTCAAAATTTGTTAATGACTGTATGACAAACATTGTATTTCGCAAAAAGAAAAAAAAAGAAAAGATAAAAGAAAGAAAGAAAAGAAAAAAGAAAAAGAAAAGAAAAAAGAAAAGCAAAGAAAAAAAAGAAAAAGAGAAAAGAAAAAGATAAGATAAAAGAAAAGAAAAAGAAAAGAAAATAGACAAGAAAAAAGAAAAGGAAACGAAAAGAAAAAAAGAAAAGAAAAAAGACAAGAAAAAAGAAAAGAAAAGACAAAAGACAAGAATAGAAAAAGTAAAGAAAAAACAATAAAAAAAAGAAAAAAAGATAAAAGGAAAAAGAAAAGAAAAGACACAAGAAAGAAGCTTTTTTTTACTTAGCGGGGTGCGCTGTTTTTCCTGATATGGGTCGCATTGGGATGCCTGGTTTGTTTACTTGTTTGTTCACACACGCGCATGCGCACACACACACACACATACACACATACATATATATATATATATATATCCGATGTGCCTTAACCGACTCGATCAAGGAGAAGTTTTGCCAATCATGTAATGTCTGAACCGTACCTTTAAGCAAAAACCTCCTCGTCATAGATTCCTCGAAATTATCATATCTGCTGAGTTTCGTGTCTAGAGGTAAACTGAGCAGATTTGGTAATTTCGAGGAATCTATGACGAGGAGGTTTTTGCTTAAAGGCACTGTTCAGACCTTAACGATATCATTACTCCATATCTACCTACCAATTATAGAATCACATCAACTCATGAATTTCTCCAGACCCTCAAACTACATAACCAAACCAAAAAAATTATTTACAAACGACCCTGTCGATGAAACCTTCGATATCATTCCTTAACTCTGTGTATAAAAATAATTCAATTCCACCGCCATCCATCAAACGTAATATTCTCAAAAAATTATTGTATGCCTGCACAACTAAAGTCCTTTTTTACGACCATAATGGCTACACTCAAATTGACGGTGTTAGTATAGGAGATCCACTCCGTCCATGCTTCTCTGACTACTACATCTCCCAAGTAGAAAACAAGATATTTAAAATAGTTACTAAACCCAAAATATATATCCGCTATGTAGGTAACGTTTTTATTTAAGCTGAAAACAAAAAAAGAAATTGATAATCTCAAAACCACATTTGAAAAATACTTAACTTTACCTATGAACTTAGTCAAATAAATAAACTCCCATTCTTAGAAGTTCTTGTAAAATTCATTAGTAACACATTAAAAAAAAAAAAATAAAAATAAAAAAAATACACTAGTAGAAACCCTTCTCACCTTAATTTTATGATTGAATGCCCAGTTAGATATAAAACAGGCTTTATAAAAAAAATTCCTCAAGAGAGCCCACGAGAATTAATCATCTTGTCTACTTTATCTTAAAGAATTCAATAATGTGAAACAGACGCAAATTAACAACGGTTTTCCGATCTACCTCATCGACCACCAGATTAAACTATTTCTTTTTAAAGTAACTAATAGCAATACTGAACATACAGATAAAAACAATAACATTGACATTTTCTATAAAAGCCAAACACGCGTTAGGTATAAGCAAGATGAATTTTCTCTTAGAAACATTATAAAAAATTACACAACCTCAGTCAACCAGAACAAGAAAATTAAATTATCTACTATAAATAATTTAAAACCGCTAACATTATCATGAACATTAACAACACACCTACAATATTATTACAAAGAATATGCATTAACCTACCAATCACTTGATGAATGCTATGATCCTTGTTTTTTAAAATTATAAGCTGTATAAGGTCTTTCTTTAATACGCAAGTACTTTCGACTTTAACACATTTAAAAAAAAACATATTTCGACTCGCATTATGTTTTTTCGGCTCGGATGCTACCTGAATTTTACCAAAAACAAAATAATTTCCCTGCCTGAAGATGACTGAATGTACAGCCGAAAGTACTTGTGTATTTAAGAAAGATCTTATACAGCTTATAATTTAAAAAAAAAAAAAAACAAGGATCATAACATTCATCGAGTGATTGGTAGGTTCATGTATCTTTAGAATTTTGTTAGCGAAGGGATTTTGCCATTTTATATCATTATCTTTACTAATTTACTTTTTTTATGAATGATTCATTGTAATATATATATATATATATATATATATATATATATATATATATATATATATATATATGGATTTCAATACAAAAGGAATATCCTACATTAGCTAAAGAGGTTTTATCAGTTTTATTGCAATTTTCTACTTATGTGAATTTGGCTTCGCAACCCTAAATAACATCAAAAATAAGAACCAAGAAAGATTACGTTAAACTGTAGAAATGAGTCTGCTTATCGCACCTTTGGTCAAACATTAAAGAAATCGCAAAAAAAGCCCCAAACACAGGTTTCGCACTAAATAACTGCTCAAATAGTTAAATAGAAGCATTGAAATAAAATAAGTTCATATTTGTGTGTGTATTTTTTTTAATTTAGGGTTTTATTACATAACATTTAAATGTATACCCTTTTAAAAAATTTACTATGTGTGCCGTAATATTTTCATTTGCCCGTAGGTGTGCCTTTGCTTAAAAACGTTGAGAAACAATGTATTCGATTGTTGTGGTAAGGTTATAGACACCCTGTGTGTGTTTTATATGTTGGACGATCAGCCATCAGTTAGGGTTTATGAGCGGGGAGTTACTTATATGCGTCTATTACTTGTTTACGAAGCGGTATTCGTGTCAAGAGATGCGCTGGGGAGTAGAGGTGGTGACTTCTTTCATCTGACAGCTGACCGATTGTCAACAGGTACGGTCACCTCTGTTCCCCACGACAGACTCCCAATCCTCATCTTTTATCTTCTATTCCTTCTTGTTCACTCCCCAATATCAATCACCTCCGTCTATCACTCTTCATAGCTGTTTTTCTGTTTCACACCGTTTACTTTTTCTCCATTTGCTCTTATTGCTTTCCGTTCTCTACTCGCTCTACCTATTTTTTTTCCAGGATTCTCTCGATGGTTAGAGCAGCGGGCATACATTTCATATCCCAGTATCGTCTTTCTCAGCTATTACTTTGTAAAAAGGAACCCTTGAAATAATTCCCACGTCTCAAAAATACTCTGTAATTTATCTGGACCCTACAATATTAACCCCTTTAATTCAAGGGTAAATCGTTGTCTGTCTCGCTTATTCTCATAATCTTCAAGCGACCAATTTTGTGTTCTTCTGTAGTTTATTGTTGCTTATCGCATACGGAAGAAGTATGCCTCACAAAAAAAAAAAAAAAAAAAAAAAAAAATCTCCACCAACAGAGGACCAGATCGCCATCAAAAGAGCTAAGGCTGCAGTGAGGAAAAGAAAGTCCTGTGCAAATGAAAACCCAGAACAAACGGCAGAACAAACGGCAGCTTCTAATCAGAATAGGTATCATTGCGCAAACTGAGCGTGTCTACTTAAATAGTTCTCGTGCGCAGTAATTGAGACAAATTTAGACAAGAAAGATCAATTCCGAGCTTAGCTTTCTGTAGTCGCCCGCGTTTAGCTTTCCGCAGCGAATGTTTGCAAACAACACAATAATGGCTGCCGCCAACGACGCGAATGAATCCGAACTTTCACTGTCGATAACTCCAAAACGGTGGATTTTATCAAATTTATCAAGCCCGATTCGAATGGAGCATATATTATTACACATAAATGTAAGTATTCTGGCAATTTTTAATGCGAACTATGCGCGGATGTTACACTGCAAAATAACTACCTTGTGGCAAGGTTGAAATAGGTGCAAGCATGTTTTAGGAATGGTTTGCGAATTAAAAAAAAATAAGGGGATTTTCAGATCAAGGTTCTGAAAAATGCTTGAACTTGAAAAATGAGGAAATAGACGGAAGATGCAGCGCAAGTTGGAAATATTAGAATCGAATCAATCAAATGAAGTGCATCATTTGCTAGCACCTTAGTCGAATTTCCGACGGACAAAAAAAAAAAAAGAAAAAAAGCTGGTTCCACAGGAAGTTACGAAAACCAACATCAGTCAGCATTTCAACCTAAAATAATCCTTTTCATGCTCGACGACAAAAAAAAAAAAAATCACATTTAGACAAGATTGCCACTGGCGATGAAAAATTGATTTATTACAGGATTCCAAGACCAAAGGAATGGCGTGTAAATTCGAAACAGCTTTCAACATCTCAACGTTTTTAACACAAGTTCAGGACAAACATACAAAGGTCTTTGAAGTTCACACTGTTCTATTGCTTGTGTGCGGGTGTGCGTATAGTAGGATTGGCGTGTCGAGTTCAGATTACGGCTGGGACTGTTGCGTACGCTTTCGTATAGATACCTTTCGAAAGATATAAATCCATCTCTTGCCCACCCAGGTAGGGAATCAATAGCGGGACGAACCGGGTTCTGTAACTCTGAATACAAAATCGGTTGGGTTGGCAACTTCAACAGGTTAAAAAAAAAAAAAAAAAAAAAAAAGAAAACCTACTTGCTAGACAAACTATACCAGCAACATCTAGGATGCTTAGGCTATATTCCTGAAGTGAGTCTATGATAATTAAGAGGAGTGAGGGGAGGGAAAGGAGGAGGAAGTGGGAGAAACGGAGGAGGAAGAGATCTACGACAGTTTTCCGTATTGCCACGTTTCACGCAGGTTAAGGACAAGCTTAAAAACGCCTTTGAAACATACTCTGCTCTGTTGTAGATGAAAGCGGGAATGGAGTGTCGATTTCAAATTCCAGTCGAAACGTTGCATTTACTTTCGCACGAATAACCTCGGGAATATATGAATACATCTCTTCTATGCGATCATCTAGGAGTTAATAGTAGAGAGGCTTAAGCTCTGTAGTTTTGGTTAGGAGAAAAAAGAATTTAGCTCTTTCTTAATACTTTGCTTAGCTTTTGGAAGGCATCTTTCGCTATCCCAGTGCTCCTTCTGATCCTATTTTCCGTCCTCCCTTTTTGTAACTGCTTCATTTTGATATCTCCATTTGATAATTAGCACTAGCAAATCGTTGTGCGATATATACTTGATAGCCGCTATGTCGTGACAACTGCCTTTATACATGAACTAGTAGCATGGCCCGGCGTACGACTCATACAGCAATCGCTATCACTTGACTTAAAATATTTTTGCCCCTCCTTGCCTTTAAAGGAATGCCCTTTGCCGTGCTGATGTTGATACATGCCTTACTTCTTGCCTATCTCACACTGCGAATTTTTTCTAAGCTCTATACTAAACATTAAATCTGTTACGAAACAAGAACTAAACAAAATGAACACAAAACAATCAGCTTTAAAAAAGGACTCGTAACTGGAAAAACCGAATG
This sequence comes from Acanthosepion lycidas, assembly GCA_963932145.1. Taxonomy (NCBI): domain Eukaryota; kingdom Metazoa; phylum Mollusca; class Cephalopoda; order Sepiida; family Sepiidae; genus Acanthosepion; species Acanthosepion lycidas. The sequence continues at coordinate 56,427,628 of OZ010596.1, read as the reverse complement.
AAAAAAGAATGTTAACAACAAATACTTTTTCACACCCAATCCAGTTCTGCGGAATCAGAATCAACGTTGAGTTTAAGCAAGCGAATGAGCCAATTGGAGTAAAGTGTCATGCAGATTTAAATTTTTCTCACTTGTGACGAATGCAGCTATCGATTTTTTTTGCATGCTAGCATGCTAGTTAACATTCGTGTCGGTCAGCTGTTGGCTCTCACGCTGGCCAATAGAATCTTCCTGCCTATTCGTGGCAGCCAGCTATAGGCTCTCACTCTGGCCAGTAGAAAATAGCCGCAAACTATATGAAAATTGCCGTAAAAGCATGAAAAAATCGATGGGAGTTGCGAAATGCCAAGTCGGTCTTGGCCTTCCCGCTAACTTGGAGCATGTGCATGTAAATTTTGGTGCAAATCCATCGAAAATTGCGGCTGTGCATTCGTTATACACACACACACACACACACACACACACACACACACACACACACACACACACACACACACATCCTGCCTTTTAGAGATAGAGATTTAATACGTTTAGTATAATTAAACCTGATATGTCCCGGAAAGGGATATATTTGAACAAAGTAGCTAAGTGGTTTTGGCTACTATAACCAAGTAGAATACGGTAGCAGTAATCGACTGGTACACGTCGTAGTCGCAGGTAAGAAGTGTAGATCAATGGCGTAGTCCAATGGGCGTCGTTATAGACTTAGACTATGACGTAGCCTTTGACTCTCGTATCTACACGTCCGTCGGTATTTATGACAGACACCAGCCAATCATATTCCAGTGAGGGGGAACACAGGCGTACGCATATTCCATTATATCTAAACCTTCGGTAAGGATCGAACTCAATACAGTAGTAATGATCTGTGGATGAACTTGTTAACAATTGCTCTACAATAGGCGCCCTTTTGTAGATATTTACTCAGTTTTCCTTTGTCCTTATATATCTGTCTGGGAAAATATTCAGCCGATTTGAATATCTTGGGAACCTTCTGCTCGACCATAACAGAATTTGACAACCAGCTAAACACTCTCCCGTTACGTCATTCAGTCGACAGTGACATACTACTTCGTGACCTTTGCGGTCACAATTTCGGTAAAGCGCCGCATTGAACTTTTTAACCGAATTTTGTCATCCTCCACATATTGTCCACAATTGACATTAAACAACTTCTGACGTTTCTTCCAATAATAAAACCGACTGTGGAACTCTACGGGCGAGATTATGGAGAATGCAACGAGTCACCTGAAGGCAATCCCGAAAGATGACTTTGCCCTATGTTCTGTAAAATAAAGGGATAAGTTATATTAGGTTGGTGCAAAAATAATGACGTAATAATGTCGTTTTTGACGTATTTTTTAACGTCAAAAAACTACATTATTACGTCATTATTTTTGCACTGACCTAATAATAATAATTTTGTGTGACTGACCAAGGAAGGAACCCGAGGTGCTACTGTTCAAAGCAGGTTTGTCTTTTTGTTGATATTAACCCATTTTAAACTACCATCCCATTTCGGAATGGTGGGCATTAATGGGTCCTTGGTGGGATTTTTTTTTAATTTAAAAATGTAACCTAAATATTTAATGAGCCTGTAATTTATTTATAATCATCTCACTCCAATCAGGGTCATAATGCCACTAAGGCGCAAGGGCTTACTGGGGTCAAAACAGAATGAGAAGAGTTTAGTGAGGAAAAAGGACAATAAAAGAATAAGCTTCAGGAAGACAGAAAATGGCGATTGATGTTTTCATTTAAATTTTTGAAAATTGTAGGTGGTAGGGAAGCAAAAAACCTGAAGAGAGTTCCACAGGCGAAACGTGCAAGAAAAGAAACTATGAGAACAGGACTTACGGCTAGATCTACTTATTTCAACAATAAAACAACGAGACCTAGTTGCCAATCTAGTACTGCGCTTATTGCTATCTAATTTGATCGTAACCATTAATAGGTCAAATGACTATATATATATATATATATATATATATATATATATATATATTATAAATTAATTGATTTAAAATAAGCGAAAAAACATATTTTAAATTTAATTTTAATGACCGAAAAAACGATATTTTAAATCAATTAATTTATAATATTAATACACTGTAAATTTAAATCAATTAATTTATAATATTAATGCTATTAATCAATTAATTTATAATATTAATGCTCTGTAAATTTACATTGAGCACTATTTTGTAAAAATAAAAATATCTATAAGAACACCAGATTATATATCTTACTGTTCTTTCTTTTTATTTACATACACACACACACACACACACATATATATATATATATATATATATATGTGTTTTATTGAATAATATAGACATATTGTGTCTATTTTATACTGATCCTTTCTAGTTGTCAGAGCGCATTCGCGTGTGTTTTTTTGTTTTGTTAAATCACCATGACAACGGAATATAGATTTTAAGGCAGTTACTATAAGTTTGTCTTTGCAATTTACCCCTGAAGAATATCTTGAAATAAATCAAAAGTATTTGGGTTAACAAAAACTACGGTGCCTTCCTTGATGAATTTCAACTTAACATCAAGAAATTGCTTAAACAACTGGATAGGATCACTATAAAAATAAATTGACACCTCTTTATTATTCAATGAAACATGTTTGAATGAAGATATGTTGCATATGTATGTGTGTGTGTATGTGTGTGTGTGTCTGCGCGTGTGATTGTGTTTGTGTGTGTGTCTGCGCGTGTGATTGTGTTTGTGTGTGTGATATTATATATGTGAAAAGTTTGACTATAACGGGACATTGAGGGCAGGAGAGGGCGAGGAAACTGCATAACATACTTCACGAGTTCGTGCAAATGATTGGTAGGGTTTAAGAGAGATGACAAAAAGACAAAATTTACTAAGAGCTACAAAGAACAAGAAAGAGCCATGATCGGTAACGTCCTTAAGGACGTATATAGAAGAAGAAGAAGAAGAAGAAGAAGAAGAAGAAAGAGGACAAGAACAAGAAGAAGTAGAAGAAGAAAAATAAGTAATAGAAGAAGAAGAATTAGAAAAAGAAGAAAAGGAAAAGAAGTAGAAGAAAAAGAAGAAAAGGAAAAGAAGAAGTAGAAGAAAAAGAAGAAGGAGTCGTAATAGTAGTAGAAGAAGAAGAGGAAGAGGAAGAGGAAGAAGTATTAGTAGTAATAGTAGAAGCAAAAGTAGCAGAAGAAGTGAAGAAAAGAAAAAGAAAAAAGTAGAAGAAAAAGAAGCAATAGAAGAAGATAAAGAGGAAAAAGAAGTAGCAATAGTAGTAGAAGTATTAGGTTGGTGCAAAAATAATGTCGTTTTCTCACATACTAACATATGGGAGAAAACGACATTATTTCTGCACCAACCTAATAGAATATGAAAACAAGAAAAAGAAATAGTAATAGTAGTAATAGTAGAGAAAGAAGAAGAAAAAGAAAAAGTAGTAGTAGTAGAAGTAGTAGTAGAAGAAGAAGAAGAAGAAGAAGAAGAAGAAGAAGAAGAAGAAGAGTGAAACAGGGAAAAACCGTTCTTTCCTCGGGGACTTCTGTCTTATGCATGGAAACTGCACATTGGCTCCGTCTCGCAAAGACACTAATTCAACTCCGCAACAACAAGAACAAGAACAAAAACAAAAACAAAAACAGAGAAATTAGGTGAAAACAATTTTGGTAGATAAGCATTCATTTAACCTTTTTATGCCTACATTTGTCAGAACGGGAAAACGATTTTATAAATTCATATACCGGATATTTCCGTGTATAAGGCGACTTTAAGTAGGGGGTCGTCTAATACACCAGTTACAAAAACCTAACCTTATATACTCTAGTGTACTGGCACTAGTAAGTAGGATAGTATACTTGCGCCATGGATCGCCTTAGTATGGTAACTGCCGATGTAAATATTTCTAGTTGAAACAATTCACATTATAATGCTGTACTACAGTCAGAAATGTAATAAAACTACTTTTACTTCTTGGTCTTACATCAAAATGCAATATTCAAGAGACGATTACACAATATTTTACTGGTCAGAGTGGTGTAATGTGAGTTTTCTCGATAAGCATGTAGTGGTATGCCCAATACAATTATTTATGCCTTTGTTTTGATCAGGAACGCAGATCAAACCAAACCTATAAGTATATTGGACATACCACTACATGCCTATCGAAAAGACTCACATTACACTTCTCTAACCATAGTCCAATTAAGATGCATTTAAACACACACGGGAACCTACCAAACACCATCCGCAATATAGGTGTAGAAAATGCAAGGATAATGCCCACATCCACATATAAAAAGAAACTAAAAATAATGAAGCACTAATAATAAATTTAAAACACACAAACACAATAACATCAACTATGAACACGGACACAATGTGCTGACCGTGTTTGGAAAATAAAACATTCCTACAACTCTGGATACATACACAAAAAAACATCCATAAATTCAGCTAAAAATGAAAAATAAAAACTGTCCCTGATAATGGCTAAAAGAATAGCCGAAAGCGTTCGAATATGCAGAACATTTGAACAGTTTTTACGCACCTTATGTACAGAAAAGAAAACACTTATGGAACTAACACAAAAATTAAATAAAAAGCTTAATCACAGTACCTTGTGGTCAGTAGAAAGAAAAATTAGCCTATTTGGATCTGATGGCATACGATCGGTTTAGTGACTTGATAATCAGGTGTATGAGGAAAAGGGATTTTGGTGTCAACAATTATCATGATGGATCCGGCGCAGGATCTTGTCAAGATTACCGAACCCACTTACGGCAGGGTTTGATATTCTTTACAAGACAATGATTAGATTCGTTATTCTTTATACAAGAATAATTGGGTTCGATGAATATTTCGGTACGAGTAACTTTAAGGTTCAATAACTGCTTTCATATGCAGGCAAACCTTTCATCTACGGACCGCCACCCCCATGAACGGAATTCGGATGCAACGGACAAAATCTGCATGCAAAACAATTAAAAAAAAATTTGCAGGTAAAAAACTTCCGAACTGTCAGCGATGTATTTCAAAATTTTCGGGCTTAGCGAAACGAGGTGTATGAGTTGTCAAAGTGACCGCTTGACAGCGGTGGCAGGCCTTTCAATTGTAAGCAAAAACTGGTGTACAGTATATAAAGTATGATACATTAGCGCGTGCGTGAGAAAGTAGCTGTGAGAAATCTATGATTTTTGCATATTTTGATTAATATATCTATTAGATCTATATTTATTTATCCCATATATACATGTTTATAGTATTTACATTATGATCATAACTACTAGTAGTTACTATAGTGGTTTTATAACTAAAAAATAATGCCTATCCATCTACGGACAATCGACTTTAACGGACCACCCCCTATTAGTCCGTTGATGAGAGGTATTGGATTTTACTTATTAATTCAAATATCCTCAAGATAGATAGCTCTATGTTCACGGAAGTTGTGAAGCTATTACTTGGAGAGGATAGCTTACCTGTGTTTGACTGAATGAAGAACAAATCACTTATTCGACGGGAATTAAAATGTGAGTAATGTAATACATTTATTTATTTGACAAAATGCAAGGCTTCTCTGGACGGTTATGGGTGGAAATGACAAATGAAAACCTGTTCAAGGTACCAAACGAAATGTTGCAATAACACTCATTTTTGCTAAATCAAAGACAAATGTAGTTAACAGGTTACTGAGGTATTGTAATGCAATCACCATACAATATCCTTTCAATAACTAAGTTATTTTAACTGTTTTTTTTTTCATGGCAAGTGAATGCAGGTGATCCGCGATTTATGTCGGATATCCATTCCTACGGTGCAACGTAACTTGATTTTCGACGTTGGTCGAAATTGACCTACATAAGCACCCACGGATCTGTCTTAAGCTTGAATCTATATTGAAGGGCAAAAAGCCTCCCCCCACAAAAAACGACACAAACAAGAGATAGCGAATGTAGCACAATTCAATATGGCGTACAGCCGGTGAAGAAACAACGCCGTCTTCCTCATGTAGCGCCGGGTGACGACATATTATATAATGAGAGATGACGCCATAACCACGAAACGCCACACGTCAGTCCGACGTAACCCGAGGAGCTTCTGTAATATGTTATTTTAATTGTTCATTTGTCAATAAACGAGTTCGTTTATATTTCCAGCATTGCTTTTAATAAATAGAACAAATTTTGTCTGGGGTTTGCTAATCTTGACATGGGGGTAATTGGGTTCGCAAATATTGACATAGGTGTATTTGGATTCGCTAATCTTGATGTGTGCATAATTGGGTTCGCTAATCTTGACACGGGGATATTTGGGTTCACTAATCTTGTCATGGGGATAATTGGATTCGCTAATCTTGATATGGGGATAATTGGGTTCGTTAATCTTGACATGGGGATAATTGGGTTCGCTAATATTGACATGGGGATAATTGGATTCGTTAATCTTGACATGGGATAATTGGGTTCGCTAATCTAGGCATGGGGATAATTGGGTTCGATAATCTTGACACGGGGATATTTGGGTTCACTAATCTTGTCATGGGGATAATTGGATTCGCTAATCTTGATATGGGGATAATTGGGTTCGTTAATCTTGACATGGGGATAATTGGGTTCGCTAATATTGACATGGGGATAATTGGATTCGTTAATCTTGACATGGGATAATTGGGTTCGCTAATCTAGGCATGGGGATAATTGGGTTCGATAATCTTGACACGGGGATATTTGGGTTCACTAATCTTGTCATGGGGATAATTGGATTCGCTAATCTTGATATGGGGATAATTGTGTTCGTTAATCTTGTCATGGGGATAATTGGATTCGCTAATCTTGATATGGGGATAATTGGGTTCGCTAATATTGACATGGGGATAATTGGATTCGTTAATCTTGACATGGGGATAATTGGATTCGTTAATCTTGATATGGGGATAATTGGGTTCGCTAATATTGACATGGGGATAATTGGATTCGTTAATCTTGACATGGGGATAATTGGATTCGTTAATCTTGACATGGGGATAATTGGATTCGTTAATCTTGATATGGAGATAATTGGGTTCGCTAATATTGACATGGGGATAATTGGATTCGTTAATCTTGACATGGGGATAATTGGGTTCGCTAATCTAGGCATGGGGATAATTGGGTCCGCCAATTTTGATATGGGGATGATTGGGTTCGCTAATCTTGATATAGGGATAATTGGGTTTGCTAATCTTGACAAAATCCTACGCCGTGGGCTTAGAATATTCTTTTTCTCAATTCGCAATGACATAGCACAATTTCAAATTTAGTATTTGTAAATAAAAATAAAGTACAGATAACTCTTTATGGGGTTACACTGTATTCATATTATGATCCGGACCCCAGTTCAGATTGATTCGGTTGATTGATTAAAATGACCCCGCAGTTCGGATCATTAAATCATTGCGAATTTCCCAATCCTTTCTAGCGATTTTCCAAGCGTAGCTTAGATGTGGCACAAGGCCGAAAGTATGGGGCACCCAGTGAGAATCGAACTCACTACTCAGTCGTAATTGTTCTAGCCAGACAAGCTTGCTAACCATTACACCACCTTGAGGTGCCCAAATGATAGTGATTTTCCAAGCGTAGCTTGGATGTGGCACAAGGCCGAAAGCAAGGGGCATCCAGTAAGGATCGAACTCACTACTCAATTGTAATTGTTCTTGCGAGACAAGCTTGCTAACCATTACACCACATCGAGGTGCCCTTTCCAATCCTTTCTTTAGCTGAATAGTACGCACTTTGCCTGGGTTAGAATTCAGAGTTGTCCTTTTCCTAAACTAGATGCCAACGATGGCTGCCTTACTATTTAATCCATTTTGTGGGGAATATCTAGAAGAGATGAATTCATATATTTCCCAAGGGTAATTGAATGAATGTAGCCAAATTGAACTAGAATTCGAACTTGGTTCTTTGATTTCATCTTCCACCACCATTACACCACCCTCACACTCTTCTTCTAAAATGATTAAAAAAATGAATATTTTTCGGTTTTAACAAATGTCGTGGATAGCAGGTCTAATAATTAACCTAAAAAAATCTACCCACTTTATTCCGGGTGGATCAGTTAATTTAAATAGTGCTGGTCATCTAGTGAGGACAGAATGGTTTGTGATTCTAGCTTATTAATTATCGCACCACGGTAAACCCTCTTACCTACCTTGCCCAAACGGATAATAACCCGAATAAATACATGGGAAATGATCACCAATCATGCCCCGTCGGTACATATTCGGAACGAATGTTAAGCCATCACCGTAAAAAAAACAATATTTTTATACCGGTCTTAGACCAGACGGGGTAGCGTCCCTGTGTTGGCTATGACATTCTTGTCATTCTAACCATGAATGTGTGTGTTTGTATATGAAAATAGTTGTTGAAAGCTAAGCCGATCAAAGGTCTCACATCTGGACTCTATATAGCCATTTACAGAACACACACAATGGTGCATTACCCTCTTTTCCCCAGGCCTTTATCCGCGTTTTTTTTTTTTTTTTTTTTTGCGCCCGCGAGGGGTGGGGTCTTTCTTTTTTCTATCTCTTTTTCTCGGCCTTCCTCAGCCTGTTACTTCTAATCAACAATATATTTTTGTCTTTCAAATTTACCCACTTCTTTCGGTACACGCTTCTCTCTATCTTGTCATTCCGCTTCTTTCTTTCTTTCTTTCTTTCTTTCTTTCTTTCTTTCTTTTACTCAGCGATACATTAGTTTAAATTTCGTTGTCTTTTTCTTTCTTTGTCTCTTTTATATTCCACTTTGTTTTGATGGCCTTTCCTTCTTTTTTTTTTTATAAAGTTCCCTGACGATCCATCTTTCCCTTCTTCGTCACTAAATTTTCCCAGCATTTCTCTCTCCACTTTCCAATACATTTCTTGCCTCTGCCTTCTTTGTCTCATCTATTGATATTTACCAAGCGTAGCCTAGTCTGACACAAGGCCACAAGTTATACTTATTTTATTAAACTTTATCCTATTAGTTATCCATTCTTATTTTTTCATAGTTCCATAACGATAGCTCTTTCACGATCTTTTCCAACAGTTCCTTCTACCAATTTTTCAATTCGTACAATCCCACCCACCCTAATGCACTCTTCCCCCATCTTTGTCTTATCGATTCTTCTACTAAGCTTAACCTAGTTTGACACAAAGACTCAAGTAAGAAACTCCCAGCAAGGATAGAATTTACTACAATGGTCCTCGACTTACGTCGAAGATCCGCTCCTATGGCGCGATGTAACTTGATTTTCGACGTAGGTTGGAACTCACTTACATAAGCACCCACGAGTCTGTCATAAACTTGGGAGCCAAAATGAAGGGCAAAAAGTTTCTAAAAAAAACGACTCAAACGAGATATAGCGAACGTAGCACAATCCAACATGGGGTACAGTCGGTGAAGAAACAACGCCGTCTTCCTCCTATAGGGCCGGGTGACCATGAAACGCCGGAAGCTGGGTCCGTCGTAACTCGAGGGCTTTCTGTAATAGGCTTCCGAAACTTGGTCGAAGCTGCCTAATTCCTCACTTTCCAGCCATGACAGAGTTCAAGAGTATGTACGCTGCCTAGTGAGTGATGAATTAATTTACCCCCTACAGCACGATTCCCATAGACGCAACGTCGCAAGACTATCGCTACATGGCAAATCTACCGACGGATGCCATTCTTTATGCCATCGGCTCATAACCCACCTTGCCACGTCCACAGGGTCGATACACCCTCATTCCCTAAGTATTCCTTTTGTAAGAAGAGTGTTACACCTCAAAAGCTTCTACCCAACAACCGCTTCCTGGAACACAACAATGTAAATCTCTTCACGTCGAGAGCCAATAATTATCTGGCTTATGGCCACATTACATTGAAACACCGGTTCCCATATAATCACTGAAGTTAAACAACGTCGATCCTAGTCAGTACATAGAAGGGTGACTGTTTGGGAATATCAGGTGCTGTAAGCTATGGATGTGTGGGTGGTGTATGGATAACAGTTCGGAATTGTAAATCAGAGAGCTGAATTCGTTATACTCACTTACTCGCAAATATCCCTGGGAAAGGTATGAATCCACCTTTCCCCCCAGCTATGGATTAATTAGTAAGGCTAATATCAGTAAATTATTATTATCCCAATAATCTTCTTACAATCTAAAAATATTTTCGAGCTTTAAATAACCTACAAAAGGTTGATAAACCGTAAAAAAACAAATCAATCGAGCCATTCATCTCTCTTTTGCTTAAACTTTCCTTCTTTTCCCATCTTTGTTTCATCGACTCATTTACTCAGCTTAACATACTTTGATACAAGGCTTCGAGTAAAAGGTACACATTGAGAATATATTTGACTACGATAAGAAAAGCCCCCAAATAGCCAATAAACTTTTTTTTTTCCGTAGCCAGATGTTTTTATTGATTGCGTTTCACCAAGTTAGCTTCCATGGAAAGTTCTCAGACGAACTACAGGGTGCTCCAAAAGTCTTGTCACACCCTTCCAAAAAGTAATGAGAACAATAGAAGAACAATTAATACAGTAATACAAAGCACATGTACTGGATTCAGTTTTATTCACTTTCATTGACGCTGTCCCACATCGAGAAGGTCTGTATGAACACCATCATTTTCGTGGCACAAAATTAATACTGCGCCATGTCCTGTGTGATATTTTACGAAGCTGTGCTTTGTTGATTCATGCAAAGGCTCTCCGAACGGCGTCCTTCAACTGATGGGTATTCTGGTATCGTTCATGTGAAACTATCTGCTTGATAATACGCCACATTGTGTGAAATAGAAAATTATTGGGTGGGTGCATAATTATCAGGCGTTTTTTTTTTAACAATATTTATTATAAAAAAAAGAATCATGACAACTCAACAGTAACATTTTTAAATGATTATTCCGGAGCATATGATTATCTGCACGCATTTTTATAAGCTTATTAAAAAAGTAAACATAACAGCAATTTTTATTAACAAATAACTCGCCTACAAAAACGCTTGATAATTATGCCCCAAACCAATATACAGGGTGTTCCAGAAGTTTTGGGAATATTTCAAGTCCTCATATCTACTGAACTATGAATGCTAGTAAGATGAAACTGGTACCATTTTAAAGTTAAATTCATTAAGTTTTTTGTAATGCCAATGAATTTTTCATATTTTTTTCAGATCCAGTAATGGTGGTCACTCAACCAGAAAAGGCGTTTTGCGTTTTTGAATTTGCAAAAACTGAATCATGGACACTTGTTCGACGTGCATTTCGAACAAAATTCCGAAAAGAGGCACCAGAAAGGAAGTCTATATTGAGATGGCATGGTAAATTCATGAAGGATGGGTGTTTGTGCCCAGCTAAGAGAAGGGGACGCCCCTTAACTTCAGATGATACGGTTGAGCGAGTTCGAACTGTCTTCGAGCGGAGCCCTCCGTAAATCGACCAGAAGAGCCAGTAAGGAACCTCAGCTTCCTACAACAGCTGTTTGGCATGTCTTAAAAAGCCGACTGCACATGATACCTTACAAGCTACAGTTAACCCAACAGTTGCAAGACACTGGTAAACCAGCTCGTCGTAACTTTTGCATTACAATGCAAGAGAAGTTGGAAGATGATAGATTTGATGTGTGCCGTGTGACCAATGGCGCTCACTTTGAGAGAAGCCCCCGTAAATCGATCAGAAGAGCCAGTAAGGAACTTCAGCTTCCTACAACAACTGTTTGGCATGTCTTAAAAAGCCGACAGCACATGATACCTTACAAGCTACAGTTAACCCAACAGTTGCAGGACACTGGTAAACCAGTTCGTCGTGACATTTGCAATGTTGGAACGCGTTTGGCATGAATTGGGCTATCGGCTTGATGTGTGCCACGTGACCATCGATGCTCACATTGGACATCTTTGAACATTTCATGTAAAACTTGAGATTAAATTCTTTCAGAATATATCAGACGCGTTTTTATATCCTTAATAGTTTTCGAGATATTCAGTGCCAAAATGTTCCCAAGACTTTTGGAACACCCTGTATTATGTAGGGGTGACAAGACTCCGTACATTTCTTCGTTCAACTAATCTTAACCTTCCTGGGTAAGATGCGTCATGCCACGCACACTGTTGCGAACCATTTTCATATTCTCTTCATATTTCATTGGTGTAAATTCTACTCGAGTAGCTTCTTCTCACGGGTTCCTGCTTTGTGGAACCGACTTTCATGAGGATGCTTCCTCGATCACTACAATCTTGGCCTATTCAAGTCTAGGGTCAACCATTATCTTCCCCACATATCCTTGTAAACTGTGTCTCTTACTCTGTAACCTTCTACCTCGAGTGGCTCCCGGGCCTTGTACAGGTGAACAAGAAAGTGCGAAGCAAAGTCATAGAGGAATCGAACGTGGTGATATTTTTTTGCTGATCTTCTTGTTTTCCTTGTTTTTGCCTAACAACGTTTCCTTACTCTCTTCGCTATTATCTTACTTGGTATTCTCCTCCCCCTTTTAATACACCATTCTTTTCGTATCCTCGTCTTATATACTGGCATTTATCCAACCTAGTCTGACACAAGGCTACCAGTAAGAAGCACCCAGGAAAGATAATTTTTGACAATAAAAATAGCCTTCGAGTTAACCAACAAATCATTTGTCTAGAACAGTGATTTTTCAACCGGTGTACCGCGGCACATTGGTGTGCCGCGAGAGGGCCGTAGGTGTGCCGCTTGAGATAAGATCTCTTGATCGGGTGAGAAATACCTTTGTTTTAAGTGCGTATTCGTCAGCAAATTTGAATATTACAGAAGAGGAAGAGTTAGCAGAAATAAGAAATGAGAGAGGATTGTAATTAAAATATTCAACAACAGATTTTTGGTTATCCGTTAAGGTTGAATTTCCAAATATTATATCACCCCCACCACAAAAAAAAAAAAAAAACAGTTGAAATAGTTTCTTCCGTTCTCAACGTCATATTTGTGAGAAGCAAGCTTTTCTGCAATAAACAATATTTAACATCGATCACGGCTAGAATCCCGGGAAGAAGATTTCAGGAGATCTCTGCCTAAAATTCGAACTTGCAAAGAAGATATTTTAAATAACTTCAAGCTCAGATATCGAATTAAATGTTAAATTATTATAAATAGAAAAGAAATCTAAGTTTTTTTTTGCAAAACGCGTTAGTGTGATGAAATCATCATAGTATTTAGTATTGAATTTTTTTGTCGAGATTTACAAACTCTACGTTTCGTTCAATTTCGCAAACCAATCGTTGAAATTTGATTAAGCTGATTTGGTTGGAAAAAATACTTTGTCAAAAACCCGACTTCACGGTTTGATAATTTCTTTATTTTAATTTAATTTTATACGACTTCATGGTAAACAACATTTTTTAAGAAAATTTCTTTTTTCCTTTTTAACAGCGAAGAATAAATTCTTAAGATTTCTTACTCTTGAACATGCAATATGCAACTGACCATGCGTCAGTATTTCTTTCTGGAGCCAAATTCCAACTTTTTCAAGGGTTTGGCCTTGTGATTTGTTTATAGTTCTCGTAAACGCAAAACGAACTGGATTCTTCTATATAGAAGCTTAAAGAAAAGATATGCAAAAAGCAATATTGCATTTTTATTAAATAAGCATTTGTTATTACTATTTTAACCATTAAATTGTTTTTGAAATAGTGGGAGTATTTTGTATGTTAAATAATAAAACTTAATTTTCCCCCCAAAATGAATGAAAATTTATTGTAATAAGCTATGCAACATAGTAAATCCAACATAATACACACACACACACACACACACACTCATATATATGTATATATATATATATATATATATATATATATATATGTCAATATCATAAATGGTATAATTTTTTTATTCCTTTGCTGGATCATGAAAATTTAAGTCGCGGAAGTTTAACTATCACAGAGTAAGGTCGTAGGGAGCAAACTCGCTACATCAGTAATGATTTCTGATGACTTTTCTTGCTTTTTTCGTCGTTAACGATGCCTCTTTCCCCTCCTCTTGTCAATAATTCATGTCATTCCCACATCATAATCTTCCTCTTCTATGTGCCGTGTCACTTCAGTATATTGGCGATCATTGCTCTCCACAATTTCATATCCGTTCAAGCTCTTAATAAATTTTGTATGTTTGTTATCTTCTAAACCTTGTTCCACCATCCATTTACTGAAGGCTGCCAGGTAGGTTAGTCATTATTTTCCTCTATCCCTCCTGCCTTCATTCTATCCTGTGAGCATCAAATTTTCCAAGCCTTCTTTCTTCATCATGCGCTCTAGAAATTCCAACTGTCTCTTCCTGTCTCTTAAATATAAATGTCCTTTTTGTTTCCATTTTCTTTAAAACTTTGTCGCTGCTCACATGTTCGTTCCATGGTATTCTCAGTATCCTTCTGTAGAACAACATGTTTTTAATGCCTCTTCTTTATCAGTGACAAGATTGTCCAATATTCATTGGCATAAAGGATTGATATTACATAACAGTTCAGGATTCTCTCTTTGTTTCTGACGAATTTTTTCTGTTCCTTAATACTTTGCTTAGATTTTGGAAGACATCTTTCGCTAACCTATTGCACCTTCGGATTTCAGTGTCACACTTTTCGAATTTAAGTTTACAGTAAAGAAGAAGAAGAAGAAAAAGAAATTGTATTCATTTAGCTTAACTTGCTACAAGGCTATATACATGTATCAGTTAGCCTATGCTGCCAAGAACCTCTATGTTATGGAACGAACTCCTGTCCGTCATGGGTATGACGATAAACTCCATCAAACAGCAAGGCCTCTGATCAGGAGGTTTTGAGGAGCGAGGAATAACTTCTTAATTGCTGGTGTTCCCAGGTCCACCCTGACCCGGGGTGGTAGCACCTGTTAGGGTCCCAGCTATGGGTAAATAGTTAGCCCCCAAAATGGGGCCAAAACACTATGAAAGGGTAAAAATAAGTTTTAATACCAGAAATAGTTTGTAAAAAATTATTACCAGCAATAAATTTTTAATGAAAAATTATAACCACCAATACATTTAAAAAAAAAAAAAATTGCCAGCAATAAAAATCTTGTCGGCATTAAATAACCTATTGAGGTTGATATGCCGTAAAACAAAACAAACCAAACCAGACCAAACCAAACTCCTGCGTGGTTGCTTTCCCGAAAACTAAAATCTTTACCTCTTCTAGTGGAGGGTCAATCGTCCATATCCTCATGATCTTCTGTTCTTACTTCCTCCTCTTACATTCAAATCCTACACCTCATCCAGTAATCCTCTATCTTGAGTGGATCCTGAGCCTTATACTGCGTAAAATATTAGTGTAACACTCCTTATATTCCCCAACTGCTTGATACATCTACACGCCATATATCATATTTATATACATTAGTAGTATTTAGGAGGCGCAATGGATAGCGGCTCGGACTAAGGAATCGGAGAGCCGAGTTCGAATTCCAGTCGAATCCATTACATTCACTTACGTGCTATTACCCTTGGGAAAGGTATGAATCCTCTTCTCCCTCAGCTATGGGTAAATAACAGGACAGGGTTCTATGACCTTGGATGGCAACTGGTCTACCGCAGAAAAAATGGCAACCTACTGCGGGAAAAATCTGCCTCGACTATTTCTTAGTAATACATTTTTTTATTTTTAGAAAATGCATTGTTAAATATATGCCTTGCAATAATTATTGTTAAAAATGAATAATAATTGACAATACTCCATCGAGCGAAATATGCAAGTTCTTTTCGGAGAGACACATTTGGCTCTATTATGAGATATTCTTAGGTAACGATCTGTAAGTAAATCTCTCGATGCGACCAGAATACGCCGATTGCCTCCAGTTTAAAGGTGGTAACTGCCCACATAAAAGAGGCCACCTTCAAAATAGGTGCCTGGACACTCAAATATAGATGACCAATATTCACCTATACTAGAACCAAATGAACGTCTTTAGATTTCAATATAAAAGACCAATATTTACCTAGTTATGTGCCATATGTAATACACGCTTAGGCGATCATGTATCTTTTGATTACATGACTGACGAGGCGGATTCTTTTCCCGCAGTAGGTTGCCATTTCTTTCTGCGGTTGCCATCCAAGGTGATAGAACCCAGTCTCTCCTGCTATTTACCCATAGCTTGGGAGAGAAGAAGAGTCTTCATACTTTTCCCAATGGTATTAGCACATAAGTGAATGTAACGGATTCGACGAGAATTCGAACACGGCTCTCCAATCTGAGCCACTCTCCATTACTCCACCTTGCCGCTCTCCATTACTCCACCTTGCCGCTATCCATTACTCCATCGTACCTATACCCGAACCAAGTAAACATTTCTAGATTTAAATATAAACGACCAATATTCATTGATCTCCGAACCAAGTAAATGATTATAGCTAGGAATATGAACGAGTAATGTTTATCTATTTTCAAACCAAGTATAGACTCAAGCATAAAATATCAACCTATGGACTCACGTATAATGGCTGATTATTCGTTTCCTTGCGCCTCCTGGTGGTGAACCAATCTCTGTTGCAGAGCCCTGCTCAGGCACATTTGTGTTTGTTCAAGACACACACAGAGTTTGTGGTTCAAACAGCATCTATGTTTCTTGGGAGAGACCGCATCATCTGGACTGATGAACGGTTTGAATAAGAACAGTGCACTCAAACCTTCGGTCACAATCATCGACGGCCTTCAAACCGTTCTGTCTGCCCAATTTTCACTGACAACGCTCACGGTGGTATGGTTTTCAGGCGCTTTTCAACGGTGCACTTTCCAAAGGCGCTGAATGCTGATCGAAACCGTTATCACCTTCCTGACAAATCGACCATGATGGGATTCTAAGCCGGATTTTATTCTCGGAAAGCGAAAGTCTTGACCATTTTGTTGCGCAATGAATAAGGTACCAATATTTAGTTATAAACTCAAGTATAAACGACTAATATTTTCCTATAGATTCAAGTATGTTTGTCGTTGATTTTGTTTCATGACATATCGACACCTCTATGGGTTATTTAATGCCGAAATCTAAATATTTTTTACGTAATTGTATGGTTTGAACTACATATATTGTGTACGTAATTTTATATTTTCAGGGTAAACTTATGTTTTTTTTTTTTTAGATATATAGATATAGAGTTTGTAAGTTTTGTTGGTAATTATTTAAAAAAATGTATTACCGGTAATTTTATTACAAAGATGTATTGTTTGTAATTTAATAAATCTGTATTGCTGGTATTTTTACTATAAAAATGTATTTTTATACTTTCCTAGTATTTTTATTTTATTTTTGTTTGGGGGTTCACTATTTTCCCTAACGGGTGCCACCACCCCGGGTCAGGGTGGACCTAGGAACAGCAGCAGTTAAGAGGTGGTTCCATGCTCCTCAAAACCTCCAATTTTCCTTGCTGCCAGATGTAGTTTATCGTCGTACCCAGGATGAGGAAAGAAAGAAACCAAAATCAAACAACCAATATGAAACTTTCATGACATTAGTCCATATAATATCCTACAATTTCTGAAAGAAATCAAATTATATTCCAAAATATAACTTCAACAAAATTGCAACATGAAACACACGTATCATTGCCTTTAGTAATGTCCACACAAATATGTATATGCACAAAAGCTGAGTATCATCTACCATGTATTCAACTGTGAAAGCAGAATAACATATAGTTTTATTACTTGAAAGTACCCAAGAAAATTAAATTTCGGCATTAAATGGCCCCTAAGGAGTTGATGTGTCGTTAAACAAACAAATCAATCTACAAAAATTTTTTCTTCCCTTATAAATCTTTGTACCCAATCCTTAAAGCCTGCCCAACTCCATTTCTCCCTCTCTTTTCTCTCCCCCTCTCTCTCCCCTCTCTCTCCCCCTTCATCACCCTTTCTTTCTCTATCCCTCTCTCTTTCTCCTCCTCTCTCTCTTTCTCTATCCTTCTCCTTCTTTCTCTCTTTTTCTCCACTCTCTTTCCCTCCCCCTCTCTCACTTTCTCCCCCTCTCTCTCTCTCATTATTTTTTCCTTTTTCTCTCTCCACTTTTTGCATCTTTTCAGCGTTGATGCTGTCAGTCTTTGCTACTCTCCTCTATTCACAATCTTCTTTCTTTCTTTTTTTTTTTTTATTTATAGCAAATCTTATCATGGGGTAATGGTTCTCGCGTCACATCTAACGGCCTTTACTACTCTGTGGTGAGTTCGATCCTCATTAGGTGTCCGTACCTTGTGCCAGATTAAACTCAGTAAATACCCTGCAGTATTCAGTTTCTTTTGTCTTTCAATCACCTCTTTTGCCTTTTTTCTTCCTCCTCACCTCCTCACCTCGCCAGTTTTATTTCACCCCTGTTTCTCTTGAAACTCGCCTCACAACAAATTCTCATTATTAAAGTAATCGTTGAATGGTTACAAAGTTCTGACAGACATGGGAGGGGGTGGTGATTAGAAACGTTACGTTGCGTTTGGGACGTTCAGACCGGATTTTAAAACCCAAGATGTGGAAGACCCATTATAGCCGCCATTTTAATGGCGGTGTAGCTATTAGGATTCTTAAATAGTTTAAACAGCAACGCGTGATGAATTCTCCAATGTCTGCTGAGATCCTGGGGGCGATCGTAACTATTTTACAGTTATGTCTACGTGTAGAGCGAGAAAGAGGTCACTTTGCGTTGTCAGAATTTGACATTTGCGCATGCGCCAGATAGGAAATATGTAGTGACGATAATATACGAGATATAAGATTATGCTACGTGGCTATTTGATTTTTTGTTGTTGTAGTGGAGAACCATTTCTGCGTTGGAAGGGGTGAAGATACCATCATACGGGTATGAAACAAAATTTCTTATTTCATCAGTGATCTAGTGTTAACGATTTTCACCGGGCTGGAGTTTATGAGTAAAGACACAATTTAAGAATCCATGTAAAAAACAAAAAATCATACGTAAAAAAAAAAAGTCAAAGGAAAAAGTCACAGGAAAAGTCCGAGGAAAAATGTCACAGAAAAATTTCACACAGCCACAGGAACGGTTTCCGCGTCTTTCATTATTAGAAAGGTTAACTATCGAATTCTCACATTTTTAGGTTAATATGTGAATCAATATGCAGAACTATCTTCTTGAACCCTGTTCATCTTTTATCGTTTCCTCAGTCCCACCTAAACCCAGTCTTTTCTCTCACCTTCACTCTCTGTAACCACCTGCGTACCAGTGGCATTCCCGCCTTGCGTGGGGTGAAATGACTAAAAAAAAAAAAGTAAATATAAATTATAAACATATAAATTAATTCGAATCGGAGAGGCGAGTTCGAATTCCAGTCGAATCCCCAACCCCCGCTATGGGTAAATAACAGGACAGACTGGGTTCTTTAGCCTCGGATAGCAACTGATCTACCGCAGAAAGAAATGTCAACCTACTGCAGGAAAAATCTACCTCGTCAGTCATGTATCGAAAGATACATGATCACCTAAGCGTGTATCACGCATGGCATATAACTGAAATTAATTGTGACATTTTTCCTGAAGCTTTTTTTTTCTTAGCCAAAATTGCGACTTTTTTCTGCGACTTTTTTCTGCGACTTTATTGCCGGCCACGCTACTTAATGACTATTGAAGTTTATACACTGTAGATATGATGGATTTTACAAGGACCCGTCGGAGGTCATGCCATTTTATTTAATACCAATGCATTTATTAACTGTCACTACGCTGGAAAAGAACTCAGTTTTCAACTCTGTGCAATTATCATCATCATCATCATCATCATCATCATCATCATCAATAGCCTCTTGACGACTTCATTCGTCGTTGGCTGGTTGCGGGTACGTAAGGACACGAGAAACAGACAACCTCCTCCAGGGTGATCTGTTACCGTTGACTCAAATGAGTTCCGACATTGTCATGTTTGTCCAATCTTTGATGTTGTCTGACCAGTTTTTGCGTTGCCTGTCCCGCTTGCGACCGCCTTCATCGGTTCGTTGAATAATAGTTTGGCTGAGGCTGTTAGGCTGTGTGACGTGGCCAAACCATGACACCTAAATAGGAGCAAGGAGAGATACTTAATGGTCCACGAGGCTTTTCACCTTGCTCCGTGCATACTCATGGGTTTCGTACTCAGAATAGAAAAAGGCAGAGGAGCTTTCTCAAACATTTCTTCTCGAGTCCTTGCGTCCTTTTTCCTCCCTCAATCATGAGGGCCCAAATCTCCCACCCGTAGAGGAGGATGGATACGACCAGCGATTTGTAGAGCTTGAACTGGGTATAGATAGCTGATGTTGCTCTTTCATATTGTTTCCACTCTGGCCATCGCTTCTGTGGTGATCCGTGTGTGGATTTTAGCGTTGCATTCCTGCATTCAGTCATATTGTAATATATTCAACAGCGTGGTTTAACCTCATAACGTACATGTCAGTAAACATAATTTTGCTTGTAAATATGTAACATTTATGAGGATAATATACGGATGTCTTTCCTTAAGTTTTTATAAATTGTACACTGGTCAATTATTAACATTAACAATGAACTATTTTTAATTACAAAATTATACTCGGATTAAGCGAAAATTACATACAATGTAATACATATTTCTTATAATACATTCCTTCTTGCCGTCAATTTTGATGGTACGGGTGCACTAGCATATATATATATATATATATATATATATATATATATATATATATATATATATATATACATACATATATATCGCTTGGGAGTATCAGGTATATATATATATATATATATATATATATATATATATATATATCGCTTGGGAGTATCAGGTATATATACTTGATACTCCCAAGCGATGTATATATATATATATATATATATATATATATATATATATATATATATATATACATACATACATACATACATATATATATATATATATATATATATATATATATATATATATATATATATATATATACCTGATACTCCCAAGCGATATATATATATAAATATGGTGAGTATCAGATATATATATATATATATATATATATACCTGATACTCCCAAGCGATATATATATATAAATATGGTGAGTATCAGATATATATATATATATATATATATATATATATATATATATATATATATATATATATATATATATACCTGATACTCCCAAGCGATATATATATATATATAAATATGGTGAGTATCAGATATATATATATATATATATATATATATATATATATATATATATATACAAGTTTTTGTGTGCGTGTAAAAATTGAGGGGCAGTGTGCAAAACTTTGGCATGAGACGCAAAGAAGTTAAGATCCTATTCATGTCCTACCGCACAGCCTTACTACAAAGAAACTCTGTGTGTGTGTGTGTGTGTGTGTGTGTGTGTGTGTGTGTGTGTTGTAACAATACCCTTCTTTTCCAGAGTATGAAATTACAGATTGAATCTACGGACTTTCATGGATTATTCAGACCTCCCGAAGTCTATACCAAAAAATATTGTACTTTGGGAACTTTTGCAGTAAGAAAAAAATTACTTGTAAATATGTAACATATATGAGGATAATATACGGATATCTTTCCTTAAGTGTTTATAAATTGTACACTGTTCAATTATTAACGTAAACAACGAACTATTCTAAATTAGAAAATTGTTCTTGGATTAAACGAAAATTATTTATAATATAATACATAGAACTTATAATACATTACTTCTTGCCTTC
Source organism: Acanthosepion lycidas (assembly GCA_963932145.1). Taxonomy (NCBI): domain Eukaryota; kingdom Metazoa; phylum Mollusca; class Cephalopoda; order Sepiida; family Sepiidae; genus Acanthosepion; species Acanthosepion lycidas. The sequence continues at coordinate 56,405,932 of OZ010596.1, read as the reverse complement.
AATTTTGACGGCACGGATACATTAGTTCAAAAATAATTCAGTAGACGATGTTATTTTATTTATGGTAACTGTTTTTTTTTTCCATACTCAGTTTCCATCGTTCTATATTGTTCATCTGAAAAATGGCGTTTTTATTTTTCTTTGTTGTATAAACATTGCTTCTCGGCGTTTTGGCTGAGGTTCGATCATGACTAGCTTGGACCGGCTCTGGTCTGGACCAGCTAGGACAAGCCAAGACCAGCTATGACTAGCTTAGACCAGCCCTGACCAGCTTGGACAAGCTATGACCAGTATGGACCAGCCGCCCGAGTGAAAACACTCGGGTCCCCACGTTAAAAACCGACCCAGTGTCACAACCTGACTCTGTAAGTAAATAAACGGCGTTTTGGCTGAGATCAAAGTATAGTATCTGTTCTTATCAGTTTAATCTGATTCTCTTTCTCCCTCTCCACTTCTATCTTCCCTTCTTTCTTTTTTTCATTTTCTCACTGAAACTAAGTAATGCTGTTTCCACTCTTTCCGCGCGATCTCAACGCGGAATAGTTAATTATTTATGAGGTGTTAACAGGACGCAACGGTAGCGCTAACAAAGGAAAGGACAAACGCAATAATAAGGTAGGTAGAATACAGTTTTACTGACTTTTAATTCTTGAAAATTTTCGGCTTTAGTTAGAGAGAGAGTTTATCTGCATGGGCTGTTGTTTGCTCTCTGAAATATGGTGCAGCCGTCAGCAGTGACACGTCGTTCAAAAAACAAATAACCACTTGAGAATGTTAGAAAAGCAACTTGATTTGATACCGTTTCTGGTTGGCGTTCAACCATTTTGACACCGACTTGAGTGACAGCTTTCGGCACACCCAGCTGCTCATGAATTATAAACCCAACGCGTTCCCTGGATATAACTAGTGTCACAATATTTTTTTGACGGGGATTCATCGATCGGCCATATTTAATTCAGAAGCATAACAATTTCAGGATACTGTTGAAGTCCTACCAACCATTGCTTCTCATACAATAACCAGAGTTAAGCAACGTCGACCCTATTCAGTACCTAGATCGGTGACCGCTTGGAAATATCAGGTGCTGTAAGCTTGGGTGTGAGGATGGTCGACCCTCGTCAGTACCTAGATGGGTGACCGCTTGGGAATACCAGGTGTAGTAAGCATTGATGTGCGGATGCTGTTGGAATTATGACCATTTTACGTTGAATCACCTGTTCCTGTACGATCACCGAAGTTAAGCAACGTCAAGCCTAGTGAGTACCTAGATGGGTGACCGCTTGGTAATATCAGGTGCTGTATGCTTGGACGTTCGGATGGTGTAAGGGATAACAGGCATATCACATTGAAACACCTTTTCTCGTACGATCACCTAAGTTAAGCAACATCGACCCTAGTCAGTACCAAGATTGGTGACCGCATGGTAATATCAGGTGCTGTAAGCTTGGATGTGAGGATCGTGTAATATGCTTACGGCCATATAACGTTGAAAAACCAGTTCCAGTACGATCACCGAAGTTAAGCAACGTCGAGCCTACGCAGTACCTAGATGGGTGACCGCTTGGAAATAACAGTATTGTAAGCTTTGTTGTGCGGATGCAATTGGATTTACGACCATATCACGTTGAAACACCTGTTCCCGTACGTTCACCAAAGTAAAGCAACGTAAACTTAGTGAATATCTAGATGGGTGACCGTTTGGGAATATCAGGTGCTATGAGCTTGAATGTAACAGGCTGATATAACAGGCTTACGACCATATCACGCTGAAACACCGATTCCAGTACGATCACTGAAGTTAAGCAACGTCAAGCCTAGTGAGTATCTAGATGGGTGACCGATTGGTAATATCAGGTGCTGTATGCTTGGAAGTGTGGATGGTGTAAGGGATAACAGGCATATCACATTGAAACACCTTTTCTCGTACGATCACCTAAGTTAAGCAACGTCGAGCCTAGTCAGTACCTAGATTGGTGACCGCTTTGGAATATCAAGTGATGTAAGCTTGGATGTGCGGATGGTGTAATGAACTTCCGACCATATTATGTTGAAACACCAGTTCGAGTACGATCCCTGATGTTAAAGAACGTGGCTCCTGGTCAGTATCTAGATGGGTGACCGTTTGGGAATACCAGGTGCTGTAAGCTTGGATGTGCGGACGGTGTAATGGATAACGGAGAGCTGAATTCGAATTCCAGTTGGTTTCGTTATATTTTCTTACGCGCAAATACCCTTGGGGAATGTATGAATCCACATCTCTCCCCAGATATGGGTTAATTAGTAGGACTTGTATCAGTAAATCATAATTATTTCTAAGTTTTCTGTCTATTTTCTAAGTTTTCTGTCTTTTAATAACCTGCAAAAGGGTTGATAAACCGTAAAATCAAATCAGATCAATAAATCCAGACCGTGCCTTTCTTCTGTCTTAAAATCTTCACGCTAGAGGTTGACACCTCTCTTTTTTTCATTTCAATTGCAAACCGATGTTTTTATTTTACGTTCATGGATTTCCTTTGAAACCTTCTTCTCTGGGAAGAGAAACTTCATGGCTGTTCGGGAATTCAATACTTGGAAATTTCAATACCTTTCATGAAAATGTTTCAATCAGCGATCGGAAACAAATTAAAAAAAATAAGTTTATGGATCCTGCAGATTGGCTCGTTTTAGCTACATTGCTAAAATAATGCTCAGATTTTCGGAGAGGAATCAGGGGCAGAATCTCTATTATAATTCTGCTTGTCCTCCAAATAGAAAATGGACTACCTTAATTCCCCATGTATAATACGCCTCATCCATAATACGCACACCTAAAATTGTGGCAAAATGCATAATACTCACCCCTACAAATTGCACCTCTCCAGTTTCATTACGGCCAGCGATTCCTACTCTTATTTTAAAAAAATGGTTTTAAACATAGAATAATATTATTCTAATTTAGTTTTCTGATAATTCTTATTTTATTTTACGGCAATTTTTTAAAGATTTTTTGTAGCTGTGCATAATTCGCACCCCTGATTTTGCTTTTTTTAAATTTTTTTTAGAAAAAAGGCGTATTATACATGGAGAATTACGGTATTCCGTTTCGACCGCGTGAAAACACGGAACTGGCATATCAGACAAGTTGCTTCGTTTCAGTGAGAAAATTAAAGAAAGAAAGAAAGAAAGAAAGAAGGAAAGAAGCGAAGATAGAAGTGTTTAACGTCTATTTCAGTGAGATGGATAAAGTTGCCAATTTAAAATCTTTTTATTTGTACAACCTTACTTATAAATAAATCTATTAAGATAAATGTTTGCAAGTCATGTTTTCGGCAAGTGAATATTAATGTGCCCTCTGCTTAATCATCAATATTTCGATGGTCGAAACGTTTAGGACGCTGTCCATGGATGAAACGGGATATGAATTCAAGTATTGTTGGAAATAATTTTTTACATTGTTTTGTTTAAATTTCCGATTCGCACTGTTTAGTTTGTTTTACGGCATATCAACCTCAATGAGTTATTTAATGCCGACAAGATTTTATTTTCAAAAAATGTATTGCTGCCATTTTTTTTTCTTCAAAAATGTATTGCTGGTATTTTTTTTTTCTAAAAATGTATTGCTGGTAATAATCTTTTACAAAAATGTATTGCTGGTATTAAAACCTATTTTTACACTTTTTTTGTGTTTTGACCCCAGTAGATTCAACTCTTTGCTCATAAGTGTGACTCTAACAGGTGCTACCACCCCGGGTCAGGGTGGACCTGGGAACACCAGCAATGAAGAGGTGCTTCCACGCTCCTCAAAACCTCCTGATCGCAGGCCTTGCTACCGGATGTAGTTTATCGTCATACCCAGGACCGCACTATTTATCGTAACTGTCAAAGAGCCTATAGTTTAGTTCCTATGATAAAAATAGCAACAATATTTAAAAAAAAAAAAAAGCTCGTAATAAAACAGTAATAAAAAATAAAATAAAAATTGTTTAGCAAATAGTCTCGCAGCATCACCGAGTACCTCATACATTAAGCCTTGTGTCAAACTAGAGTGGACAGAGGAACTAAGTTTATGCGTATAAAAATTTGCGTTTCTTTATCGTTTCTTTTTTGTATGTACGTGAATATTTCCTAAATAGATCTAAGTGTGACACAAGGCAAGGCTAGTGAATCGTAAGTATATATAAGCTCAATTTCGACCCACCACTAATTAAAAAACAACAATAATAGATTGAAGAAAAGCTAGTAATAGGATAATAATAGTTTATCTGTGAACCAAAGCAAGGGCAGATAACTCGGTTTGTATTCTCACGTCATAAACTGAAAAACTGGATGTCAGTTTTTGCCCGATGTGACGGTTCGTTAAAAATGTTCATTTTTTTTTTTCGGGTTGTGCAAAAAAATGGGATAATCTAATAAACTTCAAAAATTAGTTTGTTGAGGCTTAATCAACCAAAAAGATAACTCAGTCCCATGCACTTATCATTGAGATAAACCACATAACTTAAAACAGTTAAGAGTCTGGTCTCTTTCTCGCGAAAAAGAAGGAGGGAAAAAAACAAAAAACGAAAAAACAGTGGCATTGCGCATAGTTCTGCACCAGCAACCATTTCCTCATTCTTCAAATTCCTTCCTGAAAGCGAGGGATTAATATCAAGCAACGAGACTTTAGCCTGTCTCGTGGCTGAGATATTTATGCTTTTTCTTTTTTTTTTTGTTTTGTTTTACCAACGCCACTGGTCGGGGTTCAAGCTCAAATAAAAATCATACTCCCGAATGCTGATTTCCAGAGCAAGAAGCCTCACTTCCCTTGGGAAATTAGCGCAGTAGTAGTATCATCATACTATTTACAAAGGCGATCATGGCTCTCCACAATTTCTTGTCATTTGTAGCTCTTAATAATTTTTGGTTTTTTCGTTATTTCTCCTAATCCCTTTTTCGTCATCGATTTATTCAAGATCATTATGTTATGTGCTGTTTTCCCCTATCTCCTCTTGTCCTCAATCTATCCTAGGAGTATCAGATTTTCCAAACCCTCCTTCCTCTTTATGTGCCCCAGAAATTTCAACTATCTCTTCCTGAAGTTAAGTATAAATTTCCTTTTTGTTTTCATTTTCGTCGTTGCTCACATGTTCTGTCCATGGTATCCTCATCATCCTTCTGTAGAACAACATTTCTGTTGCTTTATGGTTAATATAGTTCTGTCTTTATTACTGCTACCAATCGTCAGTGTCCGATCCAAACTAGACAGCGAACAGAAAATGCAGATAATATACCGATCGGCACGGTTCACTACACACACACACACACACACACACACACACACACACACACACACACACACACACACACACACACACACACACACAGAGGGCATCATTCAATAATAATAATAATAATAATAATCATAAAATCGACAAGAGATCGTCAGGTGAAATTGATCTTTGAAATTATTTTGGTATTTTCGATGTACCAGAAATGGGAACATAAAGTTGTAATTCCAAGAAAAAAGGATTTCGTTTGATATTCCCAAAAGCAACAGACACCTGGGGAAGACAACATATAGAAGAAAAGTAGTCCAACGGGATCAATAAATTTAAAGTAATTGTTTTAAAAAAAAAATGTTCGTATGTTGAAACTATAGTCACTCTGTGCGCTCTAATCAAGATCAAAGTGTAGTTTCTGTACGTTCCAATCCATTTCTTGTTCGATTAAGAGCGCACAGAAAGACGGTATTCATTCGCGCGCCCACTCGTACTATTTAGTGTTGAATAGTGAGACTTCTGTACGTACATGGACCCAGAAGCCAAAAGTTGTCCAACTTCCGCGGTATTTTCTCTTTTTGTAACAACTTAGGCACCGGGGATTAACTCCCGAG